>WHYT01017015.1:157630-174804 GCA_009806455.1 Tetrax tetrax
GCGGAGCGATGGAAGCCATGGATGGGCAGCGACTCCCTGGCCCTCCCCCAGGCTCCCCCCTGCCCACACTCTGCTCCAGTTTTGCCCTGCTTTTCCCCAAACTCCCTTTTCACTTCTTTCCCCTCTTTTCGGTGGCTCTCGCGTGCGCTGGAGCGAGGCCAGCAGCGAGCCCAGCCACCCCCATCGTCCTGCCGCCCCCTGACACCCCGCTGCTGGCATCGGGGAGGGCTGACCCCCACCCGAAACAGCGTCGTGGCTCAACTCTACAACAGCTCCGTCGACCCCGCTGCAGAGATGCATCAGCAGCATGGGTGCCCCCAGATGCACCCCAGGGGCCACAGCAGAGCTGGGGACCCACCTCTCTGGGACCCCTGCACCGAAACACTTCCAGAAAGCCCGTCCTGGGGCAGGACCAGCTCCCAGCCGCCCCTCGCCAGCCAGCCACGCCGAGCCCGAGCGTGCGGCGCAGCCGGGCTCCGCATCAGCTTTTGATAAAGGCGCCCTGTCAAACAAGGGCTGAATAAATCATGATGTGTTACCAAGACACATTACAGCTTTTAAAACAACCACCATGGCATTCTACCCCACGGACTGATGAGTCTGGGGATGCCAGATCCCTGGCGCTCCGCAGCCTCGCTGGAGCCAGCTCACATCTGGAGTGCAGTAAACGTACCCAGAAGCAAGAAAGCAGCTCTGTAAGGGTCAGGAGTACAGAGAGCGGCTGCTGACTCCAGGCGCCACCCCAAAACCCACATGCATTTCCTTGTGTAAACACATGTGGCCAAAAGGCAGCCATGGTCACCTTTCTCCAACGTGAGCCCTATAAAACCGCCAGCAAAGTGAGGAACAATGTCACTATTATTGTTTTAGAGGAATTCCTCCGAAGCAGAAAAGCATAGCCGGGCTGCCGACAAGGGTGTCTTTAAAAGCGGGGCTGACAATTGACTCCAGAGCCAAGGGGAGGAAAAAAAATCCCCCTGAGGTTGATCATTTGCAGTTGTTGGGGGCTTCCAGAGCCGCCCGTTAACCTGCTGGGTCCACAGAGGCGCAGCCGGGCGTGGGGCTGCACGCAGAGGCCTCACGCACTCATCACCCCAGTGGGGCCACTGCCGGCGCGGAGGCAGCCTGCCCTGGGGATGGGTGCTTTGGGGCCAGCCCTGGGGGGTGTTGGTTTTGGATGCTGGTGGGAAGCATCCTCGAAGCTCCTGTTTTAGCAGTGCCCAGCTTATCGACCTACTGAGAGCCAAGCACGCCCAGAAACTGCTCCCAAGCCTGTCGTGGGTTTATTGCCCGTGAAAGAGGATTTCTCCCCCCCACCTCGTATCTGCTGTGTCTGCAACCCTGCTGATGCAATCAGAGCTCCCAGGGCTGGCATTGTTCAAGGTGAGAGCTTCAAGTACCTGGAAAATAAGAGCACTGGTGCCTTCTCCAGGGGCCTGACCAGAGCAAGTATCTGGGGTCTGGAGCTGCTTTCTCTTGGGGGGGTCATGATCAGTTGGATCGAGACCTTATAGCTGCTTCTCCCTGGGGATTTATTGCCCGGCAGCAAAGCCAGACGTGGGCTGGCAGAAGGAGCAGGAGCGATAACCTAGGGCCAGCTCCTGCCCGTAAACTGGGAATCGCAGCCTCGAGCTGCACGGACACCATCGGCGCTGCATGGGGAGGGCTGGGAGCTGGCAGTGGGCACAGGGCTCCTGCCAGGGGGCTTTGACCCTCCGCCCAGAGCCCGAGCTGAACAGGGCTCCAGCACTGGTGGTACTGGGAGAGTCCTCATGGGAGGACTGGCTAGGAGAGTTCTGGGGACAGGGCTGAGACAGGGCTGTGAATATGTAGCGAGGCGGGAGGCGAGCAGGTAGGGTGTCTCCACCTGATTGGGATGACCTTGCTCCTGGATAAGGGGCCGTGCTCCAGTGAACACAGATGAACATTTGAATTTCAGAGATAAGCCCATCAAATAGTTAAGTGTGTTAGAGGCTGTACAAATGGCTGGCAGAAAAAGTTTCTCCAGTGAGTCAGGGTCCCAAAACCTTTCTTTGGAGAGCTTATCTTATCAGGCAGGGGATGCAGCGCTCCGAGGAAACGGGGCCAGCTCAGCCTGAGTAATGGGGCTCTGAGCAAAAGCACTGCAAAACTAAAGGTGCTTTTTAAAAAGTCCTGACAGCGCAGACAGAGGGGTGAGGAGAGAGGAAGAGGAGGCTTAGTCACATTGGCCATCACCAAACGCCGTGGTGCTTCGCCAGGGCAAGGTCTTTAGTGTCTTTCCTGAGACAAAGTGTTACATCTGCCTTCCCCCCTTTCCCTGGGAGAGCAACCTGGGGGCTGTTCCCAGACAAATCCGCTCCTTAATTCCCTCTGTCGGAAGCTGGGGCCAGTGAGAGGGATGTGCCGGCATCATCCCGAGGAGCCAGGAAGCCCCATTCCCCCATGGGGCCACCGAACGAGGGGTGCTGGTGGGGTGCGGGGTCCCTCGGCTGCTGGCCACGGTGATGCTGAGCTTCCTGGGGACGCGGGAGGAGGCAGCGGCCGTGGGAGGATGAGCTGTCAGGAGCCACGGAGACAAGCAGTGAGTGTGATTCCCAGTGAAAACCATCCGGCTGGCCAGAGCTCCCTCCTGCCCTGGAGCTGAGCCCGAGCCTGAGCCAAGCCCAAAAAGCCCCTGCGGTCCTTCGGGTCCCCTCACCAACACGAGCCGAGCAGCATGGGAACCCAAAAGCCGGTGTAAATAACATGCAAACGCTGGCCAAATTTTTAAAACAGCTAGAATTCCTGGCAAATGGGAATATTAGTGTCAGAATAAACACCCAAAACTATCCCCAAAAGGAGGAGTATCAGTGTGGAAGGGCAATGCCATTCCCGCTCCTCCTTCCTCCCCGTGTTGATGGAGATCATGAATTTCCACCTACTTGGGAAATTCTTCCCAGGGTAAGTGCCAGCATTAAATTAAAACCTCCTTGGAGCTGTCCCCTAAACGCCAGCGTGTCCCAGCCAACATCCGAGCGTGCAGAGGGACGCCATCGGGAATGCCTTGCGTACGGTCCCTATGAGCACGTGTTGGACAGGATTCCCGGGGGCTGGCAGGACGGGAAGCCTCCGAGCAGCGGGGAGCCTTTGATTTCTGCCCGCCGCTTGCGTAAATCCTTGGACACCCACGCGCTGGGTGAGTTTCTCATGCTGGTCTCTTCTGGCAGGGGGCAATGAGGAGGAAACTGCTGATGTACTGATGTAGATGGTATGAAATTGAGGGAATGGCTCTGCCACTTCCAGAGCAGCATCACCACACCCTGACCTCGGGGTAGGTGACCAGTCAGCGGTGACGTCCCCGGCGCGGAGCGGAGCTGGAGGTGGGCTGGAGCAGGGACCCTGGCCTCGCTCCTCATGTGGGCGTGCAAGGGTTAAAGCACTTGCACCTCTGGAGGCTTCACAGGCAGCAGCTACAGGACACGTGTGATTATTATTGTCATTCTCTTCATTTTTTGCATTTCAGAAAAGTAGCTGCCCTTAGGACAGGGATTTAGGCTGCGGAGGAGCCGGCAGCATTTGCTGCTGGGTTTCTGTGAATGTGGAAGGAAAGGAACTTTTTAATGTGGATTTTTCATAGTTAATAATATACAAAAAAAGAAGACGACAAGTCTCTTTAGCCATAGAGGAAGGAAGTGTCACAAATGATTGATGACATTTTGAGCTCCTTGTTGAAATATGGTCCAAGCCATCAACTGGGGAGACATTTGGGGCCGGTTCTGCCACCTGCCAGCTGTTTGCTGGGAACCCGGGGCTGGCATGGGTTGGCTGCTGGGGGTCACAGCCTCCTCCCCAGACGTCCTGCAGGATTCCCCCTGCTTGGCGACGGCTCAGCGTGGGCAGCTTTCGGCTGTCTCCTGCGATGCCCACATCCCTCGAGCCAGCCCCGCGCTGTGGCACCTGCAGGTCAGCGGCTTTCCCAGGGCTGGGAGAGCTTCCACCGCCAGCGCCCGGTGCCAAGACCCACGGCACGGTCCTACGTGGATGCAATTTTGGGGAGGGGCAGGTGACAGGGGAGCCTTGCTGAGGGCACTGCTTTGGGCAACAGCACATCTTCTTCTTCAGCATCCTGGGGAGACCCAGGCAGACAAGCGCAGAGGACCTGAAGACGGGGGGACACCCTCCAGCTCTGCGGGGCCTGGCCTGTCCCCAGTGCTGGCCTAGGACACAGCCCTGCTGCGTCACCCCCCCTCCAAACGCTGCCAGGATCCCAGCCTCTCTTTGTAGAGCTATTTTTAAAACACCAAAGGAGAACTCCCACCTCCGTCTGCTGGAAACATGGCGTGTTCCCCCCGCGATCTGCGGCAGCCAAGAGCCCTGCTCATTTTCAAACCCGCCGGAGTTAGCTTTAGATATCAAACCAAACAAACAAACTGAAAGGGGCTTGTTGTGTAAAAAAGTTCCTCCGAATTAGTCATATCTGGCTTGTGATCCCTTTTTGATTGAATACTTAATAGCAGCCAGGTGCAAGCAATAAGGGACGCTCGCCCGCGCCTCTGGAAGCAGCCTGGGAACGCGGGGCGGTGGGGCAGTCCACGGGCGGCTCGGTGTGTGGGCTGCTCCTGCCCTTCCTCTGCCTCCCCTTTCATCCGCGGGGATCCCAGCCTTTGTTTCCTCGCCCCGGCGCTGAACGGGAGATGCACACATGTGCATCCGTATGTGTGCACGCGTGTACGTACGCAAGCACAGCGCTCTTTGTGCCGGGTGCATGCAAAAGCGTGGGCACAGGCATGTGTTGTTAATGCAATCGGGTGAGGAACGCGCGTATTACGCACGTGTGTGCATTAATGCACGTGCATGTAGGAACGCGCTCTCTTCAGCAGCGGCAGCAATGCGCCCTCCCGACGGGGCCGAGGGTGCAGGAGCACTCCCTGCGCCGCTGCGGCAAGGCGGTCACGTGCCGCTCCGAGACGTTTTTCCATCCTGGCACTTCCAAACGCGTCTGCTGGTGTTTAAGCCCGTTTCCATCCCTGAGTACGTACGCCTGCAGCTTTACTGCATTAATTTTAGAAACACGCTGCCTTCGTAGACAGCAATAAAGAGGGGGTGCCAGGGAGAGAGGCTGTTCAGAAATGACCACGTTAAAGGCGTTGCTCTGCTGGAGCAGGACCTGTCCCTAAAGCGCAGGGCCCAGGCGTGAGCGCTCCTGAGGGCACACAAACGACCCTTGTGGGCCCGATTCTGCGTCAGGACGTGGCAATGCCGCAGTGCTCGGTGGTCCTCGGTCCCCGTCCCCAGGCCAGACCGCAGGAGGAGCGCTGCTGGCGCCAAAACTGCCGTGGCTGGAGACACCCAAGCTGCTCCTGGCTCGACATGGCCTCAGGATCCTTTTCTATCCAATCTCCCTACTAAAAACACACTTTTTTTTTCTTCTTTCTGTGCATTACTTTTTCCCAAGTGATGCAATTTCCACCCAGCGCTGTTCTGGAGAAAGATCTACAGCGTGTTGCTTCCGATTATAACTCCTGTAGTGTTGGCTGTAGCCTGCCTGGTTACTTGATTTATTGAACTCCCAAACACTCCAAAGAAACTCAATGATTTTATACGAACAATTCCTTCATGCCTGAAAATCCAGCATTTACCAGAGCACTCTCTGGTTATTAGGATCCAGAAAGTCATTAGTGCCAACAGGAGAAATTGTTACGGGCTCCTGGAGTCTGGGGCAAACGCTTTGTGTGCTGCAGAGGTGTGGACCACGCACACAGCTGATGCTTTCTTGGCTGCAGAGATCAGTACTGGGCTGGTGCCACGCTTGTGGGGGGTTTGTCACCTTCTGCGGGCAGCGGAGGCCAGGCGAGAGCTGGTCTGGCGCGCAGCCGGCGTGGCACAGCCGGGTGAGATGTCAGCTGGCAAAATGCTGTCCGGATAAAATTACCCTGTCAAAACATTTGGAATATATATGCTCAGGCAGAGTGCGTTTGCACCGGATCAGCTTCAGAAGCACTGAAACCAAATTTGCTCCCTCGCTGAACCATAACTCCAGTTTTCCACCTGCGAACGGGGCCGACAACACGTTCGAGCTACGGAGAGGGTGATAGGAGTCAGGGGGAAAAGGGGAAATGGGGCCGTACCAGAGCCAGGTCATAGAATCATGGAATGGCCAGAGTTGGAAGGGACCTTCAAAGGTCATCCAGTCCCACTCGCTATCCTGAGGTTTCAGGTGTGCGCACAGGGCTACAGAGGAAAGTCAGCGAAGGGCCTGTTCCTTCTCCTGGAGGGGAAGTGTTTGTAGGATTAGGGCATATTTAGACGTGGCAGAAATGGGATTCCTAAACAAAGGGCTGGGAGAGGCGAGCCCCCGCGCCGCCGCCGCCTGTTCCCACACCGCAGAGGGTTTCCAGATTCGCTGCCTACCTGCCTGCGGAGTAAAGCTGTCCAGACCCACCGCCAGCGCTCGCGAATTCCATTTTAGGAGGTGGTGGAAAGGGGGTTAGGCATTCCTAATCCTCTGCCTTCCTACCAGAGCAGATGAGGTGGGCCGGGGGGGCCGGCAACGTGCTGCTGCCGTGCTGCCTGCTCAGGGTGGGCAGGCCTCAGCCTGGACCCCCACCACAGCTGGGTGCACCCCCATTGCCACACATGCTAACAAACCTGGCTGCTGATTTCCGCATGGGATCTCCAGCACATCGTGACGGCCACGCCGGCCAAAAATCCAGCACGTGCACAAGCCACATCCCCCTGTCCCGGCTGGGTTTGGCACCGGGGCCCTTCGCCTGCCAGCACTTTGCGTTGGTCATGGGATGAAAACTCTTCTACATCAGCGGCCACAAAATAAATTGGTCTTAAATGCTAAATTGCAACATGGTGAGCAATCTGCTCGGATTTGCTTTGTGATTGTGCAATTAGCGGTGGGGGTGTGCAATTCTCAGAGAGCTGGTATGTGGGAACAGGAGCGGGCCGTTTCCGATGGACCAAATTGGGGCCGGCTGAAGAAAGGTGTCAGTGTTAGCTTTGCGAACGGTGACGGATCTGGGCTAGTTCAGCTTTGGCCCGAGTTTAGGAAATAAAGACGTGGGATGCCAGATTGCTGCTGCAGAGCGAGGAGGGGATGCTGCCAAGGAGTTTGGATGTTGGTGGTGAAGAGAGAAGGACAGAGGGGATGGTGGGCCACCTCCCCTTGCTCCTTGGAAACCTCCCTATGAGCAGGGGCTGTGGAAGGCTCCCTCTTTCTCCCCCTCATTCTCTGTCCTCAACTCGGTCCCCATGCACGTGCACAGACACCCGCGTGCGCGGGGCGAGTCCATTGCTGGGCTGCGCGAGCGAGCTCGAGCAGATGCATGGAGGCACGTGTGCTGGGCTTGGCTTGCAGCAGTGCTACATATGCAATTTTTTTATTTACACCCACAATCAGTTTATACTTTCTGGCCAAAACTTCATCTCCTGTATGGGAAGATTTGGCCCGTGGAGAGACGTTAACTCGAAGGCGAGTGGGAAATATGAAAGGGCCCTCTATGTGGAGAGCAATTCAGTTTGTCTCCAGTACACAACCGTGGTTTTTCCATCCCTCTGGGTTTCTGCTCGGAGACGTCTCTGCGCCGCAAGCTCTGCCTGGGCTGCCCCGAGTGCTGCCTGCGGTTGGGCGGCCGTGGCCGGGGCGAGCCAACAGCATTGCACCGACGCCAGCACCGCTGAGCCATGCTCCCACCCGTGCTCTGCTTGCTTCTGGGGTGCTGGGCATCCATTCGGGAGCAATCCCACGTTCCGTGGCTGGAGGGGATGGAGCTGGGCCTGGATCTGAGCAGTCCTGGGGGACTGGCTCTGTGTCGGGAAAGCACCAGATCCAGCAGCACCAGCTGGACCCCGGCCACCCAGGGAGCTCAGTGGGATGCTGGGCTCCCTCTTGGCCCTGGAAATGTGGGGTGCAGGCAGCATGCTGCTGCCCTGACGGTTTCACACTCCATTTCCTTGGGAGCTAATGAAAAAAAAAGATTTAAAAAAATGCATCTCACTCTAAAACTCAGAAGAATAAACTAAGGAGGATGAAAGAGGCTGCTGGTGTGCAATTGATCTGCTGACTCAGCCGCCTCCCCAGAGGATGGAGGAAAAATCATCCGGCTATGGAGCTGCTGAGTCCTTGGGAGCCCAGTGGTGGCCCTGCAGGCAATGAACTGGAGACCAGCCTGACCTCGGCTCTGGCCCAGCTCAGTGCCCAGAGGCAGATGATGCTCTCACACATGCAGTGAAGGTGTGAGGCCTCAGCTTGCAGCCCAGCGGCTGCACCCGTCCCAACGCAGCAAAACTTAATTGTTTTCTGCAAAGAAAAAAAAAATCATTTGGGGAATAGATGGAAAAAGGAGATAGCGTCAGGCAGTCATGGCCTGTTCTCCACCTGTTGTTATTTTGGTCTGGCCCAATCAACCTGCTAGCCAGGCTGGAGCCAGAGACCATCTGGAAAAACTGCCGTGTTTATAAAACTGACATGGAGCAGCACCCCAGGGCCCTGACCTCCCACACAAATCTGGAAATGATTAAAATGGCCCTGGCTGCCTTCGCGGCGGAGAGCTGCCTGCAGAGAGCAGCCCACCGACCGCATTTGGAGTTCTCATCAGCGGGGCTGGGAACGCGCGCCCTCCTCCCGGCTCCCTGCCCGCCTCGCTGCCGCCCAGCCCGGAGCCCCCTGCGAGCAGGCGGCTCCAGGGGATGCTCTGGGGACCGGGAGGGCTGCCACAGCAAAACGTGCCGATCCGGCTCATCCTTTGGCGCCTACGGGGCCAGGAGCCCCTATCCCGGTCTGGGTGATGGGTACCCGCTCCCAGGCTGGGGCAGCCCACAGCCGCAGGCATCAATCCCTCCGTCTGCAGCGGTCCTCTAATTTTATAGCTAGCTGGAATTAAAAAGTGAAATACTATCGGTGAGTCTGATTTCAGTGAGAATTAGGAAGTGAGCCTCAGCGCCAAAGGCAGCGAATGCGAACCCTGACAAGCTGGCTGCGAGCTCCGCTGAGCTCCCTCTGCAAGCGTACACTTAGACGAATGCACTGCACGGCCCCAGGTCGCTGCTGCGGGACCGGAGCCATGTCCAGCCCTTCCCCAGGAGCAGAAAGGCTCCGGCACGGCTTTGGGTTGGGCCCCAGGTTCGGAAAAACCCAAGGGTTGCCCTCCCCCTCTGCACTGCTCTCAAATCTCCCACCTCTGGGACGCCGCGTATCAAAGCAGCTCTGTGTCCTCCATGTAGCAAAGGGTAAGCGACACCTCGGCCAAAATTCAAGCCACATTGGCCCTTGCTGACCCGCACCAGCCAGGGGATGTTTGCCTGGTCTCAGCCTTGCCTCGCCTGCTGGGCAGCAGTTTAATTAGAGAGGTGTGAATAATGAATTATCCGTGACTCCGAGCCATCCGTGGAAAATTCAAATCAACCTGCTTTTAGTTTACAAGACGTCAGCGAACTATCTGCCAAGAGAAAGGAGGGGGAGAAAGAAAAGCCAGACTGCTTCTTGGTGGGGGCTGAAGAGCGGGGGGAGGCTGAAGAGCGGGTGGAGGTGGTGCTGCGTGGTGCAGCCCTGAGCCCGGTCGGTGCTGGCTCGCCAGTGTGTGGGGCGAAAAGGATGCTGGGGTGCACCCGGCAGGATGGGTGCTCCCCACTGCCTCCTCGCTCCGAGGAGCGGCTGGGTGGGCAGGGGTGGTGAGCGCAGCCATGGCCAGCAGCTGGTGGGGATGGAGGGTCCTTCTACACAGGGCACCACTCCCTGGGTTTCCTCCTGCTCCCGTGGGAGCAGGTGAAGCACCGGTCCCGGCGCAGGGGTAAAGCTGGCTCCTGTCCCCCCCACCCAGGGGTCCTGCTGGGTCAGGAGGCAACTGGCACTGCTGGCACCCCGCTACATGCAGGGAACAAGGGCAGGGAGACGCCCCGTCCGCAGCCCCACGGCATGTTTAGGGTGGACCCCAAACCCTTCTTGTAAATGAGGCTGATGGGGTTTATAGAGACAGCTTTGGTAAACGCTTGCTTCACCCCAGCACAAGGGGACTTAATCCCTGAAAGGGCCCTGGCCTTGGATCTGGAGGAGCCCTCTTTGCTGTGTTTGCCTTTGTCCCTTCTCTGGTTTACCTGCTCGGCCACGCTAAGCTCCGGCTCTGAGGTTGCTGCCGCTGCTATTGTTCCCGGCGTTATCAGGGGAGGATGATGGGGACAGGGACGGGAGCAGGAGAGGCAGGCTGGGCTGCAGAGCCTGGCTGGGGGCAGCTGGGAGCTTGAACTTGGCACAGCCGCTGCTGGGCACAGCTGGGCAGGGTGCTCCGGGCCAGGCTTCCCAGCACCGCGCTTCTTCCCTCCAGGTCCAGCCCTGACCTGGCTGTGGCGGTGGCAGCTCCCTTTCCTCCTCCCCTACCCTGCCCCGCAGTGATGCTCGTCCTGTTCCTGCGTGCCCGGGCAGGGATGCTGGGAAAGGCACAGCTCCCACACCCCGTCCCAATGTGGGCAGGATTTTCTGATGGCAAAGTGTGCAAAAATTGTCAGCCTGAATTTCAGTCACTTTAATCGGCTGCTGATAGCGAGGGGGAGCCCCACGCTGCTGCTGAGGCCGAAGGCTTTGAAACGGGCGGAAAATAGACCTGTCACGTCTTTTGTCCGGGGCCAGCTCTGCTCATTGATCTCTCTATCAGATGAGTAAACCGATACATATTAACCCGAGCCAAAGCAAACATATTCTGAGTGTTGAAGAAGTTCAGATAAGTCCTTTTTCCCCCCTCTGGAAAGCTGGACCTGCAGCCCTGGGCAGGGGGAACAAGTGGTCCCAGACCGGTTTCTGGCATGGGCTCGCCTGGGGTGCACGGCTGTGTGTGCCTCAGTTTCCCCTGCCCTGAAAGGGGCTCCAAGTCGCCCGACCCTGGAGCCTCCCAGCTGCTATCGCTCGTCTGCCCCGAGGGACGTGTGTGGCGGGAGCACGCCAGCCCTCCCGTCATCAGCCCCCTCTGCTTGTCGAGACTATTAAATGGACCTCCCCCCCCAGTTTGTAAAAGGAAGGGCCGCCGGCTGATAAACCCCTGCAAAAGGACGGGCGATAACAGCAGGTAGCAGATAAACCCTCCTGCAACCCCAGCAGCAGCGTGGGGCTCCCTCGGCCCCCCCTCCCCGCACGCACCCAGCTGCGGCTGCCAGCTCCCTCTGCGGAGAGCAGGTACTGCAGGGGGTCATCAGCCCCCTACCAGACTATAACCTCTTACACAATTATGACTAAAACCTATTACACAAATAGCTTATGGGAGTAAATTGTGCTTCGGGGAAGTTAAATACTTGAAAATACAGAAAATACCAGTGGCTGATTCAGTTCCTGGCCTTGGCCCGGCAGTGGGACTGACCGGGGTTTATCCTCCCTTGGTGCTGTCAGCATCACCTGGGCTTGGGGGGCGTTTCTGGGGTGCCAGAACCTGCCTGCCCAGGCACTCAGAAGTGAAACATTTTGGCAGGACGCAAACATTTTGGTGCTTTTTTTCCCTGGGAGAGAGTTGAAATGACACATGCTGACGGGGGATTTTGGTACGATGAAGTTGATGCCTGATTGTTTTAATAAGTCTCAAAGTTTCATTTCCACATGACCGTCTTGGTTAATTTTGCTTCAGTTTTTTCATATTAAGCACTGTGCTAGATACTTTTGCTTCAAATGTTCTATAAAATGGTGTGCTAAATACATTGTGAATGCAATATATTACACAAAATTCGATTGTATATCAATTGCAGCCCGGGAGGGTGGGGGCCACACAGACACCACGTCCTCTCCACCGTCCCCATTGCCACCCAGCCCCAGCCCTGCTCCCCCCACCCTGGGGGCCGAAGGAAAATGAAATGGTGGTTGTGGTGTTTCATTAAGGACGGGGGGGAGGAGAAGGGAAGTGACTCGTCTCTGTCACTGCTGGGCTGTGTGTCACTGGGGAAGCCGGGAAGCCATCCGCCTCCGGCCGGGTGAGCGGCTAGCACTGCCACATGCACCCTGACTAGCTGCGACCGACCCAGCACCACGTTTCTACCAAGGAAATAAAACCAAAACCCCCACTGGCTACATAAATAGATGCCACTTCGGTGCAGGTGGGTGGGAAGCTCTCAGGTGAGGGGAGCCGGTGGGTGAGACCACCGGTGATGCCAAGTTTGGCTTGCACCTTGCATTGGCTGTGCAGGAACCGGAGGAAACCGCAGCGGCCGATAGCGTCCCCGGGAGCGGGGAGAGGAAGCTGGGGCAGCCCCAGCGCCGTGACCTTTCCTCCCTCCGGGAATGCGCTGCCTCAGCAGGAAATGCTTGGGGCTCTCCGAGCCGATGGGTTGCTGCTCCCCATGATGGCTTGTGGGCTGCGGGAGCCCGGGGCGGGTCCAAGGAAGAGGTTTGGAGAACCTGGGGTGTCCGGCCAAGGACATCCTTCACAGGGTGTTGGGACGGGAGGGATGACTTTGCTCACCCACAGCGGCTGCAACGACCGCACCCTGAGTCATTTGATTTCTCACATGGGTAAAAGAAAAGGGATCTGGAGTGAGCCTTGGTGCAGAGCAACCCACCCTGTGGGTCAGGCTAGCTCACACATCCCACAGTGGTGTTTTTTGGCTTCCAAGTCCCAGTAACTAACATTTAGCCTTTTTTCAAGTGGTAGGGATGTTATCTGGAAAACTGGGCAAAGCTGACATGAAATCCTGGTTTCTGTTCTCCATCCACACCATGATGTGTTTCTGGGGAAAAGCAGCACCCCACTCAGGGTGTGGAGCTGCTGGCCCTGCTGCAGACACCTGGGCAGCTGGCAGGGCTGCTCCGCATCCCCCAGCCCCTGTCTGCTCCTGGTTAGTGGTAGGAATGAAATACGGGATTGCCAGAAGGAAGGAGGCTCCGGCTGGGCTCCCAGAATACAGCGTAGGCAGGGGGAGATCCTGGGCTCCAACGCTGCGAAGCAATGCTCAGCCCCAGCTGCAGAGGATGACGCGGTGCAAGGATGGGAACCACGCTGTAAAACCTCCGTACTCCCCTCCAACTACGACACAAAGTGCTTGCTCAAGGAACAGCCTGTGCTCGCTCAAAACCCAGCCCAGGTGAGGCTATAATGGGATCCAGGTTTCCGCCGAGCGAGGCTGGAGGTTGCCAGAAGTTCAAGCCAGGCTGGGGTTCAGGTTTGTGACAAAACCTGTGGGTCTGGGGGCTGCTCACCACACCTGAGCCCAGGGACTCCACCACTGCCACCTCCGCTTGCTCTCAGCCAAGAATAAACCGGGAAAGGGCTTTGGTTAGCATGGCACTGCTGCTGTTGACGGCAACGGGAGCGGGAGGCGGTTTGACAGCGCAGGATCAGCCCCCGTAGGTGAAACCCCACGAGCAGCACCGGCGCACACGCCGCAGGAGACACCCTGCCTGGGAAGCGGGAGCCTGTTCCGGTGAGGAAACGGTGCGAATGCTATTTATTTGCAGAGTTTTGTTTTCATTAACTCCAGCGTGAGTCAAGCCCTTCCTGCCAGCATTGTGCCCGGCGCGGTGCCTCCGGCTGGCACGGCCGCTTTGCGAACGCTGCTTTTCTGCGCGGGTGGAAGCTGCGCAACCGGGTGGGCGCAGGAAGGCAGAACAATGCGGCCGGCGACCCCGGCGCAGGTGCCGGCTGTCCCGGCGTGCCGCTGGCGATTGTGCCGCCCGCGCAGATGTGGCCGTGAGCTGTGCCTCCTCCGGGGCTTTCCAGGGAGGCTCTGATGAGCTGCGCGCATGAATCACGGGCTGGCTGGGAAGAGGAGAGAAACGCGGCGATGACGGGGGGAGGCTGGGAGGTTGGAGGAGCTGCAGCAGCCCCCAGAGGGAGCAGGGGCCAGGCCTGCGCTGAGAACGGCTGCCTGCGGGACGGTTAGGGCTAATTTTAGGGGTGGGATGGGAGGACACCCCAGGGCCAAGCTCTTCACACCTTTGTTGCCACAGGTAGCGTGGGGCACTCAGCTGGAGCCAGCCAGCCCATATCCTGTCTCCAGGCGGGAGGGAGGCGAGGGGTGAGGGTAAGAATAGCTCTGCCGTCCTTCCCGGCGCCCCAGCCCCAGCATGGAGCTGCAGGCCAGGGATTTCCTGAGCAGAGCGGTGCCCCCACGGCGGACGGTCGACACGGCCCCGCGGCTGTGCCTGGCCGCACACCGGCTGGCTCCTGGCACCCGCACCGTGCAGCTCAGTGATGTTGCTGCTTGTGCCTCATCCAAAAGCAAAAGCTGGTGGTGACCAGCTCAGAGAAGGGTCCTTTAGGGCTGAACATTTAAAACCAGGCTGGTGATAGCCCTCAGAAACACCCTGGCAGGAAGATGTCCTGGTTTCCTAGCCGGTGTGCCTCCCTCCAAAGATGTGCCAGTAAGGGTGAAAGCAAACCAAAACCAAGTTGTAAATGGCTTTTGCTTCTCCAGCTGCCCTCCGTGCCCTTGCCCACACCCTGCCCTTCCCCTACAAACACTGGGATGCCGCACGAGGTATTACATCCATAGCCAGCCACTCATGAAAAACGCACCAGAGGAACACACAACCGCTGCGAACCACACAGCCCTGCCGACCAAAGGTCTTTGTGTGAGAAGAAGCCGGTTCCCCGCTGCTTCCTCTGCCCTGCTGCCTGTGACCCACTGCGTCCTCCGAGCCCAGAGCTGGCCCCGGCAGGAAACAGGTGGGATAAATATTTGTGCAAACCAGAGTGAAATTTCCCTTGAAGGCCATGCAATGTGTTTCCCTCGCGGTGGTTATGAATGGGAAGGTAACGTCCGGCGCAGCGGCAGGTGCTGCCAGGGTGGTGTGGGACTGGTGCTGCCACCTTCCCGGGGAAAGTGAGCCCGTTACTCTTACTTCACCAAGAAGGCAGGTTCAGAAACCTGCTGGGGGCTGCAGGAAAAGTGATCCTGGAAAAATCTAGGCATTTAATTGCTATGGCTCAAACCCAAGGCCTGCAGGAGCCCTGCAGAGTAGTGGCCAGCACACCCCACCCCAGGAGAGCCGGGGGCTGCGGGGCTGGCACATTGGACCCTGCCCTGCTGGGATGGAGCAAAAGCTGTTACAGTCCCAGTACAGAATTTCTAAAGAGCCATACCTGCCCTTCGCAAGGCTGGTTGAGAAAAAGCATCCAGGGCCACATCCCCCTGCCACACTGAAGGCACAGTCGGTGCCCACCACACGGCATGAGCGGGTGGACGCAGTGCCGGTTGGCAGCAGGCTGTGCACGGAAGCAGATGCTGGTGATTTGGGGCCAGATGTTACCTATTTCCTGGTGTGGGCTGTTCCCCTGCAGATGTACCCCTGCCTGCTGGGAGCGAGCCAGGGTACAAGAGCACCAGGGGCCGTGTGGGTCTGGTACCCTCTGCAACCAAGGTTTTGCTGGAAAGGATGTGCTGGTGGGGTTGGGGCAGGTCCAGAACCTCTTGGAGAGCTGTAGTCAGGATTTGACCCTCTGAGCCCACCAGCATCAGTGAGAGGAAGGAGAGAAAAATTCACTACAGCGATGCTGCTCCTTCCCAAAAATAGGCTACAGTGGGAGCACGCAGCTGTGGCACCCGTTTGTGGTAGATTCAGAGGGCTATCTTCAACTAGAATAAAAACTGAACAAGCCTGAGATTCCCCAAACAGCTTCATCTGGCTCATTTCACAGCCAGGCGGTGGGAAAGGAGTGGGAATTTTCTATCTAAATAAGTGGGCGAGGGGAGCCCGGGCAGCACAGGATACAGGCGTCTCTGAGCTAACACGCAGTCATTACAGCCCCGACATCTGCTCTCTGACCTCTTGAGCTCTGATTGCTGACAAACCTGCTGCGGCTGCCTTCCCCCTCTTGGATTTCCTCCTCCTGCTGCCTGCGGCCACCACCAGCTCCGCGGTCGCTGGAGGGGCAGGCAGGAGCCATGGTCTTCCCCCCCGACGGCACTCCAGTAGCTGAGCCCTGTGATTTAGGGGCTGGAGGGTGTGGGCAGACTCTGCAAACCAACAAGGGTTACCCAATAGTTTGTTTAAGGGCTTGTGACTTACAGGCTCATGCTCAGGTGCTCCAGGCATGGAGCAGCAGCCCTGTCCCAGCTCCCGCCGCCCTGGGAGGGGCTGGGCCCCACATCCCGCTTGAGGTACAGCCACACCGGGGATGCTGCAGGAGGGCTCGAGGAGCCACCACCGTCCCCCTTGGCACCAGCTGCTTGCAAACCCTGGACCTGCCAGATGCAACCACAGCAAAGAGCAGCGCAGCATCCTGCGTCAGCCGGGAGCCTGCGATCCACCCAGCAGAAACCAGCACGGCTGATGCGATCCTTTCCCCTCCTCTAGCTCTCCCCCTTTTTTCCCCCCCTCCCTCTCCTTCCCCCAAAAGCTCTTTGTCTCCAGGCTCTGTGGAGGAAGCAGACCTTCTGAAAATAAACTCTTTCTGCTTTGATCTGGTTTATGGGCACGCACTGTTTATAGCTCCGTGCGTACGACTTGACACCTTCCCACCTGCGGCCCCAGCAACTGCTTCTTATCACAGCCACTTTGGATATTAACAGGCCAGCGGGGAGGGTGATCTGGAGGTCCCCAAGGGCCCCCGGCCCTCCCCGCACCCCACCGCCCTCCCCAGCCAGGAGGGAAACAGGTTGGTGTCCCCTTGCCTGTGCTAATTGCATCAGCCCATGTTTATTGGGATGTTTATCTAGACTAGCGATGATGGGACGGTCCTCAGAGGCCAGATCTGTCCCTTCTCCACAGGAATTAGCTCATTTTGACCCACGCTTTCAGCACAGCCCGGGACAGCGTTGGGTTGCTGTGCTTTCCTTCTGACCTGGCAGACACACGCATTCGGGAAGAGCGGGCAGGAAAGGTCTGGAAAGCCTGAAATTTGCTTTATTTTGACTTGTTGAAGCGTATATTGAAGCAGGTGTCACCCACCTGGTCTGGGGACTGGAGCCCACGCAAGCACCGCAGCCTGGTTGTGGTCAGCACAGCAGCACCCAGCTTCCCAAGGTGGCCATCACTATGCGAAGGGGTGCAGACAGGGACATGTTCTGCACCAAGGCTCAGGGGGCTTTGCTTCAGCTCACTGCAAACATGAAATCTCAGAAAGGAGCTTTGCTATGCAGCATCAGGCTTGCTGTTGCGCTGTGGCACAGCAGTGACACCGGAACAGCCGGGTCAGCCCCATCCCTGGGAGCTGAACACCACACATCCTCTGAGCAGCTCTGCTTCTCCAGGGCCAGGGCACCGGCTTCTCCGGCACTGGTGGGAGGGCAGGTAC
>WHYT01017015.1:174824-196937 GCA_009806455.1 Tetrax tetrax
TTTTAAAAAAAAAAAAAAAAAAAAAAAAAATTTCTCAGCTGGCTCCGGTAGCAGCACTTACTTCATCCCTCTCACCACACAAAAGGAGACGCTGGTAACACTCGAGATTCCCATTTAAAGCTGATATGCTGGCATAACTGGGGGAACTCCCTGCCACCAGACGCTGCTGAGGTCAAGTGCCGGAGAGCAGCGCAGGGAGTGAGCCTGGCAGGGACCCCTCGGGAGACGCCGTGGGCAGGGGAAGGGGCTCCAGGTCACAATGGGGGGCTGGCGAGCCGGGGGGAGAGGGGAGTCCTGCCCGCGGGTGCTGCCCGAGCACCTGCTCCAAGGTCTCGGGACAGGGTTACCCAATCTCCGGGCAGGCTCACGCAAGCGACGTCTTGCACAAGTGGCTGTTATCGGCATATTTTGGGGCTTAGTGGTGGCGCGCAGCGAGGGACGGGGATCACTCTTGGCTGTCGAGCGCTCCAGGCTGCTGCTCGGCGCCGAGGCTGGGGGAGCAGCCCACACCGCCGTGCTACGAGCCAACAGCTCTGGAGTACGGAGACGCGTGGAAAACAGCCCAGAAATCCCAAGGCTTGGCCTGGTATGAGGAATGACTCGCCCTTGGCGTTCTCTCCCCAGCACATCACTGCCTTCCCAGCAGCCTACAAGCACAGGGGATCCCGGCGCTGTGCAAACCATGGCCCCCCAGCACAGCAGGAGCTGCACCCAGAGCTGGGAATCACTGGGCAAAATACCCAGGGGAAGGCCTAATCCTGCTATGCACCCAGTCTTGTAGACTCTGCTCCATGCATTTCCCACCTTCCGCCCCACGGTGCTGCAATCCAAACCCTGGGTGAGGGTCCAGGGCCGGCTGGGCTGAGCGGAGGTCCCTGCCACCTCCGCGTTAACCACCACATCCCTGTCAAACCCGACCCCGAACCCTCCCAGGGAAACCCAGCTGTCCTCTGAGGCAGACATGCTGAGACAGCGTGGCTGAGGCAGGGACTAGTCATGCTTCACATAGCAAATATTTGGGGTGAACACTCAGGAAGCCGCTGCACCGGTACCTGGGGAGCCGCAAAGCAGTGTCTATCCAGAGGACAAGTTCTGGCCTGACCAAAGGCTGTGAAGCAGCTGGTGCACTTCCTCTCGCTCTGCTATTAACTTTACCAGGGTAAATCACAACCGTTTGCTGCAGTTGCAGGACAACACTGTGGGAAGGACCTTGTGCTCTGCCATGGCACCCACGGATGAGGTACAGCCCCCACCGCGATCTCACCTGGCCCTCTTGGGAGGAATTCAAGAACAGGTCTAGTCTCAGGGAATACAGACCCCAAAATGAGAATAGACAGACACACACACACACCATCACAGGTGATAGGGCAGCACCGACATCCAGGGGCTTTCGGGCAGCTCCCAGGCTCTGGAGTACACAGAGCAGGACAGAGCAGCATGCCCACCTCCCACGGGGCATGCAGAGAGAAGTCAGCCACATGTCCCCATCAACGGGGGAGAGACACCTCGCCCTTCTCCTCACCAGCCCCACGTTTGTGTGGCGAGGGCCAGAGGAGCACTTTGGTGGCTACATGCCCAGCCATATGCATGGGGGTAGCAGGGTTTGGCTGTGCCCCCCAGAGCCACCATCTCCCCCTGTGCGGCCAGCACTGGGGCCTTCACAGCCAGGAGTGGCAATGCCCGGCCGTGAGCTAGCCACACACTATCAATCACCGTTGAGCCACATGGTGCCTCCCACCCTGAGAGCTTCTTGAAAGAAACTCTTAATTTTCAACACCTACTTAAGGCTCTTCAGGCTGCGTCGCTGCCGGCAGACGTGAGCTCATGCTGACGCTCGCAGGCATGTGCTGCCCCACTCCAAGGCTTACACCCACAGAAAAACATCTCCCCACCACACAAGCAGGCACCAGGCAAGCACCATCTGAAAAGCAAAAGGTGGGGTCACAGGTGAACCCTCCACTGCCTGTATGGATCCCAAGCCCTTGTGGTTTTAAATAGGAAAGCCTTAAAATGTCACCAAGCTCATACTCACCAGCACACAGATTGGGATGGGGTTTCATGCTGCATCTCCCCAGAGAGGTCCTGCTGTCCTGGGGTGCCCATGCCACAGAGATGGAGCATACTCCTTGAAACAGTGGTCAGATCTGCCCTTGGGGCAGCCAAGGCCTTCCCTCCCCTGGTGAGGGGAGCTTCTATTTCAGTGGGAAGCTAAAAGGCAGATGGCTCTCAGCTGTGCTTGTACCAGGGTGGGAGCAATCAAGCCCTGGGGCTCCTGCCACAGGGTCACCATGCTTGACCACCACTGTCCTGGGGGCTGCGTCAGCCACAGGCAGCGTGGCACCCTGAGGTGCGAGTGCCATCCACGGGGGCTCCTCCGGGCATGCAGAAACTGGGTGGGCAGCATGGCCAGGAGGAGTGGACAGCTCTCTTGGTTTCTCACCAGCCCTTGGCTACCACAAGTGTTTTCTTCTGGCTAACCACAGCCCCGGCTGTGTGTGAAGGTCCCAGATCCCGGGGGAGGAAAGCCTTCGGTGATTTCCTCCCACTTTGTGCAAACTGGGCTCCTGTGAACACCACATGAAAGAGCTGGGAGGGGGAGAGGGCACAGGAAAGGACCCAAGAAAAAAACTTCATGCTCTGGAAATGGGCTGTGTTGCCAAGCCAAAATAACGCTGCCCAGCCAGAGACGCCAGGCTGTCCTAAATCACCTGGGCAAGAGATGTCCGGCGTGCAGGTCTGCTGAGCAGCCTCGCTGCACTGGTTTCCAAGACATTTACGATGTGTGTGAAACAGAAGAGGTGTCTGATACCGAACACAGGTCTGGGGTGAGGTCCCTTGTGGGGCTGCACCCTACGGAGCCACCGCCTGGCCCAGAGGAAAGGCAGGAGCTGGGGGGGCTGCTCAGCATTGTGGGACAGACTGAGGCTAGGTGGGAATAAAGGGGTTAAAAATCCAGGAAAAAGCTGCAAATGGATTTCACAGATGGCCCTTTAGCCAGGACTGCAAACCCTCACAGGTTGCATGCTCAGGTCGTGTGGGTCCCTGGACACAAGTACAACCCTGCAGGCGCTGGGGCGAGGGGGGCTGGCCGGTTCTCGGGGACCCCCATCCCCTCTGGCACCCCCGGGAGACGGTGTGGGGCAGAGGCTGAGACGCAGCAGCGTGGCCTTGGTTTCAGCAGGAGGCATGGAAAAAAAAAAAAAGAAAAGAAGATGAGGTCACTGCAAAGCGGTGGTGTAGGATGTGATACAGGAGTGGGGCGCAAGGAGGAACAAGGAGCTATTGTAACCCTGCAAAGCAGGGGAAAAACCAGCTGTGGGGATGGCCGCTCACCTCCAGCTCACACCAGGCACTTGGGGGGTTCACTTGCTGGAGGCCACAAAAAATGGACCTGGCAGAGGAGCGGGTAGAAGGAAGTGGCTGAGGCAGGGTGGGATGCCGTGGCACAGACAGGAACACAGCTTTTCTCTCCGTTGCATCAGCCCCGCTGGGGGAAAGTACAACAGGTACCAGTGCAGCCAGCTCAGGTACAGTGAAACAGCTGGAAAACACCTGGCGTAGCACTGGGAACGCCTCATGCACTAATCTGCCCGTTCAACCCCGTCACCAAAGGATGGGGTGGCTTGGAGCCCTGCGGAGCATCTCTGAGCCATGGCAAGGGCTGGAGCAGGTTCTTGGGGACAAAACTGAGAGCCTTTCCCTCCTCCTGCCACCCTGTGAGCCTCCCAGTTTTATAGCTATGGCACACGGTGCCCGGTTGGCAGAGGGTGGCTCCATGCCATGGGGCTGGATGTGCCTGCTCCATGGCACAGAGGACCTGTCGGGGTTGTTATCCCGGGTGCCCGTTGCTCCAGCCAGGGCCATGCGCTGACCTGTGGCTCCAGCCCCCTTCCCTCCCTCTGCCCTGGCACCCCTGCACCCCCCCAACCCTCCCATCGCCGTCGCCCGGGCCCCGGCCCTGCTTGGCCCCACGATGGCACGAGGCGGCCGACGCGGCGGTGCTGCAGACTTTCTGTCTGCACCGGGACTTCCCGTCCCCGCACGGTGCTGCCGGCGTGAAACCAAAGACCGGCTTGTTCGGCTGCCTGAGCCGCCTCCGCGCTGACTGCCCTGCACTGTTCCCGCTAGGAATAATATACCCAGAGCTCCGAGCATAAATTGAGTTTCCCAGAGCCAGGCTGGTGGAGAGACTTTAATGGGAAGGAAAATAAACTGTGTACTCGGCGTGCAGGGAGAGGTGTGGCGCTGGTGGAGGGGCGCCGGGAAAAAGCTCCTCTTGATTTTCTTTTTCTTTTTTTTTTTTTTTTTCCCTAGCTTGTTTGCTGAGGGAGCACATGTATGCATGCCATCCTGTGCATGTTGTTTGCTTCCCAGGATGCCAAGGAAAAGAGACGCATGTTAAAGTAGCTGGTTGAGAGCTCTGGGGCCTCTGACCTGCCGAAGCGTGTCAGGGGCTCAGCACCGCGCCTGGCCCTCGGAGGAGGCATTCGCTTCGGGAGAAGCTGTTTCTTTTCTCCCCAGCGTGCTCCCCTCGGGCCTGAGCTGCGGGGGTCCGGAGAGGCTGTCGTGACGCGGGCACCAAGGAGGGACGTTGCCGTGCCGGGAGGGTGACGGCGCGTTTCTGATTTCTCAGCACAATGCTGCGATTCAGGGAGTTGGGAAAGCGCGTGAGTCATGCTGTGAACTTCCCCGGCCAGTCACCGCTGGGAAACACGCTCGCATCTGCTCAGCCACCCTCAAAATGCCTCCCGCTAGGGAATCATCCCCACCGCTTCTCCCTTCCCGCCCGCTCCCGCTGCTGGCTGGGGCTGCTCCTGGGAATATCTGCAGCGCAGGGACGAGGGTGCAAGGGGAGTGGTGAGAGCATCCAAAGAGAGGAAACAGCACAAGATTTGGATGTGGCAGGAGAAAAGTGCCTGTGTTCAATCGCTTGACTGTGCATGGCGGACACCAGCAACGTGGCTGGGACCTGCACCCCCCACATCCCCCCCCGGCAGAGGAGGCTCTATTGACTTAACTCTGGGGCTGCTCCTATTTATGTTTGCGAAGCCTTTGAAGTCCTCGGGGAGAAGAGCAGGGCCTTCAGATATGTCTGTGACTCAGGAAAATCCACCCCCTCTATGACCAATAATTATCCTGAGCGGGAGCGGGGACACTGGGGAGGGTGCTGGGGTCCCCCCACCCGCGGGCAGCCCTGGGCGGCGGGAGGGACACGAACGGGCTTCCCCAGGGCCACGGCGTGGCTGGGAAAAGTCCACGGGTTTGGGAAAGAGTGTTTCTCTTTGAACATGTTCACTGTCAGCTTTCACCCAACGTCAGAAATACAAATGGGAAGTGAAATCTCACTTTTATAAAAATATTTGCTTTGAGCTGTAAGGAGGCTTATTAAGGGAAAAGGGCAGGTTTGAGTTTCTCTTCAGTACGATGCTCTGCTTGTCCCACTGCCTGTGACGGCAGCCCCCTTCTGTGTCCCCAGGCCCATGTGCTGGTGGCTGTGTCCCATCTGTGTCCCCCTGCTTCTACAAAATCCATCTGAGCCAGGGCAGGTGGCCGCAGAGGTCCTGGGTTGAACAGTGCCCAGCTGCCCCACAAAGCCCAGCCGGCTGCTCAGGGGCGCAGGGAGGTGCCCCCCGTCCCGCATCCAGCTTCCTCCAAGGAGAGCGATTCCCGGCGCCGGTGCCTCTGTCTGTGCCGTATCCTGCTGAGTAACGCCGGTCCACATCCATACATGGGAAGAGCTGGGCGAGAGGCTTTCTCCTCTGTCAGACTTCTCCCTCGCTCAGTAAATAACATTCCTGCTAACGCTGGTATGCAGAAAACTTTCCAGCTCGCCAGCTAACGTCAGCATCGCAGTTCCATTGCCCGTCCCCCCACCAGCAAGGTCTGTGCTCCCCTCGGGGTGAGGACTGCACCCCGGCCAGACTGTGGGGTGCAGCGGGATCCCCACTCACTTACCCCTCCCAGATCTGTCTGCATGGGCGGCATTCTATTGTGGGGGAATTGTGAATCTCTCAGACAACTTGCGGTTCCCTGAGCCCCATCGGGGTTGATGAGGGGATGCTTGCGAAGCGATGAGTTCCCTGAGTGACAAAAGCCTCGGCTGCGTTGGCTGCCCCAGCCCAAGCTGCGCAGCCTCCTCCCGCCGAACCCTGGCTCCTCCACTCCTGCAGCAGCAGCTCCCGGGGTTGGTCACGGGGTGAGAAGGAGCCAGAGCAGGGCTCTCCTGGAGTGGTCCACCATCACTGCCACTGTCACCATGAGTGGCATTACCTTTGTTGCTGTGTGCTTTGGCGGCTGCAGTAGACAATGTCCATCCACCACGGGGCTTATGCAGCACCGTCCCAGGTGACCCCATGATGCTCTTTGCACAGAGCTACAGCACTGGGCTGACGCTGAGGTATGATTTTGATTGCTAATTAATGTAGTAACCTCTACACCTTCACAACAAAGAGGGTTTAGGTTTGTCCAAGAATTGCTTGGGATGATTTAGCAGTGGTACTTCAAAGAGTGATCCACTCCCCAAGGCTGTCTCAAGACCTGACAAGAGCCAGCCTGGGTTTGTCAGACAGGGATGCTTGGGGTCACTCACCCTGCACATCAACTACCCAGTGTGGGGGACACTAAAAACAGACCCCAGCCCCGTGGCGGTGGTTAGGGTGGTCTTGGCAGGTGGACCTGGGCTACGAAGGATGTGCAGACATTCATCCACAAGCATCCTCAAAGCTTTTGGGTTTCAGATCCAGGTTTACCCCTGCCTGGGACGCAAACAGAAGCAAAGCTTTGGGCTATCTCCAAAAGCCCAGTGCTGAGCAGCCAGGCTGCCTCCCCGCTCACAGGGTTATTGGCACACGCCACCCAGGGAAATCACATCCTCTTCCCAAACTGTTGCAGTGAGGCTCCTGCCTCATTTTATGGCCTCGGAGGGAAATCCAGGCTGCAGAGGGCTGGGGGATGAGCCTGTGTGTGGCTGTATCACAGCCCTGCGTCCTTGGAAGAGGGGCCTGCCTTGCTATTCCCGCTGCAGATCCATATGGAGATGGTAAAATGGGTGCTAGCAGCCCTGGGGAGCTGGCATGCTTCATGTGGGTGCCAAGGTGCCATCTCCCTGCTGGAAAACAGGAGTAGGAGCCACAGCTCTGGGGCTCGGCATGGAGATGGCTCCATGTCCACCCAAGCTCTTCCCGGCTGCTCGGCAGAGGAAACGTGTGCTGAGGGCTGCTGAGGACAGGCCATTTCCTCCCCTGGGTTTTTCCTTCTCTTTCTTTGCCATATTTAGGTACGTAAAGATCAGTGGAGGAAAGCTTGGCCGGCGTGGGGCAGGGGCTGAGCGGAGCCATGGGTCCTGGCGTGGGGCCACCCTGCCTGCTTCCTCCTCTCTTCTTCCAGTCAGAGACGCTGCGACGCATCCCCGCAGCAGGTCCAACCCTGCACCAGCCCTCAGGCCATGGAGCATCCCTGGCTCCACGCTTTGAGCTCACTTTGCGGGAAGAGGCCGGATCCTGGTGCAGCGATGGGGCTGCGCTCCCTGTTGATACGCCTTTGCGAAGTCAGCAGTGCTTTAGCAGCGGGGCTCTGGCCCTCTCTGCGCACCTCCCTGCCAGCTTCTCCATGAGTAATGACACAGACGTGCTTCTTGCCCTGTCCCCGGCGCTGGGCTGCTCACTGGGGCATTCGCAGGCTCTGGTCTTGCTTCCCCGTCTCTGTTTTACATCAGAGCAGCTCCTGTCCGTCTGTCTGTCTCCTCTTCTCCCCCTGACACAACTTCCAGATGGTGTTAAATGCAAAAAAGGAGAAGCGAGCCAGGCAGGTAGGCTGTAGGCAGATCTGGGGTAAGGCAGCCCCCCTGGCATCGCACCCCAAGGGCCGGCTCTGTGTCCCGACCAAGGTGACAATGAGGACATTTGCTGGCTGGGAAGTGCTGAGAGCTAATCCTGCCGCTGAGTGCCAGGAAGCCACCTGGGGACTTGCCGAGAGGGTGAAAAGTATTGGTGGGCTCCCGTGAACGCGAGGAGCACCGAGAGGAACCAGAGCAGCCCCCCGACCCAGCAGCACTCGCTGCCACCTCCACCGCTGTCAAGGGATCAGCTGTGCCAGCGTCCTGCCCCGGCTGTGCCGAAAGAGGGCTGGCTCCTCTCGCGGTGATCCCAACAGCGCAGCCCCAACCAGGCAGCTGGTGGATAACGCTCGGCCTGAAATTGGAGAGAGGAAAGATAGACTGGGATAACAAAAAGGGCTTCTCCCAGAACAACAGGACTGCAGGCGACAGCTGTTTGTTAGAGGACAGATGTTACAGCTGTGGGCACGACGGGTCAACACATGGGTGCTGGGATCTTGGAAACTTTGCACTGGCAGCCTAATTGCTCATTTGCTGTGAGTCTCTGTAGTAAAATATTTGTCTTAAAAGCGGCCCCTGGAGCTGGAGGGTTGTTCTGAGGCACACCTGGCTGTTCACGCTCGAGAGGTGGGCGAAGCGCTGGGTTTTGGCTGCCCCCAGGAGATAACTCGGACAGGGCGAGGCAGCAGGGAGGCTTTGCGGCTGGGAAGTGGGTTCATGCTGAGCTGTAGTTACAAGGAAGGGAAATGAAAATAAAACCGTGGTATTTCCAACCATCTCCTAACGTACCCGAAAATGTGGTGGGATGGCTATCTACGTCAGCATGCCTAAGGAGCCTGTCCTGCCCCTGGAGCCCAGCCTGGAGAGGGAGAGGACTGGAAACAGCAGGAAAACGGAGCGTTATTGGGAGGGAGGTGTTAGCAGAGCTCAGAGACAAGGGGAGATGGTGGAAATGCCCTGCTTGTCTGGGGCCCCAGACGTGTACAGCCTCACATTTGCGGTCAGTGCAACATGAGGAGCCCACAGTGCCAAATTACAGCTCAAAGAGTTGACGAAGGGACCCCAGAGCATGGGCAGTCACATAACCCAGAGCCATCCCTCTTCCTCAGGCTGACTGGCACGTTTTGGGGTGTGGGGGACACTGGATCTTGCAACTGGGAGGCTTCCCAGCCAGCTGCAGCGTGAGGGATGTGTCTCTGCCACCACATTTCCCAGGCAATGTGCTCACCTGGGCAAAGAGCTGGTGCAGAACAACTGAGATACCCTGGGGCTTTTACTGCTGAGAAAAAGGGCGAGCCTCAGCACTCGAGCTGGGATGCTCTGCTCTGGTCAGCAAAGCGGGGTTGCTGGTCAGAGCCGCACTTCATTGGAAAGTGGGAGAGATGTGGAAGAGGAGCTGCTAGGGTTTGGCTTATTGAGGAGTGTCTGACTGCCAGCAGACACATCTGCTGTGCAAGATGTGTGTTAATAAAGTACCTTTTGTAGCTGGATGGAGATGGGAAGCAGTTCTATAGTGGATCTGAAAGGTCCAGGGAGCCACATGCATCAGACAGCAACCTGGATGGAAAAGCCACCAGGATGGAGAAGAAAGCGCTGCAGGACTTCACCGCACTCATCCCTCATCAGGGGTCTGTGCGAGGGTCGCCCCCTAAACCCCATGGGGACAATCCAGGCAGGGGGGTCAGTTCAGGGATGTTTTCACCTGCTTCTGCACTGCTGGGTCCTGCACGGAGCTGGGGGTGAGCGAGACAGCATTTGCTTCAGAAAGCATTTGTGCATCCGCATCATCAGCTGGGTGGGAAAGACACCCCCCGCTCCACACCCCAGGAGCCATATGGGTCCTTGCCCCCAGCCCCTCTTGCAGAGGGTGATGCTGGACCTGGGGTCATTCCCAAAGGTGGTATTTCTCTCCAGCCCTTCCAGTTAGGAAAATCAACCCCTTCCCAGCAGAGGAGGAGATGCTGGGCAGAAGCCTGAGAGAGAGGACAGCCGATGGCACCTGCTGGGGCAGGGACACAGGGCATGGGACACGGGACATAAGGACCCTTTCTTCCAACAGACCCTTTGGGATGCCAGAATGGCTGATGATGCTTATTAGGCTTAATAAGTATTAATTATTAATAACAATAGTACTTTGATCACCTGTGTGTAAGATGCTTTTTTTTCAGCTTTAAGCTTCAAAGCTCTTTAGAGCAAAATAGGTGGGGAAACTGAGGCAAAGAGTGGACTGAGGCTGACACCATGTCTGCCTGGCCAGCCCGTGGCACCTTGCCTCAGGGATGTGGCCTGGGGGCTCTGCCAAAGGCAGGGGAAGGCACTCGCCCTGCAGTGGGACTGGCGCTGAGCTCAGCTTGTAGCCTCTTCTCCTAAGCCTGGGATCAGCCTGCGTTTCAAAAATGCTTCTAAGTGCTGCTGCAGCCCAGCTAGCGGGACAGGGTTGAGGGGGAGATGTGGCCAGGGCCTGGCCGCAATCCCTGCAGGAGCCCGGGGATGCCAGTGAGATAATGAGAGGGGATGTTAAACACTACTGCAGTCACGGGGCCATTTATCTGACACGAACAGAGGCGGCCAGGAATCCTCCAGGGTGCACAGCTCAACTTAGACCCCATTAAAGTTCCTTTTATTCCCTGCGTTTTGGCTGACGTTAAAACAGCGCCTGAATTGCTCCTACGGGAGCCGGTTTCCACGCCTGGCGTCAGGTCTGCCGCTCGCTCTGGCCAGCAGCCGCGGGGCCAGGCTGCCTCCGCGTCGCCCATCTCCCCGGCACTCCCAGGTCCCTCCAGCACCCAGCCCCGAGCGGGCACAGCGGGGGCTGAGCGGAGCAGGAGTGGGCAGCTCTGTAGGGCAGGGGACCACAGGAATGGGCAGAGCATGCAGGAGAGGAGCTGATGTTCACCTTTGACACCAGCCATCCCATGGGAGCTTGGAGGGCTCCCAGGACAGGAGAGGAGCCCAAGCCAGGAGGGAGAAGCTGAAGAGGCCATTTTCCTGGGATCCAGGCACAGGCTGCCTGCATGCAGTCATCCTCCCAGCGCTGGTGCTGCCAGAAAAGGATCTTCCTGTGCTCTGAAATCTTCTGAGGGATTTTTTTTTCCTATCCTGAAATAAGAAAAAACCTGAAAAATGTCACAGAGATCCCACCATACCTGGGCAGGAGCACAGCAGGCTGAGCAAAGCTTCCCACTAAAGAGCTTGCATTTCCAAGCAAAGCCTGTTGTGAACTAGAAACATGTTTAGTTTTGGGGGGAAACACGCCAAAATGAGACAATTCAGAAACTTTCTAAACATTTTCTGGACCCCTGAGCTCCTGCCCCACACATCCCCACCAGCTGCTCCTGGATGTGGCTTTGGGGCTACGAAATGGCCATGGTTGGGGACAGCAGTGACACAGGGATGCTATATTCAGCCACGCTCTGTACGGCCAAGCTGGGTGCCCACAGCAGTGCTGAGGGGATGCCCAGTCAGCGCAAGGTGCCACCGCAGCACCATCACCCACCCCGCATGGGCGAGCAGGAGCCAGGGCCGTTCCCCAAGGCAGGAGGGCAGCAGGGCAGGCAGAGGCCGGGGAATTCAAATCCAGAAGTGGAACAGACGATTTCCAGGCTGTCATGTTGATGCGCAGTGATGAGCCCGGGCTGCTTCAAAAGGAACCAGCTTTAAATGGATCAAGCCCCAAGCCAAAAGCATAAACACCGGGAGGAAGTTTGGCTAAAGTTAAATCATGTTTTATTTTAAAATCTCCCTCTCCCTGTTGTAAGATGGAAACTCTCCATCTGAAAAGTGAAACTAAGATTGGAAACAGTCTGCAGTCATTAAGTTTATGCTGCCTTTTTTTTTTCTCTCTGGCTTCTCAAGTAAAATATCAACTGGCTCCACTGTCAGGGACAGGAAACATTAGTAATAAGTTCATAGATTTACATTTTCCCCAGGGAAATACAGGAATATCAGAGATCAAAAGTTGGAGAAAGGAGTTATTTTTATACAGAGTGATTTGCAACCAGCATTCATTGGAGGGAGTAAATAAATTACAGGCCCTTCACTTCAGGGTTGTTTAAGTTCTTTTTCTTTAATGCCGTCCCTTTTAACTACTGTAGAGATTCTGTCAGGACTTACACAGAGCAGGGAGACTTCCCTGCTTGCGAAAAGGGCTGCTTTCCGGCAAAAATGTTAGTCACTGCAATTAGTTGTCATCTGTGAACATCGTGTAAGGGCCCGCGGGCGGGTGGGCGTCGAGGTGGGTCGGGGCAGGACAGGGGATGGGCCAGCCCGGCGTGGGGGACAAGGTGGGAGAATGGCTCTGCTGGCCAAAAAGTCGTGTTTCAGGGCTGTTAGACCTAGCAAAGTGTGCCCATGGGAGGTGACACTGATGGCAGCTGGGCGCAGCGGGGTGTACAGGCACCGGGGCTGTTTGGACCTCGCCTTCACTGGCCCTCATCGGCGATAAGGCGCTCAGGTCAGGGCTGATTCAATCAGGGGAATGTGATGGCCGCTGGCGCCTTGCTCTCCAGGCAGGCAGGGACAGCCCTGCGGGCTTTGCTGTCACCCAGACGTGTTCTCGTCGCAGCCCCAGGCGTGGCTTGCAGCATCCCCAGCACCTCGAGGCATCCGCTCTCTCCTCAGGGTTCCTGCACTGAGCTGGCGCCCCAGCCCGGGTGCAACCACCGCTCCATGCAGGGTCTGCAGCGGCAGACCCCCTGCTCCCCTGGGACCTGCACCACAGGGGGACCGGAGCTCCCAGCGAAGGGGGTCACCCGCTGGGGCCGAACCGCGTCGGCAGGGTCTGGGGTGGCAGGCAGCCAGTCCCAGTTGTGGTGGAGACACTGGAAACTTTGACCAGGCATTTCGTCTCGTGTCATCAATTAAAGGTGAGGCGCTTGCTGGCTGGGCAGGATAATGAATGATGGTTTTAAGTACAACTGGAAAAACAATAAAATACTCTATTAGGGTGACACAGCTGTGAACAATGAACATTAAACAACTTCACGGCTTGCGGAGCTGCCGCAGCAACACTTAGCCCTGGCGTTTGATGGATTCCTGTTTGGAGTGCGCCTCGCAAAGCCACTCTCCGTTCACCCCGGGCACAGAGGGCTGGGAACTGCTCTCTCCTTCTCCTGCTTAAAAATACATCCACATAAAACGTGCTTTAAGAATCCCTTAAGGTTCATTAATGTCACAAGCAGGGGAGGAGAAAGGAGTTGGAAGGCCTTGAAGTACATGTCGGAAACACTCCAGAGAAAACTGTAAATGCTGCTGGGATGAACTGCAGGCTCTGGAGGATCAGTCGCGCTGGAAGACTATTTATTTTTCAGTCTATTTTAAACACTGGACTGTTTCAGATAAGAGTTGCCTGTGGTGGCAGACAGGATCGTGGGACTGGTGTGCAGGAACTCATGCCAGATTCATTTCTGGGGAGTATTTCCTCCCTGCCTTGATAAATCCGCCTTGTCTGCTGTACCAGGTTACTTCCTTTGGAGTTCTCTCTCCTTATTATTACTTATTAAAATTGCCTGCAAATAGCACTTGGGCTTCATGCAACATCCTGTATGAACAATTCATCCTTCTCGTTATCTTGAGGCTGACAATTCCCACCAGGGCCAGAGAGGGTGGGTGGAAAAATGTCTTGAGAAGAAACAGAAATGGCCATCGCTTATTGCGAGGCTGGAGAAACTGCACTGGGGAGGTGGAGAGGGCAGGAGATAAGTGGGGACTTCCCCCCTTCAGAGACAAAACCATGAAAGGGAAGAAAACGAGAAGAAATGAAGCCGGCAACGCCAATGAGCATCTTCCCTCATCTGCTGGTGCTTGGGTCCCGAGCTGGTGTATGGAGGGGTCAGCAAGCTCCCTGTGACCTGACCTTGCAAACTGGCCCACCTTAGCCTAGATCTTATCTAGAAAATAGCTCTCAGGTTACACAGCTTGTCCGTGCGGGCTTTTAACTCCCCGGACAGTGCGAGAGGTGACTGCAGACGGCAAACCTGCATCTTCCCTCTGCACCTCCAAACACGGCCGTGCAGGAGAGGCCTGGCCGGGGTCATTGGCCTCTGGACTTTGAAACTTTGCTGCATCCCTTCCTGCAGGGAAGAGATACGGCATTACGGTGACGCGGGGCTGCATGGTGGGGGAAGGTTTGGGGAATCGAGCTGCTGGCTGCAGCTGGACGCTTGTTCCTCCAAGTGGTCTGCAAATGGCATTTGTGCTGGGGACGATTCTCCAGGAGGATAGGCTCTCCTCGCCCTCCTGGCCTCCACTGCTTCATCCCTGGCAGCACAAACTTTCAAGATGCAGCTCCCTGGCCCTCGTCTCACATAGTCCTCTTGGCCTGATGGAGCCGAAAAGTCCAGTTTGGCTTCTGCAAGCACAGAGCGTTGCCATCAAGGGAGCTGCACTTTGTCTGAAACCATTTCCACCCTGACCATCACTCATGGACATGCAGAGGGGACAGAAGCAGCTCCCCGGGCTCCATCTTGCCAGCCCTCACCAACCCAGAACAGCGGCGGCCAGGCTGCATTCAGCCCCTCCGCCGGCTCCCATCCTGAGCCGTCCCTGCCCAAAGCAGCCTTTGCTCCAGCGCGTGCCCTCTGTCCCCAGCCCGGGCACCACAGCCCCGCTCGCAGGTCGGCGCTGCCCCGCGCATGTGGGCTTAATCACAGAGCATCTGCTTCCCATTGTGGCCGCCCAGGGCAGGTTTTCCCTCGCAGCCTCCTGCCAGGGTGCTAATTTTATATACGGGGGCTGCCTTCAGCATGGCCCTCGGGAGAGCTGTGGGGCTGGGCCGCAGCGCGGGGGGACGGAGGGCAGCGAGGCAGAGGGGGGCCAAGGCAGTGCAGACGGGCAGGGGCTCCTCTTCCCACCGGGGCTCCGGGGAAGCTGGAAGTGAGTCTCGGAGACACTTGGCCTGGCCCAGCAGTGTGGAGGGATGCCAGGGACTATTTTCGGAAACCTCACTGGTGGTAACATCCCGAGCCTGGGGTAACACTGGCCCGGTGTCGCTGGCACCGGCTGACCCATCCGAGAGCCAGAGGGTTTCGCAAGACAGCTCCTCGCCGCTCGGTGACAGGCAGCCTCAGCGCCAGGCGGGCAGGCAGGCGTCTTAACTAGCAGTTCCCGGCCACAGCGCGCAGAAATGGCAAATGCTGCTGCTGCCAGATGACGGATGCCTCCTCTAGAAGTTTTGGAGAAGCCTCTGGAAAATAGCTTCTTCAAGGGAGCTCAATTTTGGCTTTCTAATTTGAGGCTCCCCAAACTACTTTTGGAAGCATTAGCCATTATTATTTTCCTTCCTTCTGTCTGAGTGCAGTATTTTCCCTGATACTCGATGGTAACAGGAGTCCAAGCACTTCATGCCCCCCAGGAGGGGCCGTGCACCGTCACCTCCCAGCTCTACTGTGCCAAGTGCTGCTGTCATCCTCCATCCGTTGGCAAGCACAGGCGATGCCGAGCAAGAGGAGACCCGGCAGCACCTTAGCAAGGGGCAGGGGAGCTGCAAACCCAGGCACCGCAGTGGGCAGCCGGTGCCGGAGCTCAGTGTGAGCGATGCCGAGGGTCTGCAGAGCCGGCCGAGCGCCTGCCCGCTGGAGGAGCAGTGATAAGGAGGTGGCTGTGATGGAGCGGGGATAACCCCATCCCCGCGGCCAGGAGCTGCTGACAGCCGCACGTTGCCCTCTGAGAGCACTTCAGGCTGCGCAAGCAAAACCTCTGAGTGCTTTGATCTGCGCTGGGGCTCCTTGATGTAAAGCAGGGACTGGGTGAAGGTGGGCGCAGGATGAGCCTTTTGGCTGCTGCCTCTCCCGGCTGGGGAGGAACGGGGCTGGCAGTCCCACAGCGCTGAGCAGCAAGGCAGCGTTGGCCTGGCCAGTGGGGACTGAGGGGACACCCAAAATCCATGTGCATGACCAGGCTGCACGGGGATCAAAAGTCCCAGCGTCATCTGATTTAGGCCATGCTTTGCATCCACGTCTGCCCTTCCTCACAGAGCCACCAAGGGCCACGGCCGACCACCGTGGTGTGGGGCTGGGGCTGGATCCTGCTTGGCAGCACACCCCAGGCCCAGCACCAGGAGCCTGGCTGTGAGCTGACAGACCTCGCGCTGTCTGCACCCCATTTAATGGGGAAAAGGGGTCACGGGAAGCAAAGCAGTCAAGCCTGGCGCACCTGAGGAAGCCCAAGTCTCTGCCTTGGCTGGAATGGGACCATGCTGGCAAGACCCCACACAGCTCAACTGCAAACGGGGGCCCTTGTGAAGCATCCCTCACAGTGCATCCTCCCCGCGCCATTGCACCAAGGCCGGTTTAAATACCTGCCAGCGGCTGTTCCCTGGGTTAGCAACCAGTTCTTCTCCATCCTCCACCAAGAGCCAGCTAAACCCTGGGCGAAAACACACCCAGCAAGCATGCGTGCAAAACTCAGTCTGGAAACCTGGTCAGCTTTGGGCACCGCAAACCACCCTGAGAAAGTTTCCATACCAGAGCAGAGCCCTGTGTGCGGGGCAGGCGAGCCGTGCTGCCGGCTCGGGGTGGGACCGAGCATTGCGAATGAGAGCATCTTTGTGCGGCGCCTCTGACTGGCGTGGTGCATATGGTCCCTATTTATTTGACTTCTTTGCTGCTGGATCCCTTTCAGAATAGTTTTCTGCAATTACTTCAAGTTTCCCCAGTGCAGATTGGGAGTGAAACTTGTGCTTCAGGAGATAAACTGCAGACCGTTTGGCATCAAGGGAAGCTGTTAATTTGCCAGCAGCAGAGACAGAGGGAAAATGAAAACGATGAGAGATAATTCATTCTCATTGCAGCTTGGTTTTGAAAAAAAAGAGGGGCTGTGGGCTGGAGAGACAAACTGGAGCTGGTTATTAATGGCTCAGCGCTGAGGCTGGGCCAGCAGAGAAGCTCGCAGCCGGCAGAGCCCTGACCCACAGGTACGTAGGGCCAGCGGGTCCTGGGCTTCCCTGTGGGGCTGCCGGCGAGGGTCCCCTGGAAGGGTGCTGGTCCTGGTGCCCCTTCTCATGTTTTGGCTTGTCTGCTGGGCACGCCTGCTCCCCACCGCCGGGCCGGAGAGCTGCTTACGGCTGCAGCTGCGGTATGATATTCCCCACTGTGCACAGAGAGGTGTGCATGTGGAGATGATGTGCCACAACCGAGGATGCAGTCGGTGTCGGAGCCGGGATACCATACCCACACCTGCCTGGCTGTGCCCTGCACTGCCGACCTGCCCTCACTTGGCCCCACGAGATGGTTTTGCAGGTTCCCCCAGTCCAGATCTCCCACTGCAGTGGGAAAACAGCTCCGGGTGCCCAGGAGCCCAGGCTCAGGGCTTGGTGTGGGGGGCTCACCATGGGGACCGCTCTCAGCACGCCCCTGCCACGCTGAGGCTGCCACCTGGGAGGATGCTCGTGAGGAGGATGCTCGGAGGGTGACAAGGGGAGGGCTGGGGGTGCCCCAGCCATGGCCATGTGTGAGCAGCTCCTTGGCATGCGTGTGCACCGTGGCCCCTCTCTGCTCTTCCGTTTATTGATGTTATCCTCCAGCCATGTGCTGGGGCACGTCGGGAAAAGCTTTCTGCATCTGCCTCGCCTGCGCTCGCAGCCTCCCCCACACTCCCTCCCACCTTCCTTTATTTATGGGACAGCTATTTCCTTTCAGCGAGAAGTAGCCAGTATTATGAAATGGCAAAAGGGTTTGAATGAAAATAAGGTGTTTGCTTAAATTGTGGACAATTTGGACTTTCTGATGGGTGATGGTGTGTGATGGCCCAGCCCTCCCTTCCTCCCCTGCAGCCGGGGAAGACCACAGTCCCTGTTCCTCAGGCACGTGCCAGCCAATGTTCTGGCTCCTGGGGTGCTCTGGAGACCGTTTGAGGGAAACCAGTTGCCATCTACCATGGTGTCTGCATTTAAAAACTGGCCTTCAGGTCCTCGTCCGAGGCACAAATACTAATAACTATTGATTTCTCCAGCAAATGGGGGCCTCACGTTGCTGCCCTCCAGCCCACTGCAAGTGACGATGGAAGGCTGTTGCTGTAAAGTGAGGTTTTGGAGGGGAAAATTTGGATGATATTGATCACAGACAGAAACTGCCGTAACCAGGGCAGTAAACTTTCCTACCCAGGTACTTCTTTTGACCTAAAATAATTTCCGTGCTTAGGCTGCATCTTTCTGAGGTCTAAGCAATGGTTATTTTTTATGGAGGAGGGAAAACTCCCAAGCCCAGCTCCTCCTGCAGCAGCATGCCATGAAGGGGGCACCTGGCAGGCACCTCGTACACCCAGAGCCCAGAGAAGGAGGACGTGGGGTGGTCGAGGTGCCTGTGGGCTGGTGTCCCACCGGGGGCTGTGGCAGGATGAGGCCCCAAGCAGCAGCTGCACAGCAGCCTCACATGGAGCCATAGCTGAGGATGCTGTAGCCATTGTGGTGGGGGGATTTGGGAAACCAGGTCCCTGTGGGGTGCAGGAGCCCACTGGTTTGAAGCCAATGGGGTGGGCAGGACGTGGGATATGCTTCCCAGCCCCGTGGTGCTGCTCCGGTTGGGCACCGCTGTGCCAGCCGGGAGCTCCCTGTGCCTCTGGGTTTGCTCTGCCACCACCTCGAGTGGAAGTAGATCCCTTTATTTCTAGAGGAAGGGCTCTGTTTCGCTTCCTGCCCCTCTCATCAGTCACCAGCGTGGCAGGGGCAGCTCCCGCACCGGCTGCTCGCCCCTCGGTCCCACCACCGGCGCTGACATCCTTTCCTGACACACATCGGTTTCCTGCGCACAGCGCTCGCGCCACTTCCTACCCCGCTTCAGTTTCCACTGAGCATTGCATGACACAGAGCGGAGGGGGGAGAAATTTGAAAAAGAAAAAAAAAAAAGATAAAAGAAAGGAAAAGAAAAAAGATGAAGAGCAGCTTTTCAGCTTTTTGTCCCCAGTGTGGAGCTCAGTGAGGTGCAGGCTGGACAGGCGCTGCATCCCCAGCACCGGCTCGGCCATCGCATCCGGCCAGGCGAGGAGGGGTCACATCCCCAGCTGCGGTCACCTATGGTTTGACCCCAAAACTCTTTTGTTCCCTGTTTGTTAACAGCCTGATTTCTGAGGTTGGTGAGCAGAGCAGGTGCTCTGCACCCCCAAGCTGCCCAAGCTGGGCGCTGCTGTCCCTGTCGCGGTTTTAGGGTGGTGGTGGGATCGCTCCCCCCTGCCCGGCGCTGGGCCGCTCTCCAAACCCGCTTTCCGCTTCTTCAGGAAAGCGGGAAAAGCGATCAATGGCTCCAGCCCTGTCTTTAGAAAGTGGATTAGGGCCAGTGAATAGGAACTGTCTCTCTAATGAAGTGCTATTACCAACAGGCTAATTGAGTAATGACATAATGCAGGCTCTTGAAGCTCTTTATAACGGGCCGTGACTCCGTGCCGCGACACGCCGCCACTTCCTCGCCTTGCCCCGCTCTGCCTCCAGCGCATCGCCGGCCAAGGAGGCTGAAAGCGCAGCACCGTCCTGCCCGCCGCGGCCACAGACAACGTGTCGCCAGCATAACCCTGCGTGGAAAATGCGGAGGTGGAGGGGAACCCGGATTAATTAGCTCGGGAGACGCCAATCTCCTCGCATGTGAAATGTGAGCCTTTTTATTGAGAAAAGTAAAACAGGCCTCGCATTGCTTTCAGGGAGCCCAGTAAAACAGAAGGTGATCCATAAATATGTATGTTATGCTGGATTTAAAATACTTTCTGATGATTTTCTAGGCAAATCTCCAACAAGTTACAGCACAGCATTGCTATTGTAAAGCTGTCGGCGCAGGCTGGTAACTCTTGCACTTCTTGTCATGGGGAGGACGTGGGTCGCTGGCGTGCACGCGCTCGTGTCCCTTGTGCCAAAATGCTCATCCTCAGGTGGAGAAATTAAACATAGCAGCTTTACGGCTTCTTTTGTTCTTAGCCCACTGCATTAGCAGAGCGGGCTGTGGAGTGCTGGGGGCTCTGGCGAGGCTGTCTCTGCAGCGGGGCTCCGTGGCCGTGCCAGGCTGTGTGCTCAGCGTCACCCACCTGCACCGGCCTGGAGACACGCACCCACTGCCACCCCACATGAGCAGCACCCAAACCTTTCCCCATCATCAGGACCAGCTGAGAGCGAGAGAGGAGGAACAACTGTTTAACCCACAACAGCATTGGGCTCGTCCGTCCCTCTGCGGTCTCCCAAACCCCCGGCAGCACAGCTGGGTGCTGCCCGTCCTCCTGCCGGCCACGACATTTGTGCTGGGGACATAAATAGTTGGAGGGTGAGGCAGCTCCAGGAAGGTGTTTCTCAACCCCGCGGGTGAGCGGAGCCTCCCTGCACGCTCGGGGAGAGGAGTTTGTGCTCGCTTCACCCAGGGGAAAGCTGGCCTCCGCCGGGAGGATTTACTGCCTGATTTTTGAGCCAGCGAGGCGTGCTCGCCCACGCTGTTTTGGCAGGTGGCCGATGCTTTGTCCGGGCATGGCGCAGCCCTAGGGCAGGCATCGCCCCTCGTCCCGCCGACACAGAGGAGAGGCAATGCCCTCAGAAAGGCGAGTGCAGCCGGCAGCAAGAGCAGGGTGATGCTGCAACCCAGACCACCTGCATCCGTGGAGAAAAACTGTCTTTTTAACCCTCGAGCCTCACATCCCTTCCCCAGCTCTCCCTGGCTCCCTCTCTCCGTATTTTTCATGCTCTTTGTCTCCATGGGAAGACTCGCACCTCCCCAGCCCCACGCTATCAGTTCATCATCCGATTAAAGATTAATTTGAGATTATTACTCGTGTCAATAGCCCAGAGCTGGAAAAACAATAGCTACACCTGCAGCTTGTTTGTGAGCCCCAGCTCCTTATGGCGAGCTGTTAATGGACGGGGGCTTTCACCAGCACGGCCTGTTGACAGGGGCTCCTGAGCCCTGCACCGGCACCTGCTGCCCTTCTTATCCGGCATCTTCCAAGGCCTCCTGCAGTCCCAGGTATCTCGAGTGGGAGACCCGTGTTGTCTCTGCTGATCGCGAGCCGTCCCGGCTTCTGCCGCAGTGCTCTGGTCATTCCCTTCCCCAAATCAGAAACAGCCATCCAGCCACTGACTTTAATAACGGGCCTTTCCCTGGATCCTACCCGGTTTCTGTTTGTTTATTCAGCTTTTTCGAGGTAAGGTAAGAGCCAAAAGGAGAATTAGGCTGCTACACTTTGTAGGGGCTGCGCTTTGGCTGCCTTCTCCCGGGGCTGCAGCTCGGGTGCTGGAAACTCTCCTCCAGAGGCTGCGGGGAATCTGGGAAATCACGAAGAGAGTATTTCTGTCTGACAGTTTTGCAGCAACAGGAGAAGAAGGTGGAACATTTTTTTCCTTCCTACTGCCTTGGAAGTGGAGGGAGGCGTTTTGGGAGGCAGTGACAGGGCTGTCCCCCACTTGCTGCTGGTTCCTCGCCTTGAGCTGAGCTCTGCAGGGAGCCCCCAGCTCAGCTGAGCATGAGATGGGCTCAGTGTGTTCCTTGTGTTTATATGCCTTTCAGTTGTTCTTTTCCTGTTTTTCCTCTTCCCAATGCCTAGATGGCCCATGGTGGGTTTGCCAAGGACTTTGGATGTAGAGTGGCCCCGCAGCTGCTCTCCACCCTCACTGCACCAGGGCCAGGCGTGCCTCATGCCTGTCCCTGAGAGAGATGGGGACAGAAACAGGTGAAAAAGGCACTTTTGGGAACTGGAGCCCCCAAATCACCAAGCAGATGAAGCTTAGCCTTTGCAAAGGGGACCGTAATCCACCCGCTTCCCTTCTCATCCCCTCTGGGACGCCCCGTGTGCGCACAGACAGGACGATTTCATAGAGCGGTGTGGAAGTCTTAAAGCCCTTTTTAACCTGGTATCTCCGCCTGGGTCTGCCCTGGCTCTCTGCCACGGGAGGGTCCCACGGCAGGGTGGGTTTCCAAACACCCTTAATTCTGCATTGGGTCAGGGAGGGGGCAAAAAACCCCTCGTCCTCTCTGGGAAGAAAAGGCACTTTGTGGTTTCCTCGGAGCCTTTGAAAGGGCTCCAGGAGCCGAGGGGACGTACGTGCTTGTTTAAAGGCCCTGTGGAGGTCTGTGGAAATTAAACAGTGGAGTTCAAACGCTCGACACCGTGGCCGTGCTGCCGCCCGGGAACACGGCAGCCCGGAGCCGGCACAGCCTGCACCCCGGCACCACGGGGCCCCCCGCTACCTGCCGGGCGCTTGATTGAATCCCGGTTTTTACGAGCGCTGACACCGTAATCTGTTACAGATGGTCACACAAGGTGGTCACCAAATGGTTCCTCCTGTTAATCGCTGACTGCATCCCCCCCCCCCCCCCCCC
>WHYT01017015.1:240851-287200 GCA_009806455.1 Tetrax tetrax
GGTGGGGCCGCCCGGGGCTCGGCGGTCAGCGGGTGCCGCTCCCGCTGGGGAGGTGAAGGCGGCGGCCCCGGGCCGTGTCCGCTCCCCAGGCCGGGCCGGGCGTCTCGGCAACAAGTGTGTGCGTGAGACCCGCGGAGCGGCTGCCGGCGGCGCTCGCCGCGCTCCCGAGCCTTGTGCTGCCAAACGCCTCGGCGGTGCGCCGTGAAACGGCCCGTGCGGTCAGGTTAATTTTAGCTTAAATGTTTAGTAAGAGCCTGGCGCTTCTGGTCTCCTTAGTGCGGGGCAGGAGAAGGCTGAACCCCCCCCGCGGTTCTCCCCTGTTCCCGTGCAGGTTTGTGAGGCCGTGCCCGGCCAGGCCGGTGTCGGCTGTAGGCAGAGCGGTCGGTCCCCTCGGCCGAGCCTTTGACCCGGGAGATGGATAGAAGCGTTTTCTTGCTCACCAGCAGAAACTAGATTCAGATCAGAACTTATTATTCACATACATCTCTGAAATCCAGAGGTTTTCAGTCAATAATTTGCAGCAAAACGGCCTTGTTACCTTATCTGTTCCTTAGCTGTTCTATCAGCTGCTGTTGTTCTTAGGCCTATATTTATCTGTGCCTGCTCGCATACTGAGGTTTTTATCGAGCCTTGTAACCATGGTTGTTGGCTGCTCGGAGCCTGCCTGCGCTGGGTGGGCTGCCTGGGATGGGGATGTTTTGTTTCTGGGAGCTCTGTGTGTGGAGGAGCTGCTCTGCGAAGGCTGGCTGGTGTGTTTGCTTTGTTGTGTTTTGCCTTTCGGCTTTGAGAACTCTGGCTTGTGTACAAACCATGTGTCAGAATCAGAGCTGGCCGTGGCTTTGAGTGTCACAGTCTGTAGAGCCTTCGTGAAGGACTTTAATTTGGTGACTTTCCTAATCCTGAAGTCTCATACATGTTCACAAGCGCTTTTGTTTAATAGTTACTAACAGGGGAGGTGGAAGAACCGTAATACTTAATCCAGCTCCTTGTCAGCACAGGATCATTCCTTGTCCTGGGGGTGTATTACTGGTGTGCCAGACAAAGGTCTTTCTCAGAAATTCTGTTGCGGAGCTCTTCTTGCTAAGGGACAAAAATTCAGTTGTCTTTGTCCACAGACTTCATCTTGCACAACTTAAGGAGGAAGGATCTGGGGAGAGAGAAGGGTTTGCTCCTGTCCCTTATGCTCAGATGTTAATTTAGAACTCCAGATTTCCTGTGATTCACAGCTTGTCTCTTGACATCAGTGCAACTTCTGATTGTGGAAAGACCGAGAGCAGTGTGCCTTTGAGCAGAAATGGAGCTGCTAGCTAACTTTTTCCACGTGATGTTGTTAAGTGCAGCCTTTCATCAAGTAATATTACTGCTAGGTTTTTGGTTTTTTGTTTGTTTTCTTGACCTGTTGGTTTGTGGGTTTTGGGGTTTGGGTTTTTGGGTTTTTTTTTTCCCCTCCTATGTATTTTGTGTTATGGCTGCTTTCATTCAGTTAATTTTGCTCTTAACAGTGTTTTTCATTTTAACAGGAGTGTGTGGGGGCATCGATCGGTATTCTAGCAGCTGCAATTAACATTGGGTGGAAAGCCTTTTCTAAAATGTTATTTCAGACTGACTGTAACCAAAACAGTGCACTGATTTCCCCCACCCCACCTCTGTTCGGTTCACAGTTGGGAAGTCCATAAGGGCTGGATTGTGTTTGAAAAACAAAGCCTGTGGTCTGCTTTTTAATCACAAATTCCTCAAGCAGTTGAGATTGAGGCCATTGGCCTGTTAATTACCTTGGTTTTGGTAAAGTAGCATTAGGAAGCTGCTTTTGTCTCCAGCTTTTTCTGTGTGGTATGTGAGCTCACTCAGGTGAAAATATAGATCTGTAGGTACATAAAAGCAACTATCCCTGCAAACGAAAGTGCACGTGATGTAAAAACAATGATATTGCTCTGTTCTAACAAAGCAGTTAGAAATGGCAGGTGTGGCTTTTTGCTGGAAAGATTACCATCTCCTTTGCAGCTGCCAACACTCAGCTGGAACTTTGGCTGTAGTTTGCAGCATTCAGGGAGTCTGTTCTCTGAGGGGTGGCTGCGGAGCGCTCTCAGCACAGGGACGGCCTGGGTGTGCCATCAGGTGGAATGTGAGCGGCAGTCAAAAGCCTAGAAAATGTTAGAAATAGAAAGACAAAGGTAATTAAGTCTGCTCAGTCCAGAGGCAGTCCTTGCCACTAGAGAGAAGAAAGAAAAAAGAAGAAAAAAAAAAAAAGTATATGCTTTCCCAAGTTGAGCAAAGTGAAACTTCTTTGTGAGATTTTAAAAATGTTTATATCACTGTGCAGGGCAAAAAAACCCAACCAAGACTCTGATTAAAATAATGCTCGTGTAAGTTGTTTGAATTGAAAGGGCAAAATGAACTGCAGAGAGGAGACCCTAAAAAGTCATCCTTCTTGCAGTTTTTTGCTGCGAGTTATTTTTGCCAGGGAACCCTCAGCCTGGGCTCGAGCCTACGCCAGTTTTAGTGTATCAGACTCTCCGTGCCTTGCTCAATGTAGGTTTGTTGTGCTGTTTCAGGTGGATGACTGGAAGAGGAGTGGAGAATGACAGTGAAAAGCAGGACAACAGCATTTCTGTAGACTCTTGCACTTTTTCAGAAACTTAAGGAGGCTGTTCTGGGAGCTGCTGCTCCCTGAACCGTTTTATAGAATCCTGTGAAGCAGATAGATGCTGTGAACATCTGGGATGTATGCAACTGTGATGATTTGTCTTTATTTTCAATTTTTATTCCAGAAGAGTTGCCATTACTGAAGATTCTTAAGGCCACGTAATCAACCTACTGCCGAATAACCATGAAAGAGACGAGGTAGCTGCCCAAGTGTGAGACAAAAACTGATTTCAATGGATACAAAATATAAAGACGATTTATTTAGGAAGTATGTACAGTTCCATGAATGCAAACTGAATGCCTCTGACAACAAGCAGCGTCCTATTAATGATGAGTATTTGCGAGTGGCAGCGGCAGCGTTACTTTGCCTTCCCAAAATTGATCCCTTTTATAGATTCCGGTTGATAAAATTTTACGAGATGGCTGAAAACTCCCTGAGAGCTGTGAAATCCTCAAGTTTACATTCTCTCCGTAATGCATTCAGCATGCTCGAGACAATTGGAATTAATCTCTTTCTCTACCCCTGGAAAAAGGAGTTCAAAAATATTAAGGTAAGACATTTGTGTGTGGCCATAGTGAGAACATTATTTGTTTTTTCTCTGTGTTAGCATGATGTATATATTTGTCCATATACAGTTGGTAAACAGAAGCCACAAGAAAGTTTTTACGTAACATAAGTGAAGTTTGTGCTGGTGAGAGTATCCCGAGAGCAGAAGTACATGTACTATCTGCATTTATAATGTAACCATCAAATTGAAGAAACTTACTTAAGGTTTTTGTTCAGCCTACCCTGCTACAGTATCTTAATTTCTACTTGGAGGTGCTTTCACGAGGGTGAGCAGTCAAGTTGTGTTTAAGCTCACTCAAAGTTTGATTTTTGTCTTGCAACAGCTGTTGATGGAGCGCAAGTACTAACAACCAATGCATGCTTTCAAATGGAGGCTTTGCTGAGGTTCCAACAAGTTTTATGTGATAACGGTAAAGGAACTCCTCTGGGAGAATTGTTTCCAGAATATCTTTTATTTGCTTGTCAGTTTACAATTCATGAAGTTTTGATTTTAATGTACTTTCAAATTATTTACCTATGCCAGAAGCTCAGAGGGAAAAGTAGGAACTTGTATATTGCTCGGCTTGGGTGCTGGAAGTCAGATAGTGAGTTCTAGGCTGTTGATTTTTCTGTTGTATCTTTTACCTGTTCTCGTGTGTGTATTTAAAACTGCTGCAGCATTTCAGTAATGAATACTGCAGGTGATTACAAGAACAGTTTTGAGACTTGAAGGCTGGATAAAAACACTGCTGATATAGGTATCTAAGTAAGTTGTGGGTTGCGTGCACTAATGATGGGTATTTTTGTTTATATTTCTTAAAAAGGCACAATTTCACTATTTAGCAGAGAATTTGAACATTATTAGAGCACTTGAGAATCCTCTGTTTCCCCAAGGGGAAACTATCTTTCTTCACAATCTCTCCGTACATCTTCATCGTCATTAAGTTCTGGCCTTTGAAATGTTGGCTGATCCATCGAGGATGTCTCTTGATGCACTGCCAGTATTGGCTTTGGTTGTGCACTGTGGGTCCGGTACCTGTTCTACACAAAGATGTGATGAGCAGACTACTCTTGCCTGCAACCTAAAACAGTTTGAGCTGGGTTAAGAGCATACCTCAGGTATGCCAGATGCTGAGGGTATTTCTACTCGCGCAAACTTATATCTTTGTTTTTGGGACTTTTTTAGTGGAAGTTCTTGACCTAATACGAAATTAAATTAAAAAGATATTTGAAATTGTGTAGTAATAATACACAAAAAAGTGCACACCTCAGGTATATTTAAAGCTGAGTTGAAGAGGACTTTGCTACTCCCGCAGTAATTCTGAGTTCCTGTTATGTCTAGCCAGTCCCTGGGGCGATATATGAAATCTCTGTGTTTTTACCTTTCAGGGTAGATTTGTAAATGCAAACATGTCTGGTACGCGTAATAGTTAACGTCAATGTATAGTGTAATGATTTAAGTCAACGGGGAGGACGTTATGCTAATCAGGATTTCAATTTGAATGAAAACTCTGCTACTTTGAATTTGCTTCATGCGGAATTTCCATCTGCTGAGCAGGAGGGATGCAGAAATGGAGTTCGTCTTGCCATGGGAGTTGCATGTGTTCACTGTCACTATTATTTTATTCTGTTATGTAGTATCTGTCACTGAATTAGCTGAACATCTAGTCCACCACTGAATTTGTAACCTAGTTTTCCTTTTATTTCCCTCCCACCCCACTTAGACCTACACTGGACCCTTTGTTTATTATGTAAAGTCTGCTCTAACTGAAGATGATGTAAGGCAGATTTTGAACTACATGGGCTATGTCCAAGAACTGGGAACAATGTATAAACTCAAAGAGCAGGTTGATGCCATTCAAGTGAAAATGGTTTCATTTGAACTCTTTTTGGCCAAAGTGGAATGTGAGCAGCTTCTTGAAATTCACTTGCAAGTGAAGGATAAAGGTTATTCAGAGACTGATGTCATAAATGAACGAAAAAGTAGCAGTGAAGATGTTAGAGGCTGCTCGGAAGCCATGAAACGGCGTGCAGAATGCAAAGAAAACTTAAATACTTCCATGGCACGAATGGTACTGCAGAAATCAGCAAGCGAACGGGCTTCTAAAGATTATTTCAAGCCAAAGGTGAGCAAGCCTTCTAAGTCAGTGGACACATATGACAATTATTGGGAAAGTAAGAAACCGCCTTTGATGAGCTCACTGAGTCTCAGGAAAGAACCAATTTTAGTCGATGCAGAAGATGACATTAAAGATGAAATTATCCGTCCGTCACCCTCTCTTCTGACAGTGTCAAGCTCCCCACACGCGTGTTCAGATGAATTCTTGCCAACGACATCTCATCACAATGGCATGCTAAGAACAAATGTCCCTTACAGCTCCTATTTTTCTGCCCAAGAGGACTTAGATTTATATACTGATCCTGATTCTAGAAGTATGTTAAATTTTAAAAGACAAGAAGCTATTAAGCCTGACGTATGGGTGTTAAAAAATGATGCCAACCCTGTTTACCACAAACGCGCCCACCTAGCCAAAGAGACAGCTTCCCTCAAGTGCCAAAACTGTGGCGTACCTTGTGGCACTTCTGTTTGCCAAAAGTGTGACAATCTGTTCAACTCCAGGCAGGAATATCCAGCAGTGAAACAGAGCACCTATTCAATCAAACCACTTCCAAATGACGGCTTGTCTCCTGCATCTGCTTTAAGGGAGAAATCTCAGTACGCATCACAGACTCAGAGTCAAGAGAGAGCTGCGCAATTCAGTTCAAAATCCAAACCTTCAGGCACCTCGCGCTGCGGCTTTTGTAACCGATCCGGAGCTGCAAACACTTGCACGTTTTGCTCGAAAGTCTCATGTGACACTTGCCTCAACGCTTACTATTACGATCCCTGCTGTAGAAAAAGCGAGCTTCACAGATTTATGCCTAACAATCAGCTAAACTATAAATCATCCCAGCTGTCCCATGTAGTTTATAGATAGACTTGGTTAGTTTGTTTTGGAGGGGAAGGAAAGGGGGAGGGGAAAGGGCTATCCTAACTAATATACTGACTCCACTGACAGGAAAATACACTGACCTCTTACCAAAATGATGTGTCCAAATATTTGGAACCATGGTTCAGTGATCAGGTGCCAGTTCTTGATTTTTGTGGCTTCACAGATGCTGCAGATACATTAGATTTCATGCTGCTATAATTTAGGTAACTCCTAAATGATCATTACTTTTCAATTTAAACGAGGGAGAAGAGCACATTTTTCTTTAAAACTTGGCAGCTGTTGCATTTTAGAAAAGCGACATTGCACCTTTCTATAACATTGCCATCATCTCCTTGCCCAAATAAAACCACGCAAGGCTTGAAAATAAAATCTAAAAATTAAGATTCTCATTTTCTATGAGTGATGAAGCTACTGCCAGTTTTTGATAAAGTATGACTTTAAAATGTGCAAGAAATAGGTGAATGGCTTGTTTTGCCAACAAGGACTATTTTTTGAAGTGTGTCTGCATTTCTTGGTCTCCAAATGCAGACCCACAGCATCTCTTCCTTTTGTCTTTCTGTTTCTTCCTTCTCCCCTTATCTCCCGGTTGTTTATCTCAAGCTTACATAATTTGAATCTGGACAATATGTGCTTTATTTTCTGGTGTTGCCAATATCATCCCACTGGTTTTTACTATGTGGTATTTAGAAAAGGTGAACCTGTATTCATGTCACTTAATTTATACCTAGAGTGTTGTCCTTCCAGATGAGTACTAATTTTCTTCACTTTCTGTTGCACATGTATTAAGTACTGTTCTTTGTACTGTAAATAGGCAATTTGGAAACAGTTTATTTTTAATAAATATTTAATATGTTGAGTTCTTAAAAGTGGTAAAATCATTGTAACTATGAAGTCTCTCTGGGTTATTTGTTCAGGTGACTTTTTGTTTTTCCTTGTACTGTATTTCATAGCTTGTTATAGTCACTGTGGCAGACTGATGTTCTTGGCTCTGATCAATTTTTGGTTTTTAATCTGACTTTTTTTTTTTTCCCCCCTCTGATAAGGCTACCACTAGTTTAAGTGGAGTCTTGTCTAAGAATTGCAGGATTTTGGTTCTCAGTGCACGCTTTTCCTTTGTGGTTATGGAAATTGTAAGTATAAATGTTATGCTTGCTTCCAAATTCACTGTGAAGTCTGTAGTGTAGTCCAACAAGCAAAGCACTGGCCTGGTTAAAAATCAGAGCTCATTTGTGACTCCTGTTAAAGTAAACCCATGAGTTATGGATGTGAACCAGATAATAATATTTATCTGTATTACTGTAGCACATAGGAACCCTAGCCGAGAACCAGGACTCTGCTGTGCTAGGCTCTGTACAGTTTGACCTCCAAACAACACCTGATTATGAATAGGTTTTAGGGGTTTTTTTTTTTATTATTATTAAAAGGAAACCCACAAGAATCCTTCTAACTTCCTTATTCCAACTAGCTAGTTAGAACAAAGTATCAGGCAACCTAATCTGATGTGCAGAATTAAATGTGTTTAAAATATCTGTAAAGAACTCTAGCTGAGATGTAAACTATGTAGTCCACTTTGCACTGAAATTATTCACTTAGGGGTTTTTTAAACACTGTTAGAGTCTAGGCTTCTAAACTTAAATGTCCATTGATCCCTGTGTGACAGAAACATGCATGAATGATCGTTTGTTTTACATTTTTGGGGTGGGGGGAGGGCTTGAGGTAGGTAGAGGGGGAAACTATATAGGATAACGTTGTAAAATAGCTAAAATATTTTAGCCATAAATGGGTGTCAGAAGTGTTACGGAAATAAGATGAAACCTGAGTCTTACAGAGGGCTGAGAACAATAAGTTGCTGTACAGTTTGCACTAAGAAACAAAGTGAATGGTGTGTGTTTAGCAATCAGGGAAATTTCCGAATCAAGCGACTGCAGCTGAACATAATGTTACAGGCAGGTATTGCCTTGCTGACCCTGAAGGTTGGGGTGAATATTGTTTAGGTGAATGATTTTAAGGTTTTCAAAATCTTGTATGGTTTTTTTATAAAAATATATATATATAAATATGACACAAATGTAGATACATTATGTATATAGTGAAAAATTTAAAAACAATTTTACTATTAAAATACAGTCTGAGGGTGGTTTTCATTTCCGTGGTTACTTTGTTTTTGTTCACTCCTGAAGTGTCATGCCTGTTTGGCTGCTATATGGTGTATCTCCTAGTTCACTAGTTCAATTTCCATATGGCTACTCACACTACAGTGAATAAAACTGTGATGCCACGTAATTTTTACGGTGAACACAGCAGGGACTCTACTTGCTTTGAAAACAAAAAGTCCTGTGTATATATGTCATGGAATACTGTAGTACAAACTGTGTTGAATTGAAGTGATACCATGCTCTATTTTTGTGTATCTTACTGTATGAGGTTGCTGTGATTGATACAGTAAAATATATGCTAATTTAAAATGCAGGTGTTTTGCATCTGATTTGTTTAAATTAATTTGTGCTTTGAAGGAATTTAAAAATAAAGAGGCCTTTAAGAAAAGGCTTAACTCTTTTCTTAAAGTTGAGTGCATGTAGCTGTCTGTTTCACAACTGCGCTGTGCATGCAGAGGTGTGGTGGTGATCTGGGGGGCAAAATGGGCAAGAGCGTACGTATCGTGAGCCTCAGCTTCACAAAACGGGGTGTACTGCCTGCAGAATGCAGAGCTTTGGAAAAAAACCTTTATTTTCAAGTCTTAGCAGCATGACTCAGTTTGTTCCAATAGAGCATGTAAGCCAATATGTCAGCAGTCTGCAGCAGGCAGACTAACGTGGGGTAGAGAGCAGCGCACCGGCATTGATTTCCAGCCTTGGCTCTCCGTGTCGTACGCACTTTTTCTGACTAGCTTCCTGATGTAAGCTGCATCTTGCAGATGATGTGTGGTACTACTGATGTACTTTTTGGCACTTGAGTTAGGCCTTCTGGCTCCTTTTTCCTCCTGCTAGCTCTGGAGCAGGATAATTTCTCAAGTTCCAAACTAGACTGATTTTTTTTTTTTTTTTTAAATTTTTTTCTTCTTCTTTCTTCTCGTTTGTTCTTTGTGTTAAAGCATGTCAGGTGAATGCTTGAACACCTGAAGTGCCATTTCCACAAGTTCTCTAATCTTGTGGTCTGTTGAGGTTACTGGAAATAGCAGAGATGATTACAAAAATCAGACTCAACGTAACTAAGATATTTTTTGCTGAAAATCTTATCTTACACCGTTATGCTTCTTTTGCTGATGTATTTCTGGTGCATATAAAACAAGAGTTTATGCTGTCTTACTGTCTGACATTTCTGATTACAGACCTATATGTGTGCCCTGTCTTTTGCTCTCAACAGAAGTCTAAAGGTTCAGTACGTAGTCAAGAAGCTTAAATTTGATGGTTTGAACTGACAGCCCCTTAAATTTATTTTTCCTGGAAGATGACTGTGGGTTACAAGCGTTTAGTACATGTTGCTAATTATGTTGTAGAATCTTTTTAGGGGAAAAGATTCACCTTTCCAGTATTTGTTTAGAAAGAGGAGCTAATCTGAGCATGGTGATAATTGATATGTCGCCAGAGTGATTGAGAGAAAAGCAGGAGGTGACTGCAAGTTAAGGTAACGTGTTGATGTACCTGTTTTGGCTCTAATTTAGTTACTTCTCTGAAATCAGTGGGAGTTAGTTATGCCTTTTAGTGTGCCCATCACTGTGGTATCTAAGCAGCAACTGAACTGGGCTACAAATGTTCCTGACTGATACTTGTGAACGATATTTCATGCTTCCTTCTGAAAATCGTGGGATGTGGTCATGTTTGTCTAAAGATCGCAAGTATGTAAGTATCTTAGAGCTCTGGTATAAAATTAAGTAAAATCAGACATTGCAGTTACTTTTAATTTCTTTTTTCCTACAGTTGATCATATTCCCCTAGAAAATATTCTGTAACTTGTCTTGCTACTGTGAAAATGTAGGGACGGGGAATCAGTAATTAAGTAGCTTTCTGGTTTTGTACTCCTACACCCCTGCTGCGAAAAACAAACTCTGAGGGCAACCTTTTCCATTGAGACACCCTATGAAAATGAACAGACTGGTGCATCGGATCTCACGTGTGCCTAGAGGAAGGCAAAAGGTTAAGGTATGTGATATGGCAGCAGCTCTTTTAACTCTAAAATCCTGCAGACGTGCCAGATAATTGAAGCTCTTCCATCTGAGGAGAGGTGTAGGAGAGCCAGAGAGCAGCTGCTTTGTTTGACAGGCTTGCTGTACAGATTTCAATGTGCTAATGTGTGGAAAGCAAGGCTGTTCCCTACAGCATTGAAAGCTCTCTGCATTGAAAATATCTTCGCATATTTTATACTGTGTAGCGGGTCCTCGGTTCAGATCAGAATCTGCAACCAGATAACCTGTGTGGCACTGGAGGTGGATGGTGTGCTGATGGGCAGCTACTCTGTGCCAAAGGCAGGGAAGGCAATTGTAGCACCAGGCTGTGTGTGGGGCGGTGGGGATGATTGACCTCTAGACAGGAGGTTGTGGCACACAGCAGTGCCCTAAGTGGAGCAATCCTTATCATTTCCTATTTTTCCTCTCTGCACGGCTTTTGCTGCTTTCACAGTATGAGACAGCCTGTGAGAGCTCTGGCATTGCTATGAGTTGCTGCTTTTTTGGGAACAGCTGCTTTGCTGCCCTGACCTCTCTAAAAGAAAGCATCTCATCTCCTTAGGTGCTGCTGCAAACGGGAGACATTGCCTTGCTCAGGGACAGTGGGGTGCTGCCAGTTGGCTTCTGCCGTTTTGTAAGGCAGAGTTGCTCCAAGCTTTTTCAAAAGTAGGCAGAATGCTTCCCCCATCTGGGGCATGCTGCCACAGATGCCTTCTTGGAGAGCTGGGTTTGTTGTTTCCCTGCCCTGGGGAACAGCAGGGTCAGAGGCTGAGTGCTGCTTGGTCCACCACTGCAATCAGCTGCCTCTCCTCCAGATCCTCTCTCAGCTGGCAGCAGCAGGTCTGGCTTTCCACTGCGGTAGCAGAGGCAAAGGGGCTGTGGAAATCTTCCTGACACCCAGCAGCTTTCTGTGTTGCCTGTGCTTAAAGCATGGACTTTCACTGAACTTGGAAAGGCTTTGTGCAGAAATGAGGTGGGCAGGTGGAAATGTTCCAGATAAAAATGAAACAACCTGCTCTGATTTTTTTTTTTTTTTTTTTTTTCCTCTTTAGCATCAAGAAGAAATTTCTCTTCCAGCATTCAGAATCTGGGAAAGACTGAAATCATGTTGCAGGGAACTTCAGATAAGGTTAGAGATTGTTTTAATTACTGAGATTTCTTATTGGTGGGACCCTTTCTTAACGCTGCAGATGCTGCGTGTGGTGGTGGTCCTGGTACTTCTGTTCGTGCTGGGCTCTATCCTAGCAGTTCCTGCTTTGAGATGAGGGTGTGAAGTACCTTCTGACTTGGGTAATAGCACCTATTTGTTTCTCCTCTTACGCTGGGCTTTTAGTTGATTCTACATTGTGCAGTTCACCGCATTGAAGACAATGTCAAAGCTTCAAGTAGCTTTAAGTAGTGCAGGATCAGACCTGCAGCGTGTGGCTGACAACTTGCATGTGGCAGCTGCTTCTGCTATTGTGGGTGTGGGGCTGTCATGCTTCCTGCTTTAGAAAGCATTCTCATGATAGTCATACTGCTCTGAGATTTCATCATCAACCTGCTTTAAAAAAAAAAAAAAGAGAAAGAAAAATCAACCCACAACTGCTCATCAAATCCTTAGTGGAAAAATGTTACGTTCCCCCAGAGTAAGTAAAATCTAGTCTGTAGCTCTGTGTGCAGTAGGCTCTAATTTACCTGCCTTTCCTGAAATTTTCACAGACCAGCTTTCTAAAGCGTGGCCAGTACTGGTGAGCTGTCTTCATGGAAGTGGCGATCTCTGCACATCTCTCCATCATTGCACATGTGTAAACACTCCTCTGCACTTTACCTTGCCGTTAGGCAAGACTGAGCTTCTGTGGTGACCCAGTTGTGGATCCTTGCCAGTGGCATGCGGAATCCCAAACCCTAATAAATGAACTGTTTATCAAAATAGGTGCTAGCAACCAGCAACTCCAAAAAGGAACAGCCTGTTTACATGTCTTAGTGCACTTATGCTAACTGGTGTATTCACAGTGAACTTTCCCACAAGGCAGCCCTGTTATGGTGAGGAGAGGCCTCTTCCTCTCCTGTGTGGTCTGTGAGCGTCCCTCGCACCCCCGGGAGTGGTGAGTGTACGTGTGGTCCCGCAGCGGGGCCACAGAAGCTGGTGGAAGCTTACTGACTAATAACTACAGTCTGTGTGGTCCCTGAAAGGGTACAGAGGAACCGTGTTAGGTAACCACGTTAGCACAGGATCGGAGGACATCCTGAGTCCCAGCAAGAAGATTCCCTCTGTGTTCCTAGGTGGAGCATGGCTAGGTGGGAATGTTGAATGCAGCCATGGGAAAGAGCTACCTAACTGTTCCTGGGCAGTTCCTGACACTTGAAGCCAGCAGACACCTAACAGCGCTTTGCTGGCTTGGCTGGGATGTGTAGGTGGGGTTGTCTAACTCTGAAGTGATGGGGTTTTTGTTTGGCTAGATTTTTTGGATGTATTCTCCATTACAGCCAAGCATGCAGTGGAGCCTGTCATTACTCACGTGGCAAGGGTTGTGTTGTGACCCCAACGCGATGGTGGAGGGAACAGCGCCACTGACAGCTCTGTCCGTGCCTGGCAGCACCAGTGCTTGGGTGTGCCCGAGGAGCAGGGTGGTTGCACAGATTTACGGGTGGCAGCGAGCACGCTTCGTCTCAGTGGCAGAAGCAGGAGGGGACAAGGATGCCATCTGCTGCATCACTTGTTTAAAATCTGTTTCTTCAAACTGCATTGCTGGGGTTAGCCATAAGCCTTTCTGTCTGGAGGGGTCGGCTCAGCACCGCTGTGGAATGCCTCCCCAGGACTCTTGGAAAGACCTTGGAAACAGCTGATGGAGGTGGCTTGTCGGCCCTGGAGTGTGCACTGAGGGGAGAATGCTATTTCAGTCTCTTTTTGCTGTATGCTTGGTTCCTGGCCCTAAAAATGCAAACCTGTTCTGCCATCTTTTCACACAGTATTAAATGAGAAGATGCGTTTTAGCTGTAACCAGCCTGTTTTATAAGCTGGCTTTGGGCCACCTCAGCAGAAACCAGTGGGCTGTGTGCGTATGCTCTGCCTCTCCTTTTTAGGGGAGAGTAGGGAGCGGGGCTTTATTCCCCACGCTCCACCTCTCACTCCAGGAGAAGTAAAGGGTAACTTTAGGGTAACTACTGTTCCATCTTTTGCTGTGATTAAATTCTCTTATTCTCCAGACCTTAATGACAGACGCTTCTCTGAGAGGTATTCCTAATGCCAGGAAGGGGAATGACCGTGCGTGTGCAGTTCCTGCTCCGCGTAGCTGCGAAGCCGTGTGGAGTGGCTATAGGTGGCACTCTGGTATTGGGTACTGCTCGTGCCCAGCCGGTTTTGTGCTGAGGGCATGGAGCACTGTGAGTCTTGGGAGAGTAAGACCTATTTGGCCAGCTTCTGAGAGAAGATTTATGCATAGCTTCCGCAGCGAACACATGCTGTGAGCAAAGCTGGAGTTAAGGGTTGGAAGGGTAGAAAATAAGGAGTAAGCTGGAGCCTAGTGACAGAGCAGCATCACGTTCTAGGAATACGGTTTCCTGCTCTCCAGATTTCTGCAGACAGTGCTTCCATGTAGGCGATCTGGCATTTTGGGTCTTGTGTTGATAAGGATTTAAGGAAACTTTGTACCTTGTTTAGGGGGTGTTTTATTCAGTGTCTGCCCAGGCTTTCCGTCCCTAAGACCCGGTGCTGGAGGCCGGGGTGCCCAGGGGACCAGCTGCAGTGCTGGTGCTGCTCCAGGACAGAACTGGGGGAGTGTGAGCTGAGCAGAGGATGCTGTTAGGCTTTGCTTCCGCTTCTCAGTCTCCAGTGGAGAATTTCAGCCTGAGAGCACAAAACCTCTTTGTGCAAATCGGTAACAGAAATAAGATTTAGAATGGATGAGTATTTGAGGGTAGAAGGGAGTATTTGCTCTATGTGTGGCCCCTGCCCCTACTAGGGAGGGTCTTTGGAATTTGTTCAAACCTGAAAGGTGCTTTCTGTGCACAGGTAGTCTCAAGGATCTCTTTCTTTCCCTTTCTTACTCCTGCATTTCACTATTCAGATAGAGAAGCACTGATTCATTTGAAATGCATTCTCTAACCCACAGATCGGTGCCAGGCTCTGCGAAAAGTCTGCCACGTCTAGGTTTTCAGAACTGCTGTTCGCTTCGGCTCTTTTAGTGACTTCTGCCTCTTTCAGGAATCAAAATCTGGTTGTCTTTCCATTGCAACTCGTAAAGTCTTGGACTATTTAGAGGGATATAAAAAAAATTAAAACTTTTCTAGCAGCATCAAAACTTGTCATGTTTGAATCTTTGATATGAGGATTTCTCCTGCTTGCAGAATAGTTCATTTTAATGCTGTGAAATAGAGCGTGATAACCGTGCTGCTGTCTGTCCTTTCTGAGCACTGTGTGCTGCTTAATAAAGTGGTGCTCCTCTCCAAGAACTTCCTGTCATGGTGAAAGAGAGAAGGTGCAATATTCAGATGCTAGTAACTCACACCTAAAACTTTTGGCACAAATTTGTCTTTAGTGTAGTTCTACTGCCTGCAGCTGGAGTTAAATTCCTTCTTCGTGGCTCAGGGCTTAAAATACAGCCTGTGAGATGTTGCAATGGTGTAGATACCTTTGGAATCTTGTGTTTGCCTGGTCTTGCTCTGTGGGGAATTTGGGAAGCAGAAACGGGGTTGAGACACAAAGACCTGGTGTGTAGCCGTTGTTCTACTTGGGGTTAGCTGCTCCACAATGGAAAGCTGAGGAAGAAAACAACCTGTTTTCCTTAAAGTAATTTTTGAGATGTGTTAAAACACTATGAGGTCTATAAACATGATTTGAGGGAAAGAAAGATGAGAGGTCCTGAGACACAACATATAGCTGCAGGAGTGCAAAACATACAGGACTTTGCCACCAAGAACTCTACCTGCTAGGAATGAAAACCAAATGTTTCTTGTAGTACAAGCCTAGGGTTTAATCGCTGTATTTTGCTTATTGACTGTTCCTGAGTTTTTAGTCTCAGGGCAGGCTGTAGGCGTCTTCTGGTACTTTTCAGTTCTTGATTTAAAAATCCTGTTTTTCCTTTCATTGTACTTCCTACTTCTTTTCAACAGCCTCAAAGCCTGATGGCAAAATGACTTTTACTGAGCTTGGGAAGGATGCTCACATGCCTTGGGAGTGAATGTAGGTTTTACACTGATTTGATTCTACTTTTTTCTGCCTGCAGCTTATCACTCAGGCTCTCCAATGAAGGACTTTACTTCCTCAGTCAAATATTTTCCATATGACTAGAAAATAGCTAGAGGCAGTGGTTTTTCTGTCTGTGCTTGGCACTGTGGATTTTCTGTTCAGAAATTGTATGGCCAGCTGAAAAGTAGTCTTAAAAACAAGCACCACATTTCTTCAGAGTGACAGGATAAAATGAAATGATGGGGTATTTTTATTTCCATGGCACTTAAAATTTGTCTTTTTTTTTCCCCACCAACCAAGCTTGAAGTTACAGGGAGGTTCATTCATTGTTAGCAGACACTTTCCCTGTCAAACTGAAAGTCATGTCCCAGTTTCTCCATTTGCACTCCCTGGAATACAGTGCTTGTGAAAAGCACCAGCTCAGCTGCTGGGGATGTCCAGATTTCACCCACCCCCTTTGGGCTATTGCTGAAAAGTTTGGGGTTTTTTTCCCCCTGATGCAGTAATGTCATGACACCCAGCAGCTTTGCACCAGAAGCAGTTTCGTGAAGGGAAGCCTGATTTCCAGTTCTGTTCAGTCAACAGCTCTCCCATCGCCAGCAAAGAGGTTTTTAAGTGGGTTTGTGATTAAGGAAAGTTACCTGCTAGAAACCTGATTGAGACACCAAACTAACTTACGCACCAGTCACCAAGGCAATGTCTTTTAATCATGACTGACACAGTTTTATATTGAAAACAGAGCCTGGCACCATAATATTTGTGCTGGTTTTATGCTGGTGGAGGACCACTGATTGCAATGTGGCCAAACCTGACCTGTACAACAGGGAGAGGAGCTGAGGGTACAGAATTAATACTAGATAAAACCAGAGGTGTGAAAGGCTCATTAAAAACAATCGAGCCATGGAGTAAAGAAATGTGGGAAAGAAATTACACCAGTGCCAATGAGCAGTATGAGTAGGAAGATAAGGGGAGAAAGTTATTGGCCTGACAGTCCTTCAGAGAGGAGGAGAAAAAATTGGCTTAAAAATAGCCCGATAACAAAGTAGTATCTAACGACTCTACATGCAAAACTGACTTTTCCTTGAAATGCTAGTTTCATATTCTAATGCAGTAGCAAAGGAAGCTTTTTCAGATAGATCCGAAAGGGTATATTAATTAGGAACAATTTGAAAGACCAGCCAAAGATCTATTTAAATTGATGCATTTCTAATGGAAATGAATCTGCCATGTGTTTTCCTAAAATAAAATAACTTGATAAGATACTAAGTCTGCATGTGTTCAAAGTAGGCTTTGAACATTGGAAAAGTATAAAATACAAATTAAAGGAATTAACTCCAGAGTGTGAAATGGCCGGTCTACGCTGCTGCCTGGTACAGGGCTGGGTGGCTTTCATGTTCCAGTCCTTTTTCAGCCACTATTGGTCCTGTAGTGTCACTTAGAGCTGCGCTTGATTTATGCCATTCAAGAATCTAGTCCGTAATTCCTGAGGATGAAGCCTTATTCACAACTACAGAGTTTATATTTCTTGTCAGGTTTTTCACACGTGGAGCTTTTACAAAACCACAGCACACAGATTTCCGTGCACTTCCACATGTGTGTGTTGGCACGTGCTTGACGTGTCACGTGGTCCTGCGGCGCTTGCAAACTGAAGCAGGATGTACAGCATCCGTGTGCAACTGAGACCTGTGCTCCTGTAGTGACCTCTGGGAGAGCTGAAAGTATTGAGAAAATCAGCCTTTGGAGTTGTCAACGAAACGGAGCGCCTTGCAGAACAGTTTAGTGAAGTGGCTGACCTAAGAGGATTTTTAAATGCTAAATTTTTCCGTTCCTGGACCAAACCCCAGTTGTTGGCACCAATGCACCCTCATGCCAGTAGGGTTCTGCTCCTGTGTGTGCCCGTGTTGAAGGCCGTGAGGCGTGCACTGGTCTGCCAGTGCTGGGTGCACCAGATTCACTCTGCAATGCAAATACAAGATGTGGTGAGTGCTAATGGCTCTGTCTGCAGCCTTGAAGAGATTTTGCAGAAAATGAGACTTACAGGCCTAATGCATTCAGTGCATCACAGGAGCCTAAAAGCGTGCCAGTCTTCAGTTTTGTGAGGAAAAGCAGGCAGATAGACGGCATAAAGGAGACACCACAGTCGAAGGACACAAGGAGTGGCTGAGCTAGTAAGTGCTCTCAGCATGCCTGTTCCCTTTGACTTCGTGAACCACACGGACCCTTTGCACCATCCCCACAGCTCAGCCTGTGTCATTGCTATGAAACAGCCACAAGCTGGAAGAGTTTTCTCTGTACTGGTGTTTAAAGGCCGCTGCCAGGTATCCCCCGTTGTGACTGGGATGACTGCAGTCTGGACGGTTCTTAGCTGGTCTGACTGCTACCTACTTGTATTTCGGTTTTATGCCATTTGCTTTCCAGGCTTTTGTCTGATCCTAGGAAAGTAACCCCGAAGCACGTGCTCACCTTTGACTCCCCGCACCAGAGCCTGCTCCAGGACCTTCAGCTTGTTGCTCCACAGAGGTTTGCCCCACTTCCCTCTGCTTTGGCCTCTTCAGTAAAGTTTGACTGCTGAGAAACTATGGCAAGGGGTGAGATGAGCTCTTCGTGAGGGGGAAAGTTGGAGAGGGAGCACCCTGGTTTCTGTGCTGGCTGTTTCCTCCTGACGGTGCTGATGTTGGGTGGGATCTAGCCCCCAGAGTGCTCCTGGGGATGCTTGGCAGTGTCCGGTCCAGGCGGTGCAGCTGAACAGGGCTGATTTAGAGGGAGTCTGGGAGAGAATCATAGAATGGTTAGAGTTGGAAGGGACCTTCAAAGGTCATCTAGTCCAACCCCCCTGCAAGAAGCAGGGACATCCCTGACTAGATCAGGTTGCTCAGAGCCTCATCCAGCCTGGCCTTGAACATTTCCAGGGATGGGGCATCCACCACCTCTCTGGGTAACCTGTTCCAGTGCTCTACAACTCTCATTGTAAAAAAATTTTTTTCTAATATCTAATCTAAACCTACCTCCTTCTAATTTAAACCCCTTACCCCTTGTCCTATCACAACAGGCCCTACTGAACAGCCTGTCCCCATCTTTCCTGTAGGCCCCCTTGAGGTATTGGAAGGATCTTGAAAGTTAAGGGTTAAACTGTGGCCAGCTGGACTTTAAGTAGCAGGCAGCATTCAAGGCACAGCGGACAAGTGGGATGTGAGAAGCCAGAATATGCAGGCACTGGGAATTGTGGGTGGCACTGAAAAGCCAAATACAAGAACAGAAACGTATATGTTAATATATATTTCCATTACAGTCACCAGCAGAAATTGTGAGGGGGGAAGTGCATCTGAAGAGCAACATATGTGTTATCTCATGCCTCCATCTAAGTATACAAGCAAGAGATTAATGTATATTTAACATAAAGCCGAAAGTTTCGTGTACAGATGGTAGGAAGTTGGGCAACAGCATGTGTAGCTTGTAGCATAGATTTATCTTAAATGAATGCCATCACCTAGCGTTGTTTTCTTACAAAATGTTACCCTTCAAATCTGTCCCTAACCCACTTGCAAAGATGCTGAGCTGCCTCTTCAGCACAGGCGTACTCAGGAAATTATAGGCCAGTGAGCCTGACCTCAGTCAGGCTAAGTAAGAATCTAGTGACAATAAAATGAGATGAGAACACCAAGCAGTGGGAGAAATATGAGTTGATAAAAATCAGCCAGTGTGGCTAAATTTTGTCAGGCAAATGTAGTGGTTTCTCCCCTGCCCTTTTACAGTGATGATGCAGCGAGCAGAGCTGTGCGCAGGAAGCGATGGACGCAGACATCTGTAGGACACTTGACACAGCGAGGCACAACAGACTGACAGGTAGGATTAGTGGGTACAAAATGTGCCTGGGAGATAGCAAAGAAGAAAATGTGACTGACATGCTGAAAAACTCATTGCATGCAGATCTTGGAGCCGTGCACAGACAGATAATAAGCAGAACCTCACACCACACCGTGTGAAATAAATGCTGTTAATGCTGTTTGCAGGTGGGGAAACAGAAGCCCTGTGAGGTGACATGATTCACCAAAAGGGAGAGCAGCAGAACTGGAAGTAATGCTTTCTAGATCAATTTCACTAGTACCATGTAGTGTGGCTGCTTTGGTACATCCCTGCTCTAGCCAAATAATTGTGGGGTACTGAGAGAGGGGTTGAGGCTTTACGGAGAACCTCACTTTACGTTCAGGCAATTTTGCTTCAGAATTTTCTTCTGTGCCTGTTTCTAGTGATTGTCTCTATGAATCTGACCAAAGCTGTCTTGAAAGAGAACTTATCTTTCAATCTGCTGTTACTGAGGTCAAAAGTTAGGAGCATGCTTTTAGGGAAATATCTTTGACCTCTTTGATTATGTTGTAGCTTGTCTTTTCTAAAGCTTAGTACACTGTCTGCTTTATGGATGCAATTGAAATCAGCGCTTTTATTTTCTGCTCTGTTTGCTCTCTAAAATGAAATGCTCTTGTGGTCTGAGTGGAAGCCAAGAGTGGTAGTGTGCAACACTTCAGCTGCAGCTGGCTGGCTTGGAGACCTCTCAACTGGTCTTCACAAGTTTTCTGCCAAGTGGGGATGATAATACTTCACTAAGATGCCCGGCTCTTGTACGGCAGCAGAGCTGGGAAGTGACTTACAAAGCATCTGCTGTGTTTCGTGCCTTTGAGCTTCTCTGTCAGGGGTATGAAACAGGCACTTGAGCAGAATCCAAAGCCCTCTCTTCAGTTCCACGCTTTTTGTTTAGTGCATCAGTTCTGTGTTTTCCATTGTATTTAAAGTTAATCTACTTGTAGATCCATGGTTTTAGCTGGAATAATCCTGAAGTTGTCACTCATGGGCTCTTTTCCTTCACAGATGATCCTCTTAACTCATCACTGCTTATTTTTACAGACCTTTCCTTGTAATATACTTCATAGTTCTATGAGATATTGGTCTATCACTTACTGAAGACTGTACATTTCTTTCAAAATATTTTTGTTGATTGTTCTGAATGCATTTTGCCTGGCAGGTGCCAATATTCCTTTAGAATTTCCTGTGGCAGACCTGACTGAAACATCACTGTGCTGGTAGCTTTGAGGTTTCGTATTCCCAGGCCAACCATGGACTGTAGGCAATTCACGTCGGTGTTATCCGTCCTGTTGAGTGCTTACCAGTAAATGGGTTTACCAGTTGGGTTTTCGCAAGGGGTTAAACACCAGCTGTCAGTGAGAGGTTTTATCTCTTCTTTTTAGGTAAGGAAGCACGAGTGAGGGTTTGTACTGACTAACTCTTTATCTCAATTCTGACCACCAAAGCTTGGTATCGCCCAAGAGCTGCAAAAGGTGCATTGTTGGTGGTGTGTGATGGAGGTACCAAGGCAGAGTTTCCATCACTTGCCTGAAGTTACAGCACAGTTCAGCAGGAGAGCTTGGAGCTGTTCCTGTGGTTGTGCGGAGCGAGGTTGGTAGCTTGCTGTGCAACGGACAGGACAGTACAAAGGCTGGAAGGAGACGGCGGGGAGAAATGTGTGTGTGTCGTAGTTCAGCCCCGATCGGGACCAGACTGCGCAGTCTCTCTCTCACTCCCCCCACCCTCCAAGAGAACAGGGGGAGATGATATAAGAAAAACGGCTCGAGGTTTGAGATAAGGACAGGGAGAAATCCTTAAAGTCACCGTCATGGGCAAAACAGACTTGACTTGGGGAAAACTACTCATTTATTTCTAAAACTAGCAGGAGAATGAGACAGGGAACAAGATAACCTCCCCTCCACCCCTCCCTCTTCCCAGGCTCAACATTATCTTTACTACCTTACTCCCTGAGTGGCACGGGGTGGGGGGGAGGGAAAGAGGGAATGGGGGTCGCGGTCAGTTCATCATGCGTTGTTTTACGCTGCTACCTCATCATCAGGGGAAGTAGCAGCATCTTAAGTCAGAGAATGATGAAGGAAATCAATGTCAAGACAGTGTTTTCTTTGCTTGTGTAGCTTCAGAAATGAAGGCTCCACCGTGGCTTTGGCTGGTGGACAATGTTGTCCACCATCTGATCTCTTTGGACTTCTGTGACTTGAAAAATAAACTTTTTACTGTCCTTTGAGACAGGATGTTTCAAGGGTGCAATTTGTCTAGAAACTGGAAGAGGCGCCTAGGAGCTGGGACTTTCAGAGGTCTAAGCTGGCTCTCTTGAAGTGAGTAGGTCATCAGCTCACTGCAAGCCATGTTTTCTTGATGTTTGATCAGTACAGGCATTTACTTTGGTTGCACCACAAGAACAGTGTATGAGTAGGTATGTAATTGTTTAGAATGGCTTGTTTAGTCTCACACAGCCTTTTTTTTGCTCATACAAAGTGTTGACAAAGGAGCAAGCCTTCCTAAGGGTTACTGTTTCCTTCAGTGCCCACCTGAAGCTTCTCCATTAGCTCGAACAGATGTGTGCTGCAGTTGTGCTGGTGGCCGTGCATGGAGAACATCAAACGAGGGCAGAAGTGAAGCCCTAGCAAGGATGTCGTGCAAGATTCACCCTTTGGTTCTGATACTGCACAGCGTTACGCTCTGTATGTGACTGGCAAAGTGGGTAGGTGTGCCCATCTGCACGTCAAGACCTTTCTACCTCCCCATAGCTGTTTGGTTGCTGTCCCTCATGCTCAAAACAGGGCTGTCTCTTAGGGAACTCGCCTTCCTCCAGCCGGTAGCACTGGCCTGCATGGTGGAGATAGCGTTTGCATCTGGTCCTGAGCCTTTTGCTGCCTGCAGATATCCTTGGTATCGACACAGCTGTTTGGACAGTTCTCTTAGTCATTAATCCAGGTGAGGACTGAGATAGTTTCCTCCCAATTGTCTCTGCGCTCCCTTGTCCCATGAATACACCCATAGACTAATTTTTCATTCGGCTGAAGGACGAGGCTCCTTTCAGCTCCCTGACAAAGCAGGATGCAGCAACATTTGGCTTGGGCAGTGCAGCTGGCTGACTTGTTCCTTGTGACCCCTGTCCTGGCAGTGAGACCCTTTCACGGGGCTGTGCTATTTCTGCTCTCAGATTCGTGCCTGTGTCCCCTTTCACACAGGAGTTTGAATTTCCGTCTCCTGCTGATGTGCTGTGCCTGGGCTGCTGGCTGCTGCAGGCGTTCGCTCTGCCTCCTCATACTGTCTCGCTGAGCCTCCCCCTTCACAGGTGAGCGACCGTGGGGCATAACAGCTCTGATTCCTCCTCTCCATTGCATCGTCCTGCTGCTCACCTGCTTGGGAGATGATGGAAAGGACTCCTGTCTGAAACACTGTGAAGGATGAGGCCGCCCCCAGAGTCCCCATCTTCCCTGACCAACACGGGGTGGTTGCTCAAGCCTCTCTCTTGTGAGTAGTTTTGAGAACGATATCCTCAGAGCTGTTTTGCCACATCAGCCCTGGATCACTGCTCCCTATCACTTTATTTTTGCCTCTCCTGGCTTGATTATTGATGAGAGCAATTTGCAGTACGTGCTGCTTTGTTCAGCAGGAACAAGCTAGGTGTACAAGAGAGAAGAGCATTCCCACCCTCTTTGTAGGAGACTGAGCAATGCGCTTCCGAATCTCTGCACACATGTCCTGTCATTGATTCATGTTTCTGCAGACAGCTCTGTCATTTGCATACAAATGACTCTGGTTCTTCCAGGCTTCGCTACGCCTCAGGCTGCAGCTGGGCTTCATGTTCATGCTATGGAACGTGTTCCCAATCTGTATCTGTCATTGCTACTTAATGAAAGAGCTAAACATCGCTTCTCTTGCAGGCTCCTCTAATGGTTCAGTTTTAATTTGTGTGATGCTGACTGATTTTCTGTTTAGGCTATGATAAATAAAAATTAAACGTTCAGAACAGATCTCTAGCTAGTGATATCAGCACATTTTGCAAATTTAAGTTATGCCTCACAACATCTCTGCAGTCTGCTTTCTTCTGAGAGGGAAACTGAGGCAACCAGAGGTGACCAAGGAAACTGAGCATCCTAATCCTGGAACCAAATCTGCTGCTGCCAGCACAGGGTCAGTGGGCATGGTCCAGTTAACATCTCTGTGTGCAGCCAGGGGCTGGTCTGAGTTACCAAGGGCATCCATTGAAAGCTCTGGAAAGTCTATTTGTTGTGACTTGAGGCAATCCCATCCGCGACTGCTTGCTCTGTTCTGGACAGGAATGTCACTGCAGCAGAGACCACAGGAAGCAGCGTGCTCCTGTACGTCAGCCCCTCCAGTCTGAGCCTTGTGTTTTGTTGTAAACCTTCTTTTAGCTGAAACACCCGACTTTGGGAAGATAAGGTTCAAGTGTGGTAGAATTTCTTCTTTCTTGGCTTTGTGCTGAGGGTCTTTTTGTTTGAGAGGTTTCTGTAAGACTTTGTTCCTAGAAGTCATTGGAACGGAAATGCAATGTTTCACTGGATGTGTGGAGGTGCCACTGCTGACATGGTGTGAGCAAGTGATGCGTATGCACAGTCACCTACTCCTGACATCAGTTTTCAGTGTGTTAAAACAATTTTAGTGTTCAAACTCAGTAATTTTATGCTGAAGGGGAATGATATTTTCATGTTCTGCTCAATACCCGAATTTCTGACATTCCTGGATGTTAGTAAGTGTTATATTTAAATAAGTGTTGTCTCCTTACAGTTTTTGGATAGAAGTGCCTGTCCCTTTTTAAAACTGCAATGTGTGATTAGAAGAGCTGTATGGGTTTAAGTTCAAGGTGTAGGCTGCACCTTTCATTGCCTGTACAAGTCACTCACGTAAGTAGGAGTGGCTGTTTGTAAGCAATGTTATCTACCAACAATACAGGTTCCATGCACATTTGACCTGAATAATGTCCTGTGTTGGTACGGTACTCAGTACTGCCATTGCCAGAGACCTTTAAAATGGATATAACCATGTCTGTTTTCGTAAAAAGAAAGAGAAACACCATGGCTTAAGACTGAGGGCAGAAAATTGTGATTCAACACTCAACTTGAGCCAAGGCGTTCATTAGTGATGAATTAGATGCCATTACTGATCAGGAACAGGCCACTTACAGAATTGCTCAGACCCTGGAAGTCCATGGCTTTCGGGATAGTGTCAGGCTCATGGTTGACTGCAAGGATGTACAGTCCGTCCTGCCTCTTCGTCTGTCAGTGCTTTTATCAATGATGGCAGTGCTCGTACACGATACTGGATAACCTCATCTCATTTAAAAATAAAACAGTGGCATTGCCAAAGCACTAAAATCCAGTAAATTCACAAATGACCTCCCAGCTGTAGTGCTGTAAAAATCCTAAATGGAAATCTGAACTCCATTAGCCCTTCACTTCTTAAAAACAAAATAGATAAACACATTGGAAGGACCAATGACGGTTTGGGAACGCAGGACTTGCTGCTGTGGCAATGGATCAGTAACAAGAAAAAAAAACTAATGGCATTTTTATATAGCTAAGCAGCTTGTGGGTGCATGTAGTACATCCTCAGAGCTTTGCGTTCAAAACACAAAAGCCAAAATCTCAGCCTTGGTCGTTAAAGCAGCCGTCACAGACCGGAAGGGCTGCTCGGTTCACTCTCGGCAGCACAGCCCATACAGGAGGGTGTCTGGCTACAGCTCGCTCTCTAACCTGTCACCACTGCCACCGCAGTTGTCCTGCCATGGGACGTGGGCTGGTTTGGCCGTTGAATGGCAGATGTTCACGCTCGCCAGCGGCATCCTACCAGGGAGCCAGCGGGGGCCTCCTGAGCCTGGGCTGAATTCCAGGCCGGGCTTGGAGAATTGCTATGAGTTGCTCGCTGAAAATGATACGGGTGAGGTCCTAGGGGGTCTTAGTGGGAGTGTAACTCAGTTCCAGTTGAAGGCATCATCCATGTGTGACAGTGACTCCTGTTTTCTTTGTTTACATTGCCTTTGATGGAGGAAGAGCAAGCTATGAATAAGGGTATAAAAATTGGAGCTTTAGGGGCAAGGTGCACAGTTATGCTGACTTCTTAGGGACGCTGGTTTAGTTAGACCCGCCTGTGGTCATGGCAGGTGGTCTAGACTTTTGTTTTATTAAGGAAATTAATGACTAATTAAAAATTCTTTAGTTGGATTAGTACCAGATGTTTCACAAAGCACTGTTATAAACATCTGTCCAGCTGCCTTAGCAAAATCCAGTTGGATGATGTGGATTCCTACTGGTCTTCAATTTGAGGAAAATGTACTTGACAAAGTTTTCATTTTTGGTTCAAGTTTATGTAAATATTTAAAGATTTATCAGATTAGTAGGACTTTACAATAACTCCAGAAGCACTCTTCTACTTCATGAATAGAAGTCGTGTCTTTTTGTACACAGCAGCAGCCTCTGAAGATGGATGACAGTTCTCAGTTTGATTGTCAATTACGTGTTTATACTCTGTTTGACAGATAATTTTTTCACGGTGATTTACTCTTCCTCATAATTAGATGTAGCAATTAGAATATCTTATATATTATGCTGGAATGGTCTCGTAATGATGCTGTAGTTGGATGGTCTCTCAGACATTCCACAGCAGAGCGAGTGTGGGAATTAACTCTCCACCACACCAATCTGTTTCTTCTTTTTTTTTTTCCCTCCTTTGAATCATTTTAGTCTCCTAGTGTTGGGGAACTGCCACTGCTTTCCCAGGATATTCCCTATCACTGGTTAATGTTTGTTTGTCTTATTAAAGACCTCCGTACAGATCCAATCAGCTGGCTTGCTCTCTTTTGCTCGGCAGCAGCATCCCTCCTCCTTTGTCTCAGAAAACAGATGCTCTGCTGTGTCCCTTTGGTACCCCAAGGAATGCTTTTTCATTTCACAATCAGTGCAAAAAAAAAAAAAAAATAAAATGGCCAGAGATAGAAGAAACATACAGAGAACTGAGCACCTGGCAGCACTGGCAGCATTGCCTGCAGCCGTGTATCCTCGTGTCCTTGGCCTCTTAAAAACAGCTTTCCCCGCTCGCTATCCCAGAGCATGGACCGCAGTAAGGATGGGAGCTCCCGGCCAGCGATTGCCCCTGGGGCAGTACTCAGTGTCAGGGGTGATGTGCAGAGGAGAGGGAGGGCTGTCTATTTTCCATGTACAGTTATCACACAAGTAAGTTAACTGTGAACAGGCATCTCTCTAATGAATGCCTGAGTGTCAAAATGCCCGGTGTGCATGGACAAGGTTGTACCTGCACATAGAAATTAGGTGCACAGTGCTGTAGTTTAAATGACTGGATGCACTGGTACACTTACAAATTCTTGCAGTCAGCGTCCTGCAGCACAGGGGCCAAACCACAGGCAAAGAAGTCCAAATGCAGACTAGTGGTTCCCAGAGTCTCATCTCCTCCTTATCTCCAACGCCATCGGAATTGCGCTGCCCGCGTTTTAATGGAAAGGGTCCTGTATCTGGTGGCGAGCAGGCAGCTTCTGAAAGGCGGGGGGATACGCGGTTCAGGTTACTTCCCACCATCTGGACTTCAGCAATGCTGAGCTGAGGCTGGGCAAGGACACAGCGCTGCAGAGCATCTCTGATGGGTGGCAGCTGGGCTGCGCTGTCCCTTCTTCACCCGGTGCAAAAGTGATACCCGCATCCTCACGGGCCAGCTGGGGAGCAGGAGAGCCGGCCCCACGGGGAGAGCGGAGTGCTGAGGAGGCAGTGACCTGCCCTGGAAGGCTGAAAGCCTGAGCAAGCAGCAGCAAATATAAGGTTTCGTTGGTGTAGCTGCAAAAGAAGGCAACTTTTGTAGATTTTTGTCACTGTGTGTAAAGCTGGCTGAAGGCTCTAGGAGGTGAGCAGTGTTGTTCTTTGGCTATAGCATGACTTGTTGGGTTCCTCTGGGCAGGAGGATGTGGCATGTCCACACAGGTGTGTGCATGTGCATTTTCTTCCCCTACCAGCTTCCCTTGGCTGCAAGAGAGCCCAGATACTCATTTTGAAGAGCCACAGTAATTCATTTTCATTTGTTTTCATTTTAAAGTTCTTTGTAAGAGAAAGCCCATAAGCTTTATTTCAAAAGTGGCATCTGGAACGCTTGCTCCTTTCCTTGTTAAAGCAGAGGTCCTATCAGCTGCTGCAATGTCCTTCTGGCTCACCAGTGAGCAGGGGAGTCCCTCTGCTCACTGCCGTTCCCCTCCATTTTCTGCAATTGTACTGCAAATTCTGTGTTTGTAATTAGACATTTAGGCTTTTAAGCATACATGAAAAGTCTTGTTTGATTTGATTAGCATAGACTTACAAAAGCATCTGGAGAAAGTATCTTCCTGAGAGGAAGCTAGTTTTGACAGGAGAACAGGATTAAACAGGCGTTGAGAGAGTTAAACACTGGTCTCTTTTGGAGACATAGCTGGAACCAAGACCTTAGACCACCAGGATCTGCTCTACAAAGCCACCTCAGCTGGTGCAAGTGTGTTCCAATGAATGGGGAGCAAAACTGAGTACCTGCAGTCTTGAGATTGAACTTGAGTAGGTCTCTGACCAAAGAGAAACCAAAAACTTCTGGTTAGCCTTCGCCTGTCACCCATGGGGCAGAGAGGGAGAGACAGAGAAAAATGAAGCAGGGTTGCGATCCCAATGCTGTGATTAATGTTGGTGTTGAAAGGGGAGCAGGGGTCTCTGAGGTGCCTGCCTGTTCACAGACTGTAACTGGCTTGGCAAGTCCTCTCCACTTCAGACTCTCCTGGCTGGCAGCCAGAAATATTGGTTCTGGGACAGGTGACATTGTGGAAGTTTGTCATCCCTCTTCTGTTGTCTTTGTGATGCTGCCAGAGTCCTGCAGTCATTTTCTGTTGACTGGGCTCTTGTTCCTTTGGGGAACTGATAGCTTGAACTTATAGCTTCGTTCTTTCTTTCTGGTTATTTTTTTGGGGGAGGGAGAGGGAGGAAGAAGAAGGAAGAGCTTAAAAAACAAAATTAGAACCACAATCTCTAGGATTCAGAGTAAAGAATTATGCTTCCGGTCAGTTTTGATTTCTAGAAATAAACCTGTTGGTTAAATCCCAGATCAAGAGTACTTCTTTAAAGGCTCGCTCTGTGCCTTGACCATTGTCATAAAAAAGCAATGTTGAAAGAGTGTGGTAGGTCTGGATGTAATCAATGCTCACCGCCTGCTTAGGCTTCAAGAAAAAAAAAAAAAAGCTGTTCCATGAAGAGCCGACCTTATGAAGTCTAGTAACCCCCCAGTTTTGGTTTTCTGTCCTGACACCTCTATAACCCCTTGGTTCCTCCATCTCTCTCGAGAAATCTCTTGCAGACAAGAAGGGAGGCAGCAAGACGGGGTATATGGGTGCTGTATGATCAGCTGCTTGTCCATTACATCTCTGCTGAGCTTTCTCACCTCCTCAGCCAGCTCCTTTGGGCCTTTCCCCACTGCACAAACCGAGTGGGAACTAAATTATCTCAGACATCAATCCCTCTTCCAAATCTGAGTAAGAACAGCTGATGAATGAAGTGCTATTGGGGAGGAGTGGTGTTGCTGAGGAAAGACAGACTGAGATGGAGGTCTATTTCCCAAGGAAACTATGCTAAAAAAATAATTGTGGAAATGTGCCCACAAAGTTCAGTAACTATTTGCAGTCCCTGTGTACAGCACGGTGTGGAGGGAAAAGTGCTGCTGCTTCTATTTGAGCTTGTGGCTCTGCTGAGGACTCTGTGTCCCTTGGCATGTCACTGAATGTCATGCCTCAGGTCCATCCCAGGTGAAAGGCAGAGAATGAGGCACATTCCCTGACGGATGTCGGGCTCTTTGGGTTAAGTCTGGCCATGTGGAGGGGACTGTGCAACAGGGCCTCAAACTTGGCTGAAACCCTTGTGTTTCTGGAACACAAACAACAATTAACTCGGTTTATAATAATCTCGGTATGTATCTATTTACATAGCTGTTTAGTCTGTAAATGTTTCTCATGAAGGCTCTTTCCGAAGCATGTTGAGTACGTAAGGCTATTGCTATGCTATTGCTTTCCACTTCTCCAGCTTTGGGGTTCCTTTCTGAAGCAGATTTAAGCACTTGAATCCAAGCTGACTAGCAGTCCTGACAATATATGGAGCTCTAAAAAAGAACACTAAGATTTTTGATATTGTTCCCATTTCTAACTGGCAACCAAGGAAAAGCTCTTGGTGTGGGGAGAATTAACAAAACGTTTGGTAAAGTGATGGTCGTGACTCGTGTTTTGCCAAGCAGAGACAGGTCAAATGATCTGGGTGGAAGACAAAACCCAGCTCCAATTGGCAACAGGCTCAGCACAGCGATCCCCACCTCCTTGTCTCCTCTGTCACTCCGAGCATGTCCTTGGAGCGCCTCGCAGCACAGCATGGGGCCGAGCGGGGTGGCCAGCCGGATCTTCAGGGAGAGGTGAGTGAATTACCAGCCTGCTTCGTCCTTGGAGGTAGGGTGATGGCCGAGGGGAGGGAAGAGAGTGCCTGGGGGTGCTGAGGCATACTTTAAACGACACTCCCCGTGCCTCAGTTTCCCTTGCTGTGAAAATAGTGGCTCCGACAGCAGGCAGTGGGGACGGGCGGCTGGGGAGGAGGGTGCCTGGGCTGAGTGTCTGGTGGGGAGCTGCCCCGGGCTGGGCTGTGTGTGGGGACGGTGACCCTCAGCTCCCCGGCCCGGGGGCCGTGCCCGGCGCTGCGGGCGGGGCAGGGCGGGGATCGGCCCCGCTGCGGGCGCGGCGGGAGCGGAGCTGTCCGCGGTGCTGAGGCGCGGTGGCAGCCGCCGCGCTGCCGCGGAACCCGCGCGTCCTCCCCGCATCCCACCGCATCCCACCGCCCCACGGAGCCGCCGCCGGAGCCCCGGCAAGATCCCGGCGGCGGAGAGCGGGAACTGCGGCGGGGGTTCCTCCGGGAAAGGTAAGGGGGGCCCGGCCGCCGGGGGAGGCGCTGCCCCGGGAGGGACGCGGTGTCCCCGAGCATCCCCGGGCCGGGGTGTGGGGACGACGCGGTCCCCGTGGGTGTCCCCGGGTGCGGGAGGGCAGGCAGGTCAGCCCCGCTGGCTGTGTCCCGGGGCTGTGAGAGACACGGTCCCCTGGGGGAGTAGGTGTTCCGGGGCACAGTGCCAGCTCCACCACCTCTGCTCCCCACCTGGGCAGCTTTGGGCATCGGTGTGTGTGTGTGACACACCTCACTGAGAGCTTCAGCGTGTGCGTGGGGATGCTCCCCCTCTCCGAGGGGCTTGCAAGAGTGCTGTACCCGAGAGGCAGAAAGCAGATTTGGTTTGTGTGTAACCATGGGATGGGCAGCCCTGGCAGAGGAAAACTCTGTCATCTACAAAGTGATTTTGGGTCAGGGACCGAGAGCTGCATTTCCTTACACTCCAATCTGTCCTTCAGACCCTGAGCAGTCACTCAGCTGTGCTCTTTTGCTCTTCTATGACTTTTTAAGGCTTGCTTTATTTGCTAGGCAGGCAGCGGTGTCTAAGCTTCCCCTGTGCTAGAAATTGCAGAAATCGATTCCTGCTATTTACTCTTGAAAAAGACTGGAGGTCAACTGAGTTTCCAGGCTCATCAGGTTTCCTCCTTCTCCCCAAGAAAGGCTCAGGCTTTGTGCCTTGTTGGCTGAGGAAAAGCAACTGTCCAGGTCTGGAGAGGGAAAGGGCAAAACCGACAATCACACAAAATAAAATGCGTGTTTTTCAGGTAGACAGAGTGCCTGTGATCAGACCAGTCCAGCCATGCCAGTGTCCTCCCAGCTGAACACGGGATGTAGGTTCAGGTTTGATTCTTCCTGTGAACATAAGAACAGGGTCTGAGATGCAGAATACGAGGTTTCCTGGAAATGTACCTGTGGCAGCAGCTGCTTGGAAAACTTCATCTCATTTTGGAGTCTGATTAAATTGAGGGGAAAGGAGCTTTCACAGTCTGTCTCTTCTCAGAACAGAGTCTGAGCAATGGAGCTTAAATCAAATTCAACAGCAGCTTTGTATGCCCAAAGACTACGTGGCCAAGCAGTTTGATTTTAAAGGGCTGCGTTGTGCTGGCTGGGTAGCCCCCCCATTCTCATCTGATGTCCTTCCCAGAGGAGTTACAGATTTAGTCCTGATTGAGCATAGGCACATTTTTGAAATGTTTTTGAGTAGGAAGAAAACTCCAGCAGCTGTTTCTGTCAGAAATGAGTATGACTGTGTTCAGTACCTGCAATGATGGGTCTGCAGCTCTCCACTAAACGTGACGGCAGTGGGGGAGGCTTGTGCAAGCTTCGCCCTCTGTTGCACGCTCTTGTGAGGGCTCGGGGGGGGGAAGGGGAGGATGCTTTGGGCAGGCTTCCAGCAGGGAAGCAGAACCCAAACAGGTTTGTGAACTGGCAGGGAAGCAGGTCGCTCACTGTCTTGTTTCCATGAGGGTAGAGACCATGTAAGCACCTCCTGGGGCCAGGTGTGGAGAGGTCCCAGCGTCGCCCCGCACAGCTCAGATGAGTGCACCACCTTCTAATTCATCTGGGGGAAAGGCTTTACAAGCCCCCCGTGAAAGCAGCACCAGAAAGTCTGAGATTTTTGAGGTTTTGTGCTGGGCCTAGCTTCACTTGTCTGTACACTGCACACAGCTATGGTAAGTTTACAGGATCTAGTTTATGATTTACTTTCACACACAAAAATAATAGCTCTCTGTATTTCTATAAAACTGATTTATTGTCCACAAATCAATGACGTCAGCGTATCTATCAGTGCAAGAGATGCATTTTAATCATTTTCTGTATTACAATGAGAGATGTGTGCTTTACTAATAGGTCAGGCACAATCATAAAAATAAGGCCTATCCCAAGTGATATGGCAGTAACAGAAGTTCCTCTCCCCTGGAGTATTGTTACTTTTTGCCAGCATGATCTCACAGGACGCTTGTAGCTCCCCTGATGTATTGCAGGATGGAGACCTGCCAGGGATCTGAAGGAAACAAAGTCCTGCAAGCTTTGCCAGTTCTCTCCTTCCTTTGCTGCGTGTGTGCATGCACGCTGAGGAGCAGGAACAGTTCCTTCCAGACTGTTTGTGCTGGACCTTGCCCTGTCTCGTCGCCAGTGCAGCTGTGTGACCGCAGTCCCTCCTTTTTCCCAGGCTCCACGTTCCTGATACACGTATGCCTTGCTGAAGTGTCTCAGAGAGGCGGTGTGCATGTGCTGTGTGCAGCATGTCTGCTTTCAAGGGCTCTTGAGGAAGAATGAAATATGGCCTAGGGGAGAGCTATGCATTATGAGAATTTCAGGAATGATTTGCTCAGCCCTAAGTAAAGGTTATTTCCAATTAGGTTAATGAAGGACGTCATTCTCATGGCCGAAGTAACTCGGTCTGGTACAGGGAGGTATAAATCACCTGTCCCTGTACCACGGACATGCTTTACCCTCCAAAGAGCGCAGGGGAGTAAGGGAGATTGTTTTCACTGCGCTGTGAAGCATTTAGCATCCAGGGTGCTCGGTGGAGGAGATGAACCCAGCAGCCCCCTTTCACCACCAGCTATATGTCCTCCTGCCCACCCATCGTGCCGGGGGGGCTGCCAGTCTCCAGCACCTCGGCATCCTCCTCTCCTGCTGGCTTCGCTCTCCTCTGCACCACCTTTGCTCCCAGGGTGAGTGACTCCCAGTCCCATTCCTGGGTGCCACTCTGCAGCCTGGGACATCACCCCAGTGCCCTGACCCCTTGGCTGGGTCTTACCCACCTTGCAGCATTTCAGGGCTCTCGTCACCCAAAACTGCAGCTTCCTTCCTTGCAGCCTGATGTGTGTAGGGATGGGCAGAGCAACAAGCAACGCTGAACCTACTTGTTTGGACAAGTGCCCCAGACAGAGCTAGCCTGGTGGTATGTGCATTTATTGCAAAGGCATAGGCTCGTACCTTAGCGCATGCATCTGAAATGTGCCTCTGGGAGCTCTGTCCATTTTTTATCCATTGGTGGTTAAGGGGAAAGAGTGAGTCACTTCCTCAAGAATTCTGAAAAGAAACTTAGGAGCTGATGAATATGTAGCAAAACCTCCCCTCCTTTTCTTTCCACATCCACAGTGTCATACTGTGCATCTAATAACTTGGTGGTTTTCTAACAAATTTAACCTTAGCATCAATTAAAATGCTTTGGCACACAAGGAAGGGAGAGGTGGGCTCCTAAGGACATTCATCATAGAAAGCACATTGAGATTGGATTTTCATTAGCTGTGAAATTAAATACTCTGAAGCAGCTTTTTCACCCTGACAATTACGAATATGCATCAGAGTGATGTTCTTACCCCGCCCTGTCTGCTTCTGCATGTGCTGGCGAGGAACAAAACCCATTTCCCCACATACCTTCTAGAGGGTGGCCTGAAAAAGGGAGAAGTTGGGCTCCAACCTTTTCTGCTTCCTTGTGATGGAGAAGTCTCATCTGACAGCTATCTACAGCATCCCGTCAGTACTGCCTGCTCCCTCCAGTTAACGCCTTAGATCCTCCAGCTGTCTGTCCTGCAGCCAGCAAGCTTTAGTCTTCCACGACAGCCCAGATTTGCCATTGCTGCTTTTTCTTAAGACAAAATGACTCACAAGGTTTTAACCAAAACCTGAACACGAGCCCCGTTTATTTTGCTATTCTTTGTGCGTCACTGCATAGTGTGGTGAGGATTTGAGGTTAGGGACAAGATTTGCACAGAGCAAGTGAAGAAAGGTTGGGAAATGTTTCCTTTTCCTGCTAGAGATTTCCAGCGCTTGTATCCAACAAGTGGGGATTGTCAGTGAAAATCTCAAGGGAGAACCTAAGTCTCCACTGGACAGTCAACAGAGGGAGAGATTTGGCTTGAACCCGGGGTGCGAAAGCACGTGGAGTGTTTGCAAGGGGCTCACATCACAGAGTCAGTACCAGGCGTCCACGAACATCCTCTTATTGAAATGATTGATCTCATAAAGGGAGAAAGCCGTCATCTCCCACCCCCAGAGCTGCAATGCTCACTTTGTAAGTGATTTTGTAATCTATCTGCTGCCGGGCAGCACGTACTCGGTGCCCAGGGCCTGGGTCACGCTGAGATATAGCTTCGTAGGACAGCCGCTGGTTTCTGCAGGCTGCCCTTGCAGAGGGAGCACACCGAAGTCACAGGGCCTGGGCCACCCAGCCCCCAGAAGAGAGGACCACAGCTTCGCAATTGCTTTAATATCTGGGGAAAGATTGGCCCAGCACAGACTGGGGCGAGGAGGGACAATTTAAAGCTGCCTGAAGTCACCCCCGTGCTGTGCCTCTGTCTGGGATGTGTGGGCTCCGCTCAGGGTTCCTGTCAAGTCAATTCCCCAAGCTCCCAGCGAGTAAATGGGAACTGCCATCCCGGCTGGGCATCGGCACATCCCAGTGCCTCTGCCGGGCAGGCAGTGAGGAGCTTCCCGGAGCTGCAGGTGCCCTCAGTCACACTGGGGACACAGAGAGGGGTCCTCTGCGCTGTGACCCCTCAGTCACGCTGGGGACACAGAGAGGGCTCCTCTGCGCTGTGACCCCTCAGTCATGCTGGGGACACAGAGAGGGGTCCTCTGTGCTGCAACGGGGCAGAATGAATAGGAAGAAGGTGGGAGGGGTGTAAAGCAAGCACCTTGTGAATTATGTTTGCTAAGCAAAGTAAATTGATGTAGCTGAGCTATGTCATGCAAATGAGGACATTCAAATGTGTTTGCATGGTCCAGGGCTACCTCGGTGCCAAAGTAGAACTGGGAGAGCGACGCCCACCAGCCGGGAGAGCGTAGGGGAGGGGAGAGCGGGTCAGGGGAGCGTGTGCCCGCAAAGGGTGCGCTGGGCTGGCAAGGAGCCCTCCCAGTCAAGTTGCTGCTCTGACACCAACACTCAGTTATTTAAAGTAGGAAGCCTCCAAGATGCAAATGTTAATATTTTCCTTACGTATTTTAGAAGGCATTTATTAAAAGATAATGAATTTTTAAGGCTGAACATCAAAATTGCACGTACGTAAGTACAAGTAATGACGTATGAGAAGTTGCCATGCTGTACTTGTGTGTATGGTAACAGGACAGGGACAGTTGATACGTTCAAACAGCAGACTGGCTGCGTGGCCATCAGCCTGCCTGGGCCATCCCTGCTCAGCTGCCCCTTGGTGCTCTTTCCTTGGCTGCCTGCGTATCCAGCCCCAGGGCTAGAGGCCTCTTCCCAGCCGGCAGGTAATAGCTGGGGTTTAGTTTCTCAGCAAGCACGCACTGTTGTTAAACGAATGCTTTATTTTGCACAACAAAGGCTGGAAAAATCCTAGGTGTGGTGGTCATTTCTCAGAAGTGAAAGATTGCATCGGAAAGATCTTTTGCACTAGGAAACCCAAACAGAAGTGGTTAGACCTCCTGGCTGTCCCTGTTTGCCACAGACCAGACTTTCCAGACCAAGGCAGGAGGATGGGGCATTTCAAACCAGTACAGTATCTCTTTCTCATCACCAAAAGCCAATAAATGAGTTGAGGAAAAGGGCAAATGTGCCACACATCTTCCTGTGTGACAGAGAGCCTCTGTCAGTTTAGCAGGATGATGTAAGTGGAGCTTAATTTAAAATCGCATTTGCATCAAGCCGTCAAACCAGTAACCTGGGCAAAACATGTCTGAAGGATGTGGGAGTCTGCCAGCAGCACAGGGGCTTTGGCCACGTCTACTGGAGTGAGTGAGCCAAAGCCTGGCTTGCTGCGGCTCCTTCTGTCTTCAGTGCGTGATGCCTCTTTCTGTGCAACACACACTGGTTTTGCACAGACCAGTTCTCTTGCTTTCCACTGTTTCTGGTTATAAAGGGAGCAAGAATCACCCAGAGAGGCCAGAAGTTCAAGAGAGTGAAATGAGAACCGTGGCTGACCACTGCAGCTCCCGTTAACTAAATTAACCAGCACCCTGCCTGGCCTGCAGACGCAACCCCATCATACTCATGGCATGTAGGTGCAGATCATAAAAATATTTAATTGCTTAACATCAAATGCTGAAGATGGGCTCGCTGGGAAGTAGCAAGTGGGACTGCATGAGCTGTAAACATCCCACAGGTCTTGTGCCCACCTAACCCAAAAAAAGCCATGGAGCAGGCCAGAGGAACCATAGCTCTGTGGTATTTGGCTGTATGGGCCCAGTAACACAGAGAATGCAGAACTATTAGCAGGATTTCTTGCAGTTTAACACCAATTAGTGTCTTAAAATACGCTTGCACTCAAACCTAATTTACTCATTACTTCAAGTAATTAGCTCCATCTGTCTGAACACAGCCTTGGATGTGAGGCGGGCATTTTCACCTGGGTGCAGATAACAGGGGTGGTTGCTCTTTGTGAAGTCCATGTCAGCAAAACTCGAAGGAAAGGCTCTGCCTCCCACGGCCCCCCCCTGCCCGCACGATAGCTCCCAAGCCAGAGGCCAGGTAAGGATCCGTGCTGGGGTATTATTTTTATTCACCTCCTCCTGGTGAGGCTAAATCTGGCAGTGTGACCCTGTGAAGCCTGTTGCCACTCGTGAGGGTTAAGCGTGCCCAGGCTGGCCCCTGCTGCCTTCCCTTCCCCTCCCCAGCCCCTGCTCCCTGTTCTCCATTCTCCGGCAGCGTGCAGGTAGAACCGTGGGGAAGGAGGCAGGAATACTGTATGCATTAAACATCCCAGCAAGCAAGCTAATAACTATCGAAACATATAATTAAACCATTATTTTCTCTCGCCCCCTCTCTTTTTTTTTCTTCACCTGAACAAAATATTTTTCCATTTATTTGTTATCAGTGAAGGGAGTGAATGCACCCAAATGCGTCTGCTGTTCCGCTCCACTACCCCCTATTAACTGCCTGAGCACTTGGGAGCCTTTGGCTCAGCTGCACAAAATAACAGGGAAACTAATTAGGCCGATAAAACTCACTGATTCAGTCAGGCACCCTGAGAAAGGGAATGACTTTTTACTACCTTTTTTTTTTAATTAATACCTGTGTTCACCCTCAAGTACTTCGCTGCGCTGCTGGCAGCACAGATCAGATTCCGTTACAGCTGGAGGAGGAAGGTCCCAGCCAGCAGTGGTGATGGTCGGGGTGACAGTCCCTTTCTGTCCCCAGCTGTGGGGTCTCCTGGGCCGGGGTTTGACGAACGGCTTGTTGCAAGTCCCCTTCTCCGCGTGGGCCCCTCTTGGCACACGCAGTGCACGTCTCACAGCAGAGGCACGTGAACACACGCCGAGATGGCACAGGAATGGGTGCTGGCCGCGTGGCAAAGAGAGTTTGGGCCAAGTCTCTGTGCTGATGCGGCCATGGGGACAGGCAGAGGCACGCAAAGGACGGGGCAAGCCTGGAGGAGGTGGGGGGCTTCATCAAACACAAAGCCTCTGGCTCCGAGCAGCTGGTCCCCGCGTCCAAGTGCCCAGCGCCTGCTGCAGTCAGTGCATGGCTGAGACTTGCAAAGCAAATTCCAATCCAAAGGCTGATGCTAATCCGTAAAATTGGTAATTGAAGAAACGGTAATCCAGTGAGATTACTGGCCTGATCCTGTTGTTGGCCCCCTGCCCAGCTGGTTGGGTCGGTGCTGCCTGTGGCGTTGAAGCCCCCTCCTGCAGCGCTGGGCCTGGGGGCTGCACGCCGCTGGTTTGGTGGCAGCCCTGTGCCGGGAGCGTGCTGCAGAGCCGTCCTCCCCGGAACCCAGGGAGCCGTGCACTCCTTCGACAGCCAGCATCCCCTCTCACCTGTGTTCACATCTTGCTTTGCAGATGGGAAATGCATCCAACGCCTCGGTGTTCATCTCCACCTTATCGGAGAGAGAAGACCTGATTTTTGGCACGCTGTATTTAGTCTTTGGTAAGGAAAGACAGCCTGTTGTACCTCTCCCTGCTGCGGGTGGCCCAGGTGCCTGCCAGAGATGCTCAGGCCTTTTGCAGTCACCGCCACTTCCAGAAGCGTTCAGTCACGAGCAGAGTGATCACAGTGGCCCTTCCCGTGTTACCCTCCCTGCGTTACTCAGAAGGCTGATCTGGCCAGAGCCTGGTGACTGCATTCCCCTCTCAGGGGAACTGCAAGTACCAGTTATGTTTTTAAATATTTGGAAAGTTAAAGACCAACCTTTGAGGAACGTGTGGTAACTGCTGCTGCAGCCACCTGATGGGACACGGATGGGGACGCCCTGTTGGCATTGCCAGCTTCATGGCCATGGCAGGTGGCTCCTCCAGCTGGCCCTTGCTTTCAGCAGAAGATGCCGGGGAATGCCCTGTTATTTGGAGAAAGCCAGCAGGCAAAACGGAGGGGCTGGGACCTGCTTTGAGGTGGCCTAGACCTGGTTGGGCATGGCCAGGAGTGAATGATGGGCAGAGAAAAACCTCCCAGTTTTCTGAGCCCTGAGCAAGTTGCTTCCTAAATGCTAGAAGAATTTTTCATGCCTGTGAGGATGGGGAACCCAAGGGTTGCTGGAGCCACTGGGACTGCCAGCAGTCCTTCGGCACTCACAGCTCCTAGGAGCCAGTAAATATAATCAAATGTCCTTAGTACAGATGTGAGACTAGCTCTGTGGGAAAAACCCCTCATGAGGCTGGGAATAAGGACAAACATCTCAGTACTCTGCCCTCCAGCAACTCCAAAGCCTTCAAAACCCTGGATTTGGCCAGGTCTTGTGTGGGAATCCTGTTCTTGAGATGAACTTTAGTGTTGGCCGTTCAGCGTCTTTGGAAGCTGGTTCTTACCACGATATTTAATTTACAGCCTAATCCATTAGGGAGAAACTCTCATCCTACCTAACCTGCGCCAAGAGCAGCAAAGATTCCCCTTCTGAGGACACTGAAACCTCTTTGCAATGAAAGTGCATTACATAATTAAAAAAAAGAGAGAAAGCCCTTGTTATAAAATTTTAATCACCACTGTTGTTTTAAATACACTAATAGCAAACAAAGAGCCTTCTTTTGATTAGTTTGGATTTTCCTTGATCTTCATAATGCCTTTCTTCTTGTTTATTTTGTTACGATGATATTGGACAACACAGACTCACAGGAGCGACATTGCCAGGAAGAAATTAAAGAGGCGAAGGGGCCCAGCTCCTTGGCCTCACATCAGAAGAGCAGTCATACAAAGCTCCCATTATTTATCTAGCTGGAAGGAAGTGCCCCCATTGCTCCTTCCAGCTGGAAGATCCTGCACCCGGAGCCCATCGCGGTCTCATCCCATCACTGCCCCCCTACCGAACGCCTCTGTAGGATCTCAGGAAGGGGAAGGGATCAAATTCAATGTGAAGCAGCTCCAGATGTGCTCACAGAGCTCTGCAGGTCCCGTGGGCTCCCCTGCTTGGCCCGCTCTGGAAAGGGAAGCCTATGTAGACATCTCTGGTGTCTACTTCCAGACTTCTCAAGATGATCCTGGCTCCCTTCCCGGCTCCATCACAGACAGCGCTGTTCCTCTGCCTTCTCCGCAGGCATCGTGTCCCTCTCTGGGAACTCGCTGCTCCTGCTGGTGGCCTATCGGAAGAGGTCCATGCTGAAGCCTGCTGAGTTCTTCATCGTCAACCTGGCCATCAGTGACCTGAGCATGACGGTGACGCTCTTCCCCTTGGCCACCTCCTCCTTCTTTGCACACAGGTACCTTGTGGAAGTGGCTCTGCCCTGGCCAACAGTCCTGGGTGTGGTTTGCAAACTTTGTCTTGAAATGGGGAGATCCCCTCCCAGGGGCAGAGGGACCAGTCTGGTGGACCAGGGTGACAATTCCCATCCGGCTGGGTGGCAGGGGCTGTCAGCCAGCGGCCCGGGCCGGGGGCAAGGGCTGGGTTTACCCACAGGCTTTCCCTTGCAGGTGGCTGTTCAACCAGGCGGTCTGCACCCTCTACGCCTTCTGCGGGGTCTTGTTCGGGCTGTGCAGCCTCACCAGCCTGACGGTGCTCAGCGCGGTTTGCTGCCTGAAGGTCTGTTACCCAGCATATGGTAGGTGCTGGGGCGCGTTATCTGATCCGTATTCACACCCCTCACTGTTAACATAACCCTTTTTTTTTTTTTTTTTTAATGAGCCAGATCCACCTCTTCTGGGAAAGCTTTGCCCCAGGGCCAACATATTCCCAGTCACTACACCGGTGCAGCAGACTCTGAAGGTTTTTGTCACTGGTGTATTTGCCCCCGTCCACCTGCGTGGGGCTATGGAGCCCCAGCACCCTGTGCCCACGCCCTGCTCATGCATCTCAGCCGTGTCCTGCTTCGCTCTAGGGCTCGGGAGCATCCTCCAGAAAAGTGTCAGGGGGTTTCTCCTCCCTCTGTAGAAAAGTCTCAGCTGCTGTATCACAGCAGGTTGCGGAGTTTTGCACATCCATGCTCAGACCAGAGCAGACTGCATCTGGGAAGCCACGAGCTCCGGCAGCACAAGGAGGAGCTGCTTTCCCTTGTCCCTGGTGAGAGAGCCGCAGGCCAAATGTATTTAATTCACTGCACTAATTAATACAGGAGGGCTGGGGCTGCAGTGTTACAGCTCACTTCTGTAGCTCTGTTTTCACCTGGACTTCCTCCACAGAGCCAATGTGAATGTTTGCAGCTCTGAGCTCGGGCACCGGCTCTTTGTAGGGGACATGCAGTGCAGAGAGCAGCGGAGGAAGCGAGGACCTGGGGGTGTCCCCTGCACCTTCACAGCTCTTCCTGTTTGGAGTTGCTTCTAAATTTCCTCAGCTCAGCTGCTGATCCTCCATCTATCATGTATCTTTAGAACAGACTTTGGATTAAAGGCTGAAAATACAAATAAAATAGGAAACCAAAGATCTTGGTTCGATTCGTAGAACAGCACCCCGGGTGCATCCTCACCCCTCGCCCGCGGCTCGCTGCCCGTCTCTCCCCAGCCCGCGGCTGCTGCCAGCTGCCAACGTGCTGTGTCCCCAGCAGCTCCTGGCGCCTCAAGGACGGTGCTGGAGCGGAGTCACCTTGGTTGTGTGCCAGCACACCACCTCAGGAGATGGCTAAAACGGCGGGAGGAAAGATAAAGAGAAAAGCTGGCTGTTAGCAGGCAGCCCGGGTACCAGTGGCTTTTCCCCACGCAGGTTCTACTCTCGGGGATGCTGAGCTTATCTCCTCGTGATGCCCTGGCCCATTTTCCATGAGGAAATAGCTAATATGAATGTACTTTTAGTTGCTAATTTCAAAGAAAAACTCTACTCCTATGTGTGGCTGAAGATTTAGCACTTCATACTGCACTTGTAGAAGATCAAGGAGTTTTAGATTTGATGGAGGATGGGACAAAAAGGAAAAAACTCACCTTCCCCAGTGTTTCAGTCTACCAGAGAGGAAAAGGTCCTTCAGACAATGGTGTCTGGGATGGCTTTGTGCAGTCCCAGAGCCAGCTCTCCTTGTCCCGTGCTCAGGCTGCTTCAGCCAGGCAGCATCCCTCCCTCCTTCCCTCCCTCCCTTCATCCCTCCCTCCTGGCTGCCCGCGGGCCGTGGTTGCAGCCGGATCCCGGTGGGGCCATGGGTGCAGTGTCCCCCTCCATGCCACCAGCGACCTCCCAGGAATTCCTTCCAAAGCTGAGAGCTGCACCACTGATCCTGCCGCTTGCTGCCTGGGTTTGGCCAAACCCTTGGGTTGCTCCTGGCTCCTGGCTCTGGCTGCCTGCCCAAGGGGACAGGAGGATGCCCACACGTCCCGGGGCCCTGGGGTGAGCATTGGCGTGGCTCTGCCCGCTCCTGCCCTGCCCGGACAGCCCCAGCCGTGTCCCGGGGTGGCTGGCCTCGTCCCCAGCACGGGAAGTGTGGGCACTGAGGGTCACAGCCCCTCTCTCTGCTCCCCGTTGCCCATGGGGAGCCATCCTCATCCCCACCCTTCTGCCACAGGAAACAAGTTCTCCCCCTGCCACGCCGGAGTGCTGCTGCTGTGCGTCTGGGCGTACGCCCTGATGTTTGCCGCGGCCCCCCTGGCCGAGTGGGGCAGCTATGGCCCCGAGCCCTACGGGACAGCCTGCTGCATCACCTGGAAAGCCTCGAGCAGGGAGGCCACGCTCTACATCCTCGCCCTCTTCGTCTTCTGCTACCTTCTCCCCTGCCTCCTCATCCTCATCTCCTACTCGCTGATCCTCTGGACGGTGCGGGTGTCCCGGAGAGCCGTCAGGCAGCACACGTCCCCCCAGCGCAGAGCCCGCAGCGTGCACGGCCTGGTTGTGAAGGTAGGAGAGGGTTTGGGGCACTGCAGGGTCTTGGGGTACCCCCCACCCCCTGTCCCATGGGCAGGCAAATGTGGCAGGACCCCTCCGGCCAGCCAGCGGCGTCTGCCACCCCAGATGAATTCTCCAGGTATTTGTATCAGTGTGGGTAATAACACATTTCTCCTTGTTTAAAGCCATCAGGTGGAGGAGTTTTCATTTTAAATTACATTAGAAAAGATCATAAAAGGAGCTTGCATGAGTCATTGTTCCCCAGACTACAAGCTAATACTATAATTTACCAAGGATATGTAAAAAAAAAAAAAAGTGGATACCCTTTAAAAAAAAAAGAAACATGAAAGAAAACAGCTTGCAAGCCTGGCCTTGAAGGAAACGTTCGTGCCTGCGCAGAGGAGGGGCCCTGAGCGTGGCCTGTTTGCGGAGCCCCTCGGTCGGCCTGCGCCGGCACGCAGGTTGCTGGAGGGATTTGGGCACCGCCAAACGGGTGCTGGAGGCCGACGCTGGCCTGGTCCCAGCTGGGTCACTGGGCGCTGCGTTCCCACCTGCCATGGCAGGCTGCGGCAATTCCCGGGTTTCCTGGGTGGGATGGGTGTGAGCCACCTGGAGCGGGTGCAGGTTTGTGCGCCCGCGCTGGGACAGGCCGAGCTGCTGCCCTGGTGTCTGACACCCCGCTGCCCTGCTGCGACGGGTCCAGAAGGCTGAGCACCTTTCCCGGGGGATGTGACTGGCTCCATGGGGTCCCGTAGCACACAGCACTGGTTGTCAGCCTCAGGCTGGGTTTTGGGGGAGGATGGCACCCCACGTGTGTCACAGAAGGCTCACAGCGCTGCCGTCTCCATCTCCTTCTCTTCCAGCTGAGCATTGCTGTGTGCCTGGGGTTCCTGGCTGCCTGGACCCCTTACGCCATCGTTGCCCTCTGGGCAGTCCTCGGCGATGCCAGCCAGGTGCCAGCCCTGGCCTTCGTGCTGTCAGCTGTCTTTGCCAAGTCCTCGACGCTCTACAACCCCCTGGTGTACCTGCTCTTCAAGCCCAACTTCCATAAGTTCCTCTCCAAAGACGTCGTGTTCTTCCAGGCCATCCGCGCTCTCCTCTGCTGCGGCTGCCCACGTGCCGTGCTCCAGCCCTTCCCATCCCCGGGCTTCAGCGACCACCCTGGGGCTTGCAGAAACTGCAACGACACTTTTGAGTGTTTCAGTAACTACCCCAAGTGCTACAAGCTCCCCCAGGTGCCCGGCAGCTCGCCCCGGCACGCTCCCCTGGCTATCCTGGCCGACGGAGCTGCTTGCCAGCCGGGGCTGAAGAGGACGGTGCAGGTGATGGTGCTCGTCACACGGAAAAGGTCGGGCCTGAGCGCTGTGGATGTGGCAGGGGAAGCCCTCCCATCGAATATCATGAAAGACCTTCTCTGAGCCCAGCCGCGCCCGGCTGTGTCCCAACAGCGCACTGGAAGACAAACCCAAGAGCAACTTTTCTCTCACCTAACATCCGATGGGTCCCCAGAATGTTCTGCAGATGAAGTGACGTGAAAATTTAAGACCAGCCTTGCCTCCCCCTCTGGTTTGGCTCTTGCAACTCCGAGCCTAGCCTTTGCACTTGCAAACAAAAAAAAAAAAGTAGAACCCAGTGCCTGAAATCTGCCCAGGGCGCAGTTTCTCCCACAGCTTGCTCTCTGGGCCCTTGGCCTTTGTCTTGCCACCCCGGTGCTCTGATGACCAAGTAGGAACTTGGTTGTCTCAAGAAACTGTGCCTGCAGGGAGGGCTGGGGGCCAGGAGGCCCCGAGAGGCGTCCCACCTCCAGCTCCTACTGCCTCGCTGGCCACGTCCCTTCCCGTCGGGGAGCGGGACCACGCGCAGCTACCTCAGTTGGGATTACGACGCATCTCTGTGTACCTCTCAAGAGACTGCTCCGTGTGGGCAGGGTTACCCCACTCCCCTGACCTCAGCGCAAACCCAGCGCCATCCTGTAGATCGAAATGGGAGCTTGTCTTCAGGGTAAGGATTTGGGGTTAAATTATCCTGGTGCCAGTAACAGCAGTCCCAGGTCGTGCTCTCCGGGCAGAGAGTGGCGAATCTGTGGCCGAGCATCATCCTGCAGGCAGGGCTGTGGCCGCAGAGGGTTTCCCGGCGGCTGGGACGACGGGGCAGCTCACGCCGTCTGCGCTGCTGTGCCAGGGCAACAGCATCCCGCGGGCTTGGAGTCGGTGTTGAGCCATCAGAGCGGTCGGTTCACCTGCGGGGAAAAAGACCAAGGAGCTGTGAAAGGGCCCAAGGCAAAGCCACCAACACACAACCACCAACACACAACCACCAACACTTGTGTGCCCAGCCCTGCGCGTGGCGGGAGCTGGTTTTACTTCGCAGGGGGGTCAATAACATGGCCAGGGTGCTGAGAGAGGTTGGTTATGCCCCAAAAATTAACAGATGCATTCAAAGTGATGAGAAGAGTTGGTAGCAGAGGTGGGAAACGCGCTGCCCGCTGGCACCCAGCTGCCCAGTTACTCGTGAAAGCACTTTACGTTGTCACCAGTTAATGAACAAAACCACGCCACGACCCATCGCCAGAGCTGCAGTGTTAAGTCATGGACACGCAAAATGGGAAGAGCGAATCGTTTTCTGCACCCAGTGCTGGGAAGCGGCCGCTGCTCCCGACGCCGTCGCTGGCTGTGCTCTGCCTGCCAGCCGACCCCGAGCTCTCCTGATATTGCTATTTTTAGCTGTTGCTCCCAGAACCGGGATCTATCACTGCCTTTTCTTAGCACAGACACCGCATCCGAGGATGCCGAGCATGTGACAGAAGATGCGTTAGAAAATATAGAAATACGGGGGCAGGCATGCTCCCGGGAGCTGATGGCAGATGCCCACCGCTGGTCATTTAAGCTACAAACTTGTCACTGCTGAACCCAGGCATTAGAGATAGCCAGTTGTTTTTTCCCATCCTCAGTGTTGCAGCTCAATTCCAGTGTGAGCGGCACGGGGGCCAGTGTGAGCTCTGAGGTGGGGACAGCAGGTGCTGGGTGCAGGGGCGCCCAGGGAAGCAGCGGAGGGTGCTGGGGTGCAGGCGGTCCTGCCCCTGCTTTCCCCATGTGCCGTCGCTGTGGCTGCTGCACAGCTCCGGTAGCGCACGACAGCATGGCAGTTGTGGCACTTGCTTTTGTCCCGTGGCCGTTTCCACTGAGCCGCTTTGCCTCACGGTTTCCCCGTGAGAGGCGAGGGTCGCTGGTACCTCTGGGGTGCACCTGTGTTCTCCCTCGGATGGTTTTGGCCACGCGCGGTACACGTGGACGGTTGGGGCAGGGCAGGGTTTATGCACAAGAGCCAAGTAATAACGGAAAGGCCACGCAGGGAGCAACGCTCCTGCCGTCACTTCCCACTTCTGCTATGCAAAAAAAACACCCCCACCCAACCCCAAAATGTGCAATATTTGCAAGACACTACAAACAAAGAAAAATCAGGTCAGTCAGAGAAGAGAGAGGACAAAGTTTCCAGCGTGGGTGCATGTTTTTAGGAGGGCTGGTCACCACCCAGCCTGGGGCACGGCTGCTCGGCCTCCTCCCGCTCCGCGGCTCTGCTCCCCGTGCCCCATCGCAGGCACCCCGGCACACGAGGGAATCGCAAGCGCTCAGTCATCATGTTCCTGAAACTGTACATTTTGAAAGTAAATTCACTTGTGAAACTGGTGTTCGACGTGGTTCAGTTGTGTGTCAGCAGCCACGCTCCAGGATGAATGGAAATACGGCCGCTACGCGTGGCCGGGGCGGGAGAGTGGGCAGCTCGGTGCTGTGGGTGAGCGGTCACGGGGACGGGACACAGCCCATCGGCCTGGGCGTGGGGACCTGGGGCAAGCAAAGCTCTCCCTCCCCAGCAGCCGAGCCTTC
>WHYT01017015.1:296743-329401 GCA_009806455.1 Tetrax tetrax
CGGGGCTGAAGAGGACGGTGCAGGTGATGGTGCTCGTCACACGGAAAAGGTCGGGCCTGAGCGCTGTGGATGTGGCAGGGGAAGCCCTCCCATCGAATATCATGAAAGACCTTCTCTGAGCCCAGCTGCATCCGGCTGTGTCCCAACAGCGCACTGGAAGACAAACCCAAGAGCAACTTTTCTCTCACCTAACATCCAATGGGTCCCCAGAATGTTCTGCAGATGAAGTGACGTGAAAATTTAAGACCAGCCTTGCCTCCCCCTCTGATTTGGCCCTTGCAACTCCGAGCCTAGCCTTTGCACTTGCAAACCAAAAAAAAAAAAGTAGAACCCAGTGCCTGAAATCTGCCCAGGGCGCAGTTTCTCCCACAGCTTGCTCTCTGGGCCCTTGGCCTTTGTCTTGCCACCCCGGTGCTCTGATGACCAAGTAGGAACTTGGTTGTCTCAAGAAACTGTGCCTGCAGGGAGGGCTGGGGGCCAGGAGGCCCCGAGAGGCGTCCCACCTCCAGCTCCTACTGCCTCGCTGGCCACGTCCCTTCCCGTCGGGGAGCGGGACCACGCGCAGCTACCTCAGTTGGGATTACGACGCATCTCTGTGTACCTCTCAAGAGACTGCTCCGTGCGGGCAGGGTTACCCCACTCCCCTGACCTCAGCGCAAACCCAGCGCCATCCTGTAGATCAAAATGGGAGCTTGTCTTTAGGGTAAGGATTTGGGGTTAAATTATCCTGGTGCCAGTAACAGCAGTCCCAGGTCGTGCTCTCCGGGCAGAGAGTGGCGAATCTGTGGCTGAGCATCATCCTGCAGGCAGGGCTGTGGCCGCAGAGGGTTTCCCGGCGGCTGGGACGACGGGGCAGCTCACGCCGTCTGCGCTGCTGTGCCAGGGCAACAGCATCCCGCTGGCTTGGAGTCGGTGTTGAGCCATCAGAGCGGTCGGTTCACCCGCGGGGAAAAAGACCAAGGAGCTGTGAAAGGGCCCAAGGCAAAGCCACCAACAGAAAAGCCGCTTGTGTGCCCAGCCCTGCGCGTGGCGGGAGCTGGTTTTACTTCGCAGGGGGGTCAATAACATGGCCAGGGTGCTGAGAGAGGTTGGTTATGCCCCAAAGATTAACAGATGCATTCAAAGTGATGAGAAGAGTTGGTAGCAGAGGTGGGAAACGTGCTGCCCGCTGGCACCCAGCTGCCCAGTTACTCGTGAAAGCGCTTTACGTTGTCACCAGTTAATGAACAAAACCACGCCACGACCCATCGCCAGAGCTGCAGCGTTAAGTCATGGACACGCAAAATGGGAAGAGCGAATCGTTTTCTGCACCCAGTGCTGGGAAGCGGCCGCTGCCCCCGACGCCGTCGCTGGCTGTGCTCTGCCTGCCAGCCGACCCTGAGCTCTCCTGATATTGCTATTTTTAGCTGTTGCTCCCAGAACCGGGATCTATCACTGCCTTTTCTTAGCGCAGACACCGCATCCGAGGCATGTGACAGAAGATGCGTTAGAAAATATAGAAATACGGGGGCAGGCATGCTCCCGGTAGCTGATGGCAGATGCCCACCGCTGGTCATTTAAGCTACAAACTTGTCACTGCTGAACCCAGGCATTAGAGATAGCCATTTTTTTTTCCCCATCCTCAGTGTTGCAGCTCAATTCCAGTGTGGGTGGCACAGGGGCCAGTGTGAGCTCTGAGGTGGGGACAGCAGGTGCTGGGTGCAGGGGCGCCCAGGGAAGCAGCGGAGGGTGCTGGGGTGCAGGCGGTCCTGCCCCTGCTTTCCCCATGTGCCGTCGCTGTAGCTGCTGCACAGCTCCGGTAGCGCACGACAGCATGGCAGTTGTGGCACTTGCTTTTGTCCCACGGCCGTTTCCACTGACGGTTTCCCCATGAGAGGCGAGGGTCGCTGGTACCTCTGGGGTGCACCTGTGTCCTCCCTCGGATGGTTTTGGCCACGCGCGGTACACGTGGACGGTTGGGGCAGGGCAGGGTTTATGCACAAGAGCCAAGTAATAACGGAAAGGCCACGCAGGGAGCAACGATCCTGCCGTCACTTCCCACTTCTGCTATGCAAAAAAAACCCCCCCACCCAACCCCAAAATGTGCAATATTTGAAAAACACTACAAACAAAGAAAAATCAGGTCAGTCAGAGAAGAGAGAGGACAAAGTTTCCAGCGTGGGTGCAGGTTTTTAGGAGGGCTGGTCACCGCCCAGCCTGGGGCACGGCTGCTCGGCCTCCTCCCGCTCCGCGGCTCTGCTCCCCGTGCCCCATCGCAGGCACCCCGGCACACGAGGGAATCGCAAGCGCTCAGTCATCATGTTCCTGAAACTGTACATTTTGAAAGTAAATTCACTTGTGAAACTGGTGTTTGACGTGGTTCAGTTGTGTGTCAGCAGCCACGCTCCAGGATGAATGGAAATACGGCCGCTACGCGTGGCCGGGGCGGGAGAGTGGGCAGCTCGGTGCTGTGGGTGAGCGGTCACGGGGACGGGACACAGCCCATCGGCCTGGGCGTGGGGACCTGGGGCAAGCAAAGCTCTCCCTCCCCAGCAGCCGAGCCTTCCGCCGGAGTGAAGCAGCAACAGAACAGCCAGCTGTGATGGGGCCCTGCCACACAGCTCTGTGCTGGGGCACCCAGGCTGGCCGGGACCCCTGAGCTGCCACCTCGGCCGGGTCCCGGCTGTACCTGCTGCCCATCCCCACCCGGGGAGAAGAGGAGCTTCCAGAAAGGTGGCCAAGGGCTGGTTTCCTACCAAAGGACACGAGCACAAAGGGCTGCTGCCATCTCCTGGGAGCACTCAGGGCATGGCCACCCTGGTATGGTCAGGGGGCCAGGGACGTGACCCCGGCCAGGCTGAGGCTTTGGGCTGTGATGGGCTCGGGGACACAGCGTGGTCCAGCATTGGTTCCCTGCTCTGCTTCCCAGCCCCCCAGCCTGCCACTTTGTTCCCTGATAGCTAAAACATACCGCGGTCCAGAAATTACCTAAAGGAGACAGGAAAAAAAAATCTGCCAGTTCCCCAGGTCCTTCACTACACCAGGAAAACCCCAGATCAGCTCCTTCATCTTTAGTTCGGTGCGAGAACGTGTAACACTGTGAGTACGCTTTCGTGTGCACTCAGAGATGCTCCTGCTGCTGCAGAGTCCAGGCAGTGGCACGGCAGCCACCTAGCAAAATCCCAATCAATGTAATTAACTCTGTGCGTTGTGGCCAGGCTGAACAGCAGGTACAGGGTCTGGACCCAGGGCTGCCGTAACCCCCGTACTCCCACCTGCCAGGCTGGACCCCTCTGCGGGGGCATGGCACAGCTGGTGCCTGTTTAATCAGTATCCTCAGCTGGGAATGGTGCCACCAGCTGCCACCCATTACCTGAGGACAAAAGCCCCACAGCGAGGGCAGTTCCTGTACTTGCTGCTGGGGGGGTGAACCCAGGACTAGGAGGAGGATGAGGATGACGGCAGCTTTGCCCATCGGGGCTGAGGTAGGGTCTGCGCTGGGGCAGGGTTTGGGTGGTGGCTCCTGGCTGTCAGAACTGATTTCTTGAGTTTTTTGGTGCTGCTGCAGCCTGGTCCCCAGCTCTGGGGTGGGTGGGAAAGGGGGTTTGGGTGCTGTGTTGTGGCTCGGTGGAAGCCTGGTTCTGGTGTAGGGAGTGAGCCAGGGCTGCCTGTGTTTGGGGTGGGTGTCTGGGTGGCTGTGCTGTGGTTGTTGTGTTTCCCATTCAGTGCTGGTTGAGTGAGAGCATTGGTGCCTTTTGCCAGTGATTTGTTTTTGAATAGCTACCATAGCTTCACCTCAAAGCAGGTGACCGGTGCTGTGCTCCCTCAGAGCGGTTCTGAGACTGCAGGGAGAGGTCCTGCTGTTCTGTGAGGGCTTCTGTTGGCCATGGATGGAAAAACTCCCGACAGCTGGAGGAGCCCTGCAGCCAGGGTGCACCAGCCCCAATGTCCCCGGGGCCCGCGGTGAGGTGTGTTCCCAAAGCAGGGGATTGCTCAGGGGTCTGAGGCGTGACAGCACACCCTGAGGTGGCAGGGAAGCTGTGTCCTAGGAAGGGAAAAATGGGGAGTACGGTGACTGTCAAGGAAAGGCGGCAAATCATAAATGAATGTGAAAATCAATCATTGACTTAGCAGTAGAAATTGCTTCCTGTGATACCAAACTCTGGAGGTTACGTGTGGTTTGAGGGAAAACAAAGTCTTCACTCCAAGTTGTGAAAAGCGTAGTGGGTGCCTTCTGAAGTTTTAGTGCAGTTGTTCTTTAAATAAACTCCTCCCAATCATTCCTCCAGCTTAATTGCTTCAGAGGGATTTCATTACTTCTGGCTGTGCTGGTTAATTGAAAGTGTAAAGCCCCCCAGCTGTGGCTGTCGGCTGCCCTGGCAGGCAGCACCAGCCTCCCCGGCGCTCCGCGCTCTGGCAGGTCCCACAACTCCGGTTCCAATTCAAAGTGGGAATCGCTGAGGAAGCTCCCATCAGCTTAAATCAGAGCTGCTTTCAGCCTGTGCCACTATTCCAAGCCATGGCGAGCGACTCCTCGCATCCAGACCCTTTGTGCCTCCAAAACGGGCGGCTGCACAACTCCAACGGTGCACATTCCCCTCTGGTGTCTGTGCTCTGGCTGTGTCCTCTCCCACAACCCCGTTTTTCTCGAGGGTTGGGCAGCCCTCACCCACCGTCTGTGCCACTGACCTTTAAACACAGCCCCATGGTGGAAACCTCCTCGCTGGGGTGGGTGACCTCACCTACATCTGCGCAATCACTGGGAAAAGGCGAAGGGTGTTTAACGAGCAAAGCTCGGAGCCCTGATCCTTCTTTCCAAAGGTTAAGCTCTGAACAGCAGATAATGGCTGTTGCTTTCGGTCCTTTCACGGCAGCTTTTACTGTAGACACAGCCCGTAGTGCTTTGATGTTTAAAATACAGGAGTGTCTCTTGGTGTGGCTGAGTTAAAAATAGCATCTTCGTCACGATGAAACCAAGGCAGGGAAAGCTGGAGGTGTTCACCCGGCTGGTGAGTTGGGCTGGTGAGTCACGAGCAGGCTGGGACGGGGGTCCTGCTCTGGGGCAACGACAGGGCTCCAAGGTAGCGCAGGTTGTGCATAAACCGATTTTGCAGTAACGATCACCGATCAGTGACTGCCACGCAACTGTCTGGGTGCCCACAGACACATCACTGAGGGGGACAAGGAGCAGTGATGGTGCGTCTGCAGGAAGGACGTGCTGGAGCCTGGTCATGTGCTCCCTCATCTTTGGGTGAGGCCCCAGAGCCCTCCTTGGCTGAGCATAGAGTGGGGGCTGTGGGGAGAGGGTGGTTGGGCGCTGTCCCAAGCCTGGTAGCGTGACCACACTCAGTGCAGCTGTCCCTACGGGGGACGCGAGGGAGCAGGATGGGCAGGGGCATCCCCCTGGCCTGGTACAGGGGTTGCTGTCAGGCTGGCCAGTCTGACCACAGGTCTAGTAACCCCCAAAATCAAGGCAGCTCAGAGGACCACTTGTTGGCTTTGCAAAGAGGTCCTTCACTAGTGGGGAAACTGAGGCACGGATCAGGCCTGTGAGCTGGCAGTGATGAGGCAGCAGAGCAGGTTTGCTGTCCTCCTGAGCAGTGGAGTGAAACCTGGTGAAAGCCCCTCTTGCTTTGGGGAATGGGATGGGTGGGCTGGAAGAGGTGGAAAAATAACTTCTGGGAGGTTCTGAGCTGCCAGAAGCTGTGCTCTAGGTTCCTCCTGCCCCTCCTTTGCATGGCTCCTTCGTCGTCAACAGAAACAGCCACGGGGTTGGAGCCTGGCAGAACTTCAGGGCGCTGTAATGAGTGACATGTGCATTGTACTTCCTAACGGCTCCGCGTTTCAGAGAGCATAGAGTCAAGTATAATCTTGCATAAATTTGCAGATGACACCAGGTTAGGACAGGGCTGCTAGTACTTGTGGAAATAGGGGCTTTGCTTGTTAGACACCTGTCACGTTTATCGGCCTGATAGAGTAGGAAATTATCTAAAGTAACTGCAAGGGAAGTCAATAAAGTGAAGAAATCCAAACTGTGAAATGACTGTCACAGAAAAGTCAATGTATTGGTAAATGAATGTGAAAATTAGCCACTGAAATAATGGTAAAAACTTCTTATATTGGTTCCAAAATATGAAAATTAGTGTGTATTTTGAGAGAGAACAAAGCTGTCTTAAGTCCAAGTTGTAACACATGTAATTTTTTTTTCTTATTTTAGAATAGTTGCTTTTAAATTAAACCATCCAAATTTTCTTCAATTTAATTGCTTAAAACTGATTTCATTAGTTCTAGCTGTATCAGTTAATTGCTTCAATTTAATAGATTACTCCCAGCGAACATCCCTCATTAGATGCCGGCGCACTGCCACGAAATTCCAGCAGAGGGCAGGAAACGATTGGTTTGCCTCGCTGGACGGTACCGAAGGGCTGATCTGAGGGCATACAGCTTCAGTCACTTCGCAGGCGGGCTATTTCACCGGAGTAACAACAGAAATTGGCGGGTATTTTATATTTCTGTATGACTAAGGCATAATACTAAGCCCAGTGGAATAGCACTTAGATCAGTGTGCAGCCTCCCCCCCAGCCAGCTCCGGAGCTTAAATGCTCAAATTGAGAAACTGAGTAAGGCTGATGGGTAACTAAAATGTAATTAAGTCTGCTGTTGTCTAGAAGGGTGAAGACAAAGGCTGATTTTTACGCAGATGCTCTCCTAAGGATAAAGCAAGCACCCGTTGCTTTCTGGGCAGTGCCAGATGCTGAGTCCATGCCCTGTTCAGGCTCCCACCAGTGCATGTTTCCGCTCTTGAGACGAGCGGAGAGAAGCTGAACTAACAGGGCAGGGAAAGGAGAGAAGGGAGTCCTGTGGGAAGATGTGTTATTTTGACAAACTGCTCAGACCACACAGGTTTAGGATTCTAAACACATTCTTAAACTTTTATTCCTCCCAGCAGGTAAGCAGTTGATTTAAAAACCTTAGTAGCAAAACCAGACCAAAAATATAGTCTCACACTTTCAGAAATAAAACATGTGCACTCGCGTGTCAGATTTACGGGCAAAACTACAAATCTCATTTCAACACTGAATATGGAGATGACTAATGAGGAATCTGAGCTGGCAGTGAGCAAACTGCTGCATGGGTAACCCCAGCAAATGTGCAACAAACACTGTGTGTCTGCTCAGGTGTATGCAATTTTGAGCAAATGGACCAGGCCATGTAGAAGCAAAAGGATACTGCTGATTTTGAAACAGTGTAAGCAAAGAGACAAATCCTATTAACAGGACACATTAAGGAAAGCTGCTTGGCCCTTCCTAACTGAGGCTGCTTCAGCCATGTGTAATAAACCCTTCTTTACCTGCATGAGATTTTGTAAACTATTCTTCCTTAAGCGCACAGTTTAGTGAGCGAATGATATGGAAAATGCTGCTTTTACTTCCACTGGAACTTAAAAATTCCACTAGTGAATTCTGGAGTGTTAGGGACACTTCACGAATCAGGCAAAACAAAAGCTGCTGTTTTCTAAGGTTTGAAGTCAAAGTGCCAGCAAGGAGCAACTGCAAAAACCCAACTGCAAGCGGCTTCAGCCAAAGGAAAAAAAAACACATTAAAACTAGAACTTCAAATGCAGCTCTGTACTGTGTCATACAATCCCCCACACCCCTAAACCATGCTACAATCAGTACTGGGGATTAGATACCTCAGTATAAAAAAAAACCCAAACCCTAAAATAGAAATAAAGAATTTCTTATGTGACAAAACTACCAGTTTTTAGAGGTGCTTCCTTGTCTGTGCAACATCTGCTTTTTGTCAAGGTATGCATCTTCTCTGGATTCATCATGTGCAAATCCCATAAATTATTAGATTTATTCTGGTCAGATTCCCTTACTAGTGCTGAAACAAATTCACAGCATAAACTGTCAAGACTCTCCATGCTGTGAATGAATATTATATTAAAAAAAAGGTAAAGTGCAATTCATTGTTTTGCAGAGTCATACAATGGCTCTGTACTTCAACATATGTTTACAGCAGATTTCATAATAGGAGGAAGACCCCCCCATTAAACAACATCATAATTCCATGGCAAATGTTTCTGCTTTTCAATAGGCTGCATGAAATTTGCTATGCTGTAAAATCTGAATGAAAACTTCTTCATTCAGTCCAGTGTCTGACACTAATGGGTTTCCATCACCGACTAGTAATACTGAGCACAGCAAATCTGCGGCTTTATACTCAAACACGTAGCACAAGATATGCCTGAAATAAGAAAGTTCATTCTTAGCTTTCCAGCTTTTGTGCAGTCAGACTCTGGATACTTAAATGCTCTTTCTAATCATAAACTCTTTGCAGTCTGCCCCAGTCTGCTACAGCAGCTCTTGCTCATCATCTTCTGATCCCGAGGGTCCTTGTCGTACCTCTTCGTACCACTTGTTGGTGAGGGTTTTCATCTGTATGCGCCCGTGATGCAAGTCCTAAGGCAAAAGCAAACCAGAACAGTTACTTGGCTACAACACTACTTGGGTGTCAGAACAAAAGAGAAAGACATTCCTTAGGAAATGATACCAGTTTAGCATATTCCTTAGGAAATGCTAAATTTCTTAGGAAACAATCCACTCCTGGTCTCTAAGCATGCAAACCAATTCTGTTTCCTACAGAAAAATATTTATCAAGTGTTTAATCAGCAATTATTTCCACTGACAGTATTTTTGATGACAGGTATTTTTACCTGTGTTTTCTAGACAGTCCTGCTCTGTTGAAATCTGTGGGTTTCAACAATCCTAATGCTGTCTGGATGGCCTGGCTTTGAGCCTCACTCCTCTCTCTGTGTTCCCAAGGACAATGGGAAGTTTGTGGCCTGCTTTAGTGATTCACAGTTATTTTTCTAGCCTTTGGTTGCAATCTGGATGGCAGGCTGTGCTTTTCGCTACCAACTACAAATCAGACTCTTACTCTGGTTTCTGGATTCCTTTTTGGGTCTGCAAAAAAATGTCTTTAGCTTTTGTGGGAAAGTGCTGAAAGCATTCTTTTGAAACTAAAGGTACAAAATAAGAGGAAAAAGAGTATGTTTGTGCAGGCTAGGAAGATGGATTGTGCACACTTTACACAAAATTATCAAATTAAGCAGAAATGCTTAATTCTATGGCAAATTGCAAAGACAGTGAATTATGTACAGCCAACGAGTCTCAGGTTTCTGAGGCTTGGAGTGAAAACAGCATAGTATTTGCACCTCTTAGAGCCACTCAGTGTTAAGTTACATGTTCAATCAGGTGTCATCTTGCATTTACAGCTTCAAAGTCTTGGTGTCCCAGTGAAGAGGTCTTAAAAGTAAAGGCTGTAAATATGGTGTGTATTTCCAAGATTAAAAACTGCACTCTGCAGAAAAATCACAACTCCAGAATTCCCAGGACTGTGTACAGTAAAAGGCAGCAACTTCGTGTGATAGCACTTTAAAACCACTGCATGAGTGGCAGCAGCTTTTTCTAGCAAAGCAGTAACTAGTAACTCCCGATACTCCTCATGGTACTCCGCAAGATTAAAGACCAATTCAATAAATCCATACAGCTCTTAAAGTTTAATTGTGGTAGCCCTGAGAGATGCTCATTTAATCCAACCTGCAATTTAACAGTGCAGCTTTTCATTACAGCTGCTCTACATAGGCACAGGTAACATATTAGAGGGCTCACTGTTCCTAATGCAGAGGTTGTGTGGCTGCACTATGAGCCTGGAAAGGTACAGAGTGAAATGACAACCAACTCTACCACAGCTTCTTTTCTTCAAGAAAACAAGAAAGACTTACTTCCTGTGTGAGCCTTCTGGTGAAGAAAGGATTCAAATACTTGGCATCAAACCACATAAACCCTTTGAGGTCTTGGCGTTTTATGTACTGGGCTTCATATTCCTCCTCTGTGAGCTCCGATAAATGTTCAGATTCTATGGTATTTCCCTAGAAAGATTAGAAATATCAGAATAACCTGAGAAATGTGGCAATCATTTCTCCAGCTTGCTTCAGCCCTCTGCTCTCCATTCTCACAACCAATTCCCATGCTGGAATGATATGGAAATTATCATCCCAGCCTACCAGGTCTTATGGCTGTATGAATCTGTCCAGCTGCTGATTCCCACAGCCACTTAGTTTCACTTTTCTTACTGAAAGGTAAAAGACCTCAAACGTTCTATGTATGGTATTGTTACTATTGCTGAGAACAGATTTCTAGTGTGCAGGTTTTCTCTTGTGAGCTGGACAATGCTTTTATCCAGCAAGCAACACTAATGTCATTGTCTCACAGAAACAAGCCCCGTATCAGAATACACCCCATCCCTGTGCTTGTCCTATACGGGCTTCCCTATGTGGATAAAGCAAAGTAATTTTGAAGACTGCAAGCTTCATGAAACGTCACACCAAGGGGAGCTGTTCTTCAGGTCCTACAGAACAATACCCTGCACATATTGTTCGATGGTTTGGGGGGGGAAAAAAGGCAAGTGCTCTGGGATACTTTATGTACTCCAGACTTTTGCACATCAGGTTTCAGACTGGCTGTTAGTTTTCTTCAGTATTCTTGCTTAGCCAGAAATGGCTTTAAAATAAAACCCATTCAGAGGGGTGCTGCTGTTACCACCTTCTCACAGCGTTTGCTTTGACTTTTTCAAAATAATTCCCATCTGCCTTTTATGATTAATTCATGACTCACGCCGTACTAGCTACTTTCCCTCTGTATATGACTCAATCCTCTATCATCTGCTTTATGCTGTTGTAGGGGTTACTTTAATTTGTATGGATCAACTTATAATTAGATGGAGTTAAGAGACAATTTCTCCTCTCTTTGTCCAGTTATTTAGCGTAAACACTAACTAAGCTCTGTCTTTGGGATGCTTTAAAATTATATTGCTTGGCTTTTTCCAACCATCTTTTTCCATTGCATTTGTTTTACTTTTTAGTAAAAAAAAAAAAAAATAAAATGTAAATGAAAAAAAAAATCAGCAATCCTCTGAATAAAAAAAACCCAAACAAACCATCTTCTCTGTCTTGCTAAGATTAATGTCCTTCTTATTCCTCTTGCGTGCTTTGGAGTCCTCAATGTCAATCAGTCTTATGAGGGGCATGGTTCCTCCTCCCAGCAGTAAAATTGTGAACAGTACTATGATGATTGTTGTTGTCCCAATGAGCTGCCGCTTCTCTATGGGTTCCAAGCCCAAATGGAGGCTGAGGGCATAGGGAATTGCACCACGCAAACCTTATCAGAGAGAACAGTAAATCAATGAAGAGTGAATCAACAGCTGCACTGGTCCTCTGCACCCTGATAACTCAACAGGAATTCTCCATTGTTAAGATTTTTACAATCCTATACCAAGTCCATTTATCTTATCATTTGATTACCATCCTAAAATGAATCTCAGCTCTTCAGACACTGTAGTTCAAATTGAAGTTGCTAAACCTGGAAAGAAAAGTAGACTCTTTGCAGAAAAGCTTTAGTGGGGATAGTCCTCTAGCACAAACTGGAAAGATAACATACCTACTACACTTGTCTTTGAGAATAGTGCAAATGTTCAGTTGAGTTTCACTCCACAGATGGAAAAACAGTTCTTTTCAGAGTAGCCCGCACAATTAAAAAGATAAAACACTTTCCCCAGTTCTCTGTATTTTGAGCTTTAACTTACCACTAAACCACATGATAAACATCATTTTAGGGGTGATTTTATGATCACGGAAAAAGTTGAGTAGGTAGGAAAGTGGGAAAATATTCACTGCTCTACCAAACAGAACAAGTACCTGAAAAACAAACAAAAGCAGAAGACCATTTGATGTGTTACGTTCATACAGGCCCCAGTTGCATCTGGTTTGCCCCAGATAAAATGAATACACTCTTCTCACTCACAAGTCTTGCAAGTAGGTGTGCTGCTAAACTAACGTGAGATCTCTCAGTATAGGTCAATGTGGAACTTAAGTTTTTAAGCATTTTGTCTGCTTAACTGAAACTAAACCAGACTTGTCACTGACAGAGACCAGACACTAATTTTCCTATAATAAATAAATGAAACCCAAGAGGCATTCCAGGGAGACCAAGAATTACTTTGGGTAATAGATCTCCTCAGTTCAGCCCCTTTAATCATTCCCTTGGTGCAGCAGCTAAGAGGCAATAATATATTTCTACTGTCTCCCCATGGACTGGTTCCTCAGAGAAAAAGGCCAGAAGCCAAACAAAGAGCCTCTAATCTGGTTACACTTCCCTAGCTATGGTTACAAAATATACCACAGATTGAAGCAAGTTTTGAGAGGGGAGGAAAAAAAGTACTATTGATTTAATGGCAGACAATTAACAAATACATTGAAAACTTTAACTCAGAAAAGCAAAGGTTTTCACAATGGCATTGCTTTTAAGCTCCACCACAAACAGATCTTGATAAGGTAAATATCCCAGAATTAGTCAGCAGGATCTTTGAAGGGCTGTGCTGTTTTCTTTTATGAATCACTCCCAAATTATGCAATTTGCATTACGCCTGTGAGGGCAATGCTACATAGAGGGAAGTGTCACACCTTAGGTAAAGAAGTTGGGTGCAACACAGTGAGCACAGTTCCCCGTGCCAGTATCACTAGCCGTAAATTGTAGATAAAAATTCTTTCCTTGAACCGTGGACTAAAATGTGCTGGTGTGCATTGCTGTATGCGACTGAAACGCATGCACGTTTCCCTCTTTTAATATAGACTTTTCATGTCTATGTTAAACGATTATAATAGCAATAGATGTAGGTAACCTCTGTGAAATGTAATTCAAAGTGCCACTACATAAAGCTACACTGAAATACAGAATGAAAGGAAAAGAATTAAGAATAGAATTCTTAAAGAAGGCTGATGTATTTGTACGCTAAAGTGCTGAGAACAAGAAAAATAATTTCATCCTATTAGTAACAGTTAACTTTGTGCAATATATGAAAATATAGAAGTATTTTAATGAAAACCCATAAAGCATAACAACTATTCTAAAATATTTTAATTGTAAGGTGTTTCCCTCCTCCCCAATATAAAAAATGCATCTAAACAAGAATGGAATAAAGTAAATACCTACTATGCACCAGATGACAAAAGACACTTCAAACTTGTGAGGAAAACTAAAAATTGACAGGCCAAGAAATGCAAAAACACATGTTTCTGGAAAAAAAAAAAAGAGAAATCACATCTTAAATTCTATAAAATCTTTTCTACTCCTAAGTTAATCTATACCGTACATAAAATAATATTTCCTGACTTTTGAATGCACAAAATAGGCACGAGTGCCAAAGGCCAGATGCTTCCACTCTCACTGCCAGTAGGCAGTACCTTAGTCTGGGTGTGTAGGCTTTTTTCAGCTGTAAATTACTCATGAGTAGGAACAAAGCTAGCAAAACCTTGTTCTAAAGACTGAGGAATTTTTTTACTTGAGGAATATAGGACAAGCTGCAGAACACAAGCTACAGGAGTGACTACAAATAACTTCTGTGGCTTTGAATCAGATTCTACATAAAACTGAGATGTCAGGCACAATCTCATGTATTGCAAGTTGAACACTATTATAAAGCATTCAATTCATGAAGTTCTTACAAACGGCAGTAGTTCATTACTTTCTTTGTAATAAAATACCGCACTGTATGATCTAACAACCCTTGGATATTCTAATAACCTCAGGAAGTGATGTTTGCAAACCTGAAATAGTACCACTCCTGTGCAATAACAGTAATTCAAACATTTTATTTCCACAGCACCAACCTATTACCACGGGAGAATCGCAGAGTGAAAATGTTTGTCATACCGCTGCTGTCCTAGTAAGGTAGGTTCCTTGTCATAAAAGCAGTTAAAAATAGGAAGGTTTTGGGAAGACAGTAGCAATAACTGAGTTACTGCAGCGTAAGACATTGTTTGGTCATGCTTTGGGTACTGGCTACTTATATTTGTATGTTCAAAACCTGCAGCAAATGTGTATGAAACTACACAGTATCTTAAGTAACTGCTTTACAGTGACTTGAATGAATACCTGCTTTTTTAGCGTTTGTAATAGATTTGTAACCCTGATAAGCTACTGGTGCCCCGGTAATGAGTGGTTAAGTTTAGTTTGTAGCAAGACCATTCCCTGACCGTGTTCCAAATGCATCCTTCTGCAAACAGAACAAAACAGGTTAATGCCATCCCCTAAAAACCAGGGCTATAGCTGTAATACAGACGCATGTAATTTCTTCGAAAGTTTGGCTTGTAAAAGGGAACAGAAAGGCTATGGGACTCAGAGCTGCTTGTATCACTACTTCCAAAAACAACTTCTCAATTCGTGAAACTATTGTTTTCTGCAAGTAGCTTTTTATATTCAAAATAATTTTAAAAAATACAGCTAAAAATCCATCTCCTAAAACTAAAAATAGACCAGAGGAATAACGGAGTCAGAGATCTCTATTCGGTTATCAGTCTTGTGGCAAATCTTAGCAGGAGCTGGGAGAGAGAGATTTACTGTATGCTTTATCCAGCATGGCAGGAAAGGTGACCTTTGAGTGCCTTGCAGCCTCCACTATTAGGAATTCTTCTCTTAAAGACACATATCGCTGACATACAAATGGCTAGAAGAAAATTCACACCTTTGCTGGTTCCATCCAAAACACCATTTCAAGCAAATAAGACTTTAAAATACTAATATTAGATACATACAAAGGTAGCACCTACCACACATGAAAGCAACAGTTCTCAGTGTTTGCTGCATTAAAATCTGTGTAACGGGGGACAAGTTGTGGTGTGTATAGTGAGACATCACAATGCCAGAGAAGAGGATTGCCATGATACCTGTAGATAAAAATGTGGCAGTCAACAGAAGAGGAATAGCTTGCACTCCACAAATATTTGTGTTTATAGCCCTTACTAATGCAAAAGCTTATGAAGTTTTAAGTGGGGTTTCTATTCCTGCTGTTATTCAGACTGCTCTCATTCCACTGGGCACATTAAATAGTAGGAGCTCTAGTACAGGTCATTTGCAAGCTAGAATAAATCCCTGTTATGTCATGTTTTTCTATAAAAGTGAGGGAAATAAAAAGCCAATTCTTGAGTGTTTTTCCTGCTTTTCACTCTCCTAAGAGGTAGAGAGATGAGATCAAAATAAGAACAATTTAAGAACAGTGGGCTAGAGAACTATATTATATAGTTCTTCCAGAATAGTATGCCATCCCTTCCTACCTGCTGATCAGCCAGGCCCGATCACTCCACCAGAAGCAGAATGAGACCAACAGGGCAATACAGTGCACCGCATCAAACACCATGAAAAAATTAGGAACAAATAGCACACACAAGTGTACCTCCAATTTTTATCAATCTCAGAATCAGAAAATCTAATGAGACTTGAGACTTCAGGGCAAAAATTACCTTTGTAGGAAGCATAGTCATTTAGATTGGAAAAGATCTTTAAGATCATCAAGTTCAACCATAAGGAAGATACAGGCTGATACGTGGTGCCTGCAAGGAACACTGGTGTGCAGAATGCCCTTTGCCTCCAGCAGAAGTTGTCACTAAACAATCTGCTACAGGTTACTCGAGAGATTAATCTTGGCTCTTAGCTATGAGAAAAGCCACCAAATTTTCCATTATAGAGTTCAGTTGCCCTAATGACATGCACAGCTTGGACAGAGGTACAGCAACTGACATCACAGGACAGAACAGCCACCTCAAATTTCACTATATTTCACAAATCTTTGATTTATTTTAGGGATTTTTCCATCTACCTTGCTTCTCAGCTCTTGGTTATTTATGGGGAGAATCTGAGTTTCAACCTATTTTGCTAACTGCTCAAGACGTATCACAGATGCTGTCAGCTGTTCACATGGAGCTGGGTATCTAAAATGAAATTTTAAGCATTTCCACAGCTTTTGCATAGACTTACATGTGCAGAGGATGTCATTTGAGGTGATGGTTAGGATTGTGGAAAATTTAGCAGTCCATTTGAAGAACAACTACAGCACTCGTGAGGAAATAACTGACCAAAATTGACAATATAACCCAGAAGAAATTAACTGCACTGTAGGTCTGAAGAGGACAGGATGACGTGGGAGTACACCTGCTTTGCCCAAAACAAAGGAAGTTTAAAAGGCTGGAAGTATTTGGCTGGAGCTACGTGCCCAGGAGTGGCCCTGATGAACAGAACTGGAAGGATCAGAATAGCTGAGTTACACTCAAAAGAATCCTTTGTCTGAAACACAGAGGTGACCTGACTAAGGTCATTTGAAGTTTCTATTTCTCAACAAGTCATTCTTGAAGGCACCTGAGCAAACTAGAGAGGCTGTCTTCAGAGATAATATGAGAAAGAACCTTTATCATCCTGAGAGTAACTCACTAGCAATCTCACTGTAAATTCTTTTTCATTGTATACCAATAAACAGGTGTGTTGGCTATATAATGCAATGGCACTGTAATTCTGTAATGTTTTATTATAATTTTTATATTCATAAGCAATATAAATTAGAAGTAGAAAAGGCCACATGCTGAGGCCATCCGGTATAATCTCCGCACAAGGCAAAATTTGTTTTTACAGTAATACAAATATTTTAACATATCAAACTACTTGCTCAGGCTTCATATAGTTTCATTCTCCTACATACGTGTCGGCCTATACACACATACAGAGTAGTTTTGGATGCAAGTGGGCAGAATGGACTCTTTGCATTAGGATTAAATATGTTGATTGTGTAACTACCATGATTATAGGCCACATCTTCATATATACAAAAAAAATACAACTCCACCAACATCATTGAAGGTATGCCGATACACAATGCTACAGATCTATTCCAAAATATTCACATTAGCTCACATGTATATTTCCACAAAGTCTGATTTCACACCTGCAGATCATTCACAAGAAATCTAGTCCTCCTACTACTCCTCACAAACTTGTAACATTCTTCCACAGTCCAAGTTGTAGAGCAAATATATCTTTGAATGCACTTAAAAAGAAAGAAAAAATGAAGAAAAAAAAAAGAAAAAAAAAGAACCACACAGATTCCTTAGCTACTTGAATTATACTAACTTTGAGAAATGAGTTAGGAAGCCGACTGTCCTAAAAAACCACTTAAATCGGCACGTCAGAGACATTGGGCATTCAGCAGAACCGGACCCTGTCTTTGTACTTAATTCTACAGAATGATGGAAGAAGTTCACCTGCAAGCCTTTTCTCCTGACCTTTGGCAAAACTTCTATGCAGTATTCGGAGATCTATACAATAGTCAGTAGTTTCAGCTGTTTTCCGCAATGGCACTGAAGGACAAGCAGAAAAATGCCTACAGGGTAGTAGGCTGGACACCATCTAAATTAGCTAACGTGGCTGAGATCTGCAGCGTGCAGCTGAAATGTTAATTGTCTTAGGCAGAGCTAACTGGGGAGAATACTGGTATTTACGATGGCTAACTAATGCTTATGAAAACTGCAATTACCTTTTCTATACTATTATAACATGAAGTGGAGAATAAGTTTTTCTTTAAAGAAAGTCAAAGTTAAAAGCAAGAGCACAGGTTAAATGAGAAAACATGTAAAAAAACAGAGGCTCTCTTAGACACAAGTAAAACCTACTCCCTAAATTTATACAAGAAACTTGCACATGCTGATTTTGCTACTCACCTGAGAGTGAGATACCTTCTGCAAGTCCGTAAGGAAGGTAAGCAAAGATAATCATCATCCCAAACTCTAGGGAGGGTGTCTTCCTTAAATCAATGTGCTTTAGCACGTACACATGAAAATGTTATGGAACAAGTAAGTCAAAATAAATTAAAAGAAAAACGTAAATCTGTGTAATTCCATTACAAAACAATGATCATGCTTAATGTACTTATCTACTGAATAGCTAATAAAGTCTACTCACTGGCCTTTGACTCAAGTATGGAAAGATCAATAATTTCTTATGAGGAGTGTTTCTTATAGAAGCTGCTGCTGGTAGAAGTCTATCAGAATGGACAGACCGAGAGACAGAAAAGACCTGCCTCTGATGTATCTATACAGTACTGATAACAACATGCTAAATCGTTTGTTTGGATCTAGAAGAGCCATTTTGCTACATGTTCAGTCTTTGAAATCTCTGCTCCAAAACTACTACAGAGAATCCATAGAGAATCATTAGTTAGGGCTATTCTAAAAACAGAAGAAGAAACAGCAAATTAAAATTAAGATAGCTCTCATATGTTTTAACAAAAATAATGTACTTTTGATACTCAAGATATTTAAAACTTACTTTGTTTGTAGTCATAAGTGTGGACATTTGTCAAAGGCTGCAAGTTTTGCTTTGCATCTCATGTACAGTTCTGCAGTAGAGCTGCCAAGTGCAAGCAGATTTTGTCTCAGATATCGTTATCTGCCACACCAAGCATGGAAGCAATCTCCTCTGTTCAGTCACTAGACTTCTACTTACTTTCAAATGGACATGACAGATTTGCAGTAATATTAACAGTAAGGAATATTCCTTCAATCACATCCTTGCTTTAACGCTTAAAATATTCCACCTACCATCTTTGTTAAAATCCAGAGGATTAGATGCCTGTGATGTGGAAGTTCACATTCCTACTGGGTCATGAACCAGCAAAACTTTCAATTGCATTTATCTGCTGGCAACTAATAAGAGATTTCCTTTGCTGCATTGAAATTCTGCATGCTTAGGGTAAATCCAGTACTTTGAGGCACAAATAACTGTAATAGGGCAAATAAGCTGCTTTTCTCTTTCTCTTAATATCATCTATGTATCAGGGAAAGAAGTGTTGAACATCTGGCTCCCTCTGTTGTTGTGATGTATGGAAAAATTTAAAAGTTCATGGAATCAGGCTAACGAAGGAAGAGAGGAAAAATGCCTGTATTTAAATCAAACACTCTGTTCTTGTTATTTACAAACAAAAGTGTTTAACAGTACGTCCCAGATGACATGAATAACTACGGTACAAGCCTAGCACAAAAGACTACCTACAGTGAAGTCAGCATTAACATTAAACAAGCTCTGAAAAGTAACAAAGGTGTCTGACTTAGAACAAACATCTTCTTTATCTCAGCAGAGAAGCTTCTGGGTTGATTAGCAACCGATTCATGGAAGTGGAAGAGGCAAAATATAACTCAACATAAAGCCAAATAGAACAGTAGCTGTGTTCAGCTGCCTGAATAAGATACATACGGACAAATGAGCTGGTCTGACTCAAAAGCCCTCAGGAAAACAGCTTTTTTTTTTTTTTCTTTTTAATTAACTGCTTTATGTATGTGAAAAAGGAGCCATATGCGTGTAAAAATGGACCAGTATTGAAATGGAATTAATGTATTTTGAATTTAAAAAACAATTACTATATTTTATAACACTCCAATGCATGTAATAAAAGCTGCTATGCAGCATTTCAGACCTTAATTATGTTCATAAAAATTTGATGCAACGTTTTAATTACACACCCATGCACACTAGCAGAACAACAAAAATGAGCATGAGAAAATACTCAGCCAACAAAATAATGTCTGATAAGAAATACCCCCTCCAAAATGCTGGAGAAGGTGGGAAGGAAAAATACTACTAGAATGCTGAAGTTCACCAATTTATGCATGCATATCCCCAAAATTAAAAAAGGATATTAATGCAGAAATAAGACCAGTAAGTGTGCCAAGCGCCGCAGAGCCGAAAAACATCTTAAGAAAGTATCCCAGTGCCTGTAGAAAGGTTTGCCATCCACTTACATCTGACATATTTTCTCTTGTCAAACCTTCTGCCGTGCTAGATGTAATTAAAAAATAAATAAAAAGAAATGGTTATAAATTCTAAGCCTGGATCCAAAAAATACCAAACATCTTTTGATAATAACAACAAAAAAAACCCCTCAATTTCTTTGTTGCTACCAGTCTTAAAAGGCTTTTACTGTGATATATATAACAAGAGGGATGTCAAAAGATGTTAAATCAAGTCTTAGCGTAATCCCCAAAGGGAAACCTAATTCTGCTAAAAATCTGGAAATCCAACATTGCTCTTCTGAAGAAGCCCCAGAATGGCATAAATAGGCTACAATAATGTCCAGTATGAAAAAAAAAAACAATTTTCAAACTTTGAAAAGGAAAAGAAAACACATTTTGCAGTGGTAAAAATTCTGGGCATGAAAGAGAAGAGAGACAGATCATGTGATCCTCAGAGAAGAACAAATGAACAGAAAGACCTCTCATCAAATATTTAAGTGTGGACAAGAGACAAGAAGGTCACTGAAGAAAAACAAAGAAGCTCTTAGGAGGAAAGGGGACAAATCTCTTTGAATTTCAGCACTATATTTTGCAGAAATCCATGCAAAGAAGACATGGATTCTAACTAGTGTTCCTTTTGACTGCTGTTAGCCTTCATGGTCTTCCACAAAAGAACCATGACTATATTAAAAACAATTAGTTCATTACAAAATTATTCCAATTTCACTACCTCCTTAGTATATCTACTCCTTCTATATATTCATAGTCACATCTGTTGACTTCAGCAATAACATGAAGATTTATCTGTATTTTTTTAACTATTTCAGCCCCAAAGAATTATCATGGGCAAAGGATAAGGATCTTGTATGTTCTTCCCTGTGATGGCCCCAACAGAAATATCAGACTATTGCATGGATGTTGATGTATCTTCCCTGCAACTGAAGTGTCACTCTGGGTATAAGCCAATGATCCAGGAGACAGAGCTGTGTATTTGGCAAGGTAAATATTTTTGTGCAAGCCTGAAAGGACACATGTTGGTTTTCTGTTGTCCTCAGGCAGAAAGAGAGCTGGTAAACATATGGACTTAGAAAGCAATCAGTTATCTGGGGTCAGTGAGATGAGGCACTGAGGTAGCGGTAATAAGACATCCATTTACTGTCTTCTGCCTATGCAGTTTCTCTTTCGGATTGCTTTTAACAATGAAGGATCATACAAAATTCAGCTTTACACCAGAAATACATGATTTATTCCAAATGGAGATGTAAGAATTAATGTGTATTTGAATAACTAAATAACAGGAAATAAGGTGATTGCTGTTTCCATAAACATATGTAGTTCAAATGCACTTACTTGGTCAAGACAATAGAGACTGCATCATTGAGAATGCTTTCTCCAAAAACCAACATGTTAAGTACAGGATCCACATTGAGGGCATTGAAAATGGCAATAGTAGCCACAGGATCAACTGCAGATATTAAAGAGCCAAATGCAAAACTGGGAAAACACAAAACAAAAAAGAAAACAAAATGAAAGAAAAATATATACTTAGCAAACTTATATGAACAACTCGTAACAAAGCTGTTATGTGTTACAGTTTCTACACAGTGAAGTGTTATGCTCTCTTCCCATCATAAGAACTTGAAGTGACAAAAGGGAAATTTTTGTTTTTCATTTACTGATATACCAAAGAGAAAAGCTGTTGTCCAGCTGGAAGAGATGTTGGAAAAATATCTATCTCCCAGGTCTTAACAACAGCATCAATGTCTTACTCCAACTAAGTAAGAAAAAGTCAGAGGAATGGGAAACCAAACAATTTTACACACACACTCAAACTATGTATCATACATGCATAGTGTTACCTGTTCAGGAGTACTGGAGAGGAACATTTAAAGGGAACTGCTAAAACTTCATTACTTTGGAATCCAAAGATAGACAACACAGAGGCAATGGAACTGCTCAGCTGTGTAAAGTCAAACACTAACTAAGTAAGGAAGATTTTTGCTGTTCATGCATGGTTTACTTGTTATGCTTCTTGCTTGCCATCCATTTTATTTATGGATGTTAACAAAAACCTGCTGTATTGACTATACAATAAACAAACAAACATCCCAAATAAACCAGGAATGAACTTTATTTAATGGCAGAGTGGTGTACTCCTAAAAAACTGATTAGATCCTTTGCCAAGTTCTTGAAAAATCTACATTGTTGATACTGAAAACCTAATTCTATCTTTTAAGAGAATATCTGCACAAGGAAGTCATACCCTTATCACATATACTAATCATACCAACTAATCAAAGTTTACACATTTTAACTTTAAAGGTTAGATTAAAAATCCAGTATCTTTTCTGTCTAGAAAAATCACTGAGCACAGAATACTATTTGGAAATAAGGGTGTAATAAATAGGGTTTAGAAGTGTTCCATCTATTTATTAGTTTCATACACCATGTTGAATCTAAGCAATCTAAACAATAACCAGAAGAGCTGGCCAACTCCAGTGCATTTCCCATACACAGCTATCTTGAAGAATGCTTCATTTCATATACTGTACCATTACCCAAAAAGCTTACCTGTCTGTCATGTTGAGTTTATAAATTACATCAGCCTGAAAGAATAGGTAAAACATAAAAAGATCACAATCAACTGTCTGTCTGCTGTTTTTTAAAAATGAAACTATTCATCAAATCCTATGTTCGTTACCATGAAAAAAATCACAGTAGTGATGTTACCCAGTCTAACACTGCCCTCCAACAACGATCTACTGCTACAATTCTGGTCACCCAAAATTAGGGAAGACCAGATGAAACTGGAACACACGCAGGTGAGTAAAGTAACTAAGGCATTCAAAAGAATGGAGTCTGAGAAGCAAAGAGGAAGCTAGGGATTGTTTGGCCTACCAGAATGAAGTCTGAGAGAAAATACAATTATCTATTTCCATATCTAATCAATGGGGAAACACCAAAGCAGAGAAGCAAAAAAATCATAGACAGAAGAATAAATAAATTTAATACTGGAAATTAGAAGATGGTTCTAGAGAATACAGGTTTTGGAACAGCCTTTCGATACGAAGATTGAGTAAGTAATAACAAAAAAGGGAAACTCAGCTCAAGTCTTAACTGATTTTAACATGGAGCATGCTATGTCTACGCATGAGGTTATGTAACATTGCCTCTGTGATAGCAGAGAACTGGACTTTGTGACCCAGGAATGCACCTTCACTATGTTTGTCTGCTCTTGAAAAATGCACTTTCAAAAAGCAAGCCAGATAACCTTAAGTGCTTCAAAGCAGTTATTCTTACCTGGCCCAGAAAATAAATTCCTCCACCTACAATGAAAGCTGATATTGCAGTGCCAAATACAGAAAACAGAGTGATGGAACCGATGTTCTGAAAAAAATTACCCTGGAACACAATAATAAAGTAGGTAAATCAGTGAAAATGATGTGAGGGAAAAGTCACATTTGGGTTTGCAGTTAAATTAGATTCTGATTCACAAATGGGTTTCCGATAGCAAAGCTTCATTAGTCTGTTTCCAGGTACCCCAGGACACACAACATCTGCCTGAAGAGCTTGCTCTCGAGGACAACAGCAAATCCCTCTGATACCCAGGACAGGAGGTCAGTGTAGTACCCTAGCAACAAACCAGTCCTCTGACAAACAGCTGGATATTCGCCAGAACTGTGACACATTCCTCACCTGACAGAACTGTAAATCAATCCATCTGCTGTAGAGAGGGCATGTGAAAAAGGCTTGTAGACTTCTCAGTTGCTAGTCCATTTCTTAGGTTGTGATTTTGTATGAAAAAAATCTTCAGTGACAGTACAAATTCACAGCATTGCTGTCACCCACTGCTCACTCCCTCCCCTGCAGCACAGCTCAAGCAGAAAGGCAGCACAAGGGAGGACCAGAAACGCTTCAGCCAGGAGCTCACTGTGAGCAATGACTGTGGAAACACAGGCTGCCAGGCAAAGGCTGAAAACCCTTGTAAACATTTTTCTCTCCTTAGTTAAGGTGACCCCACCTTTCCCACTCTTTCCAATTTTAGTTCCTTCACATCAGCTCTGATGAGGTAAGAAACCCCTCCAACAAAGGAAAACAACCTCTGCACAGTATGTAGCAGCATGCCAACATTCAGTTAGCAGTAACAAGCTACATTCCCTGCTTTCTGGGTTGAAGACTCTTAAATTTTGCATTCTCAATTCCCTGATGATTAGTATGATGGAATTTAATGCAAATATTCTACACTTCATGAAGATAACGAAAAGCAGAATGTTTTCCAAACAAAACCTCAACACGGAAACTGAGTGTCTGTCAGCGACTAACCTTGTGCAAGGAATATCCAGATTCAAATATAATAGGTGGAAGCAAAAGCAGAAAAAACATATTTGGACGAAACATTTCTTCTTCCTAAAAAAAAAAAAAAAAAAAAAGTAGTATAATTTCAAGGATATCATAATTATTGAAATAACATCAAATCTTCCAAAAGGGAAATGATTTAAAAATAAAATAAAAAATGCTGGAAAATGAAAATGGCATTAAACTTTCTCCCATCTTATTACAAAATAAAAGACTGAAGAATAGTAAACTACTCCAGGGCTGCCACTTCTCTACTTCTATTGGGGTTTTTTAATCCAGTCATAGAAATTCAGCTGTTACTTACTTACAATTACCAACTCCAAATAAGCTCCACAGATAATAATGGCAAAGGAAAAGTCTTTCTGTTTCCACAAAAAGTATTCTCATTTTATCCCACAGTCTCAAAATCTTTAAGGCTGTCAAGGAACAGTAATCTCTTGGCCACTGGTTTGAACAGAATCGGGATTAACCGCAACCAAGCACAGTTTCACTAAAAAATTCATCACCTGACATGAAGAAATCAGATCATCACCTCAGTACACTTGCAAGTGAACAGGCTCAAGATAGATACCACTCTTAGGAGTCTGAGGCTTGATTCTTCCTGGCAAATGTAACTTATGACTGTAATTTAATGGTACTATTCTGACGGTTCCTTTTCACCATCAGAGTGATATAAATGAACCCTACCGTGAAGCAAGATGTTATTTTTTGGTGACCCTACTCTTTGTTGCCCATCTCATCCCTTGGCTAACACTGCTTTACAGACTTATACCCACAAACTGGCGTGCTGTTATTTTTTCTGCTGGCAGACTAAGCACTGAAGGTAAACTAATAAGGGCTGAACGTGCCTCTCTCACTCTTTACCCACCAGGCTCCCTCCTGGTTCCCACAGTTCTGAATACAGCAAAACTTGTCACCTTTGTAAATGATGCTTAATTTGTTTAAATCCAGGTTAAAAAGCTGATTGACTGTTCCGTTAAAACACCAGCTTACAAAAAAGAAGTACTCATCTCTTTAAAGTCTCATTCCTGTCTGTACCAGCGATAATCATCTTAAAGGATTTGGGTGACTTACAAAATAAAACTCATCCTTTATACTGAAATGCTCCAGTCCCTTATTCTGCACGTACATTTCCGTACATCGATGGCTAAGACCACCTAGCTTCTGTCAATACAGTGCCTGCACTAGAACAAAATCCCCCATACCTGATTAATTATGCCATTTAAAAGCCCCTGAAAGCAGAGCTGGACGAGAAGGTGAGAAATAATTACCAAGAAGGACTGCATTTGTGCTGCATTGAAGAGCGACCAGAAAGTAAAATACGAGCACTGTAATTATCAGCCGTGCGAGGCAGCAAAAATCACCAGCAAGTACAAGGTGCACGACGACTCAATCGGCATGATTGTAAGAAATTATATTACGCAGTTCTTAGGGCAGGTATATGATCCCAAATTTGCTTTGTGCATGGATACAGCCTGCAGTTAAACATTCCATTTTTTTCCATATCAGATAAACAAAAATTCTCTAGTAAATTTAAAACCATTTAAGATTATTTTATAAAGTACATAATAATTATTGTTTAGAACACCTCACATCTGAAATTATGATAGCCTATATTAAAACCTGAGTGAAAGTAACTTAAATAAGCAACTAATAATGTGATGCCTGTGACCCTTTACCTTAGCTGACAATGCGAGTGACTGGACACAACATCCCCAGTGCTTCCCAAGATGTGACCAACGCTTACCAGAAATAACTCTGCAATTCACCAGCTATGATCAATATTTCCTATGTTTATAGAATTAGTGCTCAAATCAGAGCATACTTTAAGCTTTCTTTTTTCTTCTTACATACGTGATCTTCTTCAGATTATTTTATTTAACCAATAAGAAGCTGTTTTAAAATGCTGATTTTGTGGTTGGTTAACTGACCCCCAATTTTTAGTCAAACCCAGTTGATGTGAATCAGGAGTGAAAAAACCCACTAACTAGTGCACCACCCACTGTTTCTAATAAGTAAACAGTAAAAATGAAATATCACAACATGACTCTTGAACTATGTAATTGCTTAAATGAATGTAGACATAATTAGTGTAGTTAGTTGACAAAAAAAAGAAGTGTAACATGTAATTTAAAAGCTACACCTTATTGAAAATCTATGTATTTTAATCTATTTCAACTAAGGAGAAAAAAAAATCTTTTAGGGAATAACTGCCAAGAAATATTAAGCTGCAAGCTAGGATTAAAATTCATGACTCAGACCAAGATTTTCAGCTTGCTAATATAAATCCTGTTTAAAACTGGCAATTCAAATCACTGTGATTTCAAACAGTTCGCTGATCTAATCCTAATAAACTGCTTGAGCCTACAAAACAAAATCACAATGTAAATACTGCAAGATTTTAAATAAAGCGGGAACAGTGAAGAGTTCATTGCTTTGATGATATGGATAAACTGTAGTAGGCAAAATCCTTGCTTCACTGCAGACTTCACCTCTTGGAGACACTTCTGCCAGGATTCCCCCTCCTTCAGGAAGTCTCTGTAACTCCACACGTGCACAGATAAGACCTCACAGCCTAACATACCAATTCAGGTTGGAGGGGATCTCTGGAGGTCTCTGACCCAAGCCCCTACTCCAAGCCCCCCAAAGCAAGGCCAATCAGAGCAACTTCAGCTGCTCAAGGCTTTATCCAGCCAAGTTTTGAATATCTTTGTGAATGGAGATTTCCACAATCTCTCTGGTCACATGTTTCTATGTTTGGTTGCCATCACTGTTAACATTTTCTTCTTACTATCTAAGTCTGTAAAGCACCAGGCACAACAACAAGGACAACCTTCTGCACAGAAGCTTTGCCTGTATTTTCTACTGGAAATAAAGCTCAAATCATGTTTCCATAGTCTCAGCCAGCATGAAAAATGCTGCTGCTTCAGGCACGCTGGTTTTGGTAGTCTTTCCACAAGACGCAATGGAGTACCCAAGAAATACGCCATGCTGAATGGACTGCTTTGTGAACTGTCTGTTCTCAGCAACACAATTTGTGGCAGTTTTAAGTATAAGTAAATAAAATAAGTAGACAGCATGACTTGCAGCACAGCTATTTTGAAGAAGTGCTTCTTTTTACCTCTGCAAAATCTACGTCAACATCTTCAGGTAAAACATGTTACTCTACAACCTATCAAAATACATTTTTTTCTATGAAAACACCTACAAAATTAACTCAAAAAGAGGAAGAGGACTAAATACAGCCAAAAAGTGTACAACACAAATAACTGAATTGCTATATTTTTTACTGTAACTGATCCTGAAGATGTCTAGTACCTTCTTTGACCATGTATCTAACAGGAACAGATCCGGTACCATAAAAAGAGTTACTCAGGGAAAAAAAAACATTGTGCAAAAAATCTTCAACAGGATCAGGACCTCAAATGGGTTGTATTATATTAAAAACTCCCAAACTTTGTCATCAAGTATAAAGTACATAAGTTTTTGGAAATTACATCTAAGGAAACTAATATAACAGTGTTATTTTAAACATTTAAGGATTGTTCTACAACTGAAAATGAATTGCTTCAAATATACCTTCCAGTTGGCCAGCTTCTGAGCCTCTATGATTTTTATAAAAGCTCCCATAAGGATACCTAGGAGAGAATGAGATAACATTCTGAAATTTTCAAAAAACACATCACTGTTTCCACTAACTGTTTACTGACTCTCAGTCAACAAAGTTTTAAAAGTGAAAACAAGTCAAAACATAAAGGAGCAGGTCTTTCATTCCTAAATCACAAAACCACAAAGTGGTTTTGGGTCCAATATGACACTTTCCAGCATGTTACATAATTACATAGCTTCCCTACACAAAAACTTGTCACTTGGGATCTCCAAATATGGAATATGCATATTGAGACCACGGTGCTCACTGGTACATGAAGGTAACAGGTTTAACTACTCAGAAACGCTTCTCATCTAAGCTGCATTCAAATAAAATTCAGCCTTTCTTGCTAAAGAATCAGGAAGTTATGAATTAGATATCTGTTGACAGCACAAAAACTTCATGTAACTTCAATGTTATCTGCAGCGTTAACACTTAAGTGAAAACAGTCTTTCTATGGAAAGGAATTTTGCCTCCGTGAAATCATAGCACTTACTGGCAATGAAGTATGCAACAAATTCTGATCAGGGTGGAGACACTGTCAGAATTATTTCCCAAATGAATTACACATAAGTAAGTCATGTAGAAATACTAATTTGAGTATAAAAGAATTTCATCAAGGGTGCTGCAAACTCAATGACTAAAGGTTATTGTGTTCTTTCCTCCTATACATCTTCAAACAGATAAGACAGAAAACTCCAAACTAACAAAATTCCTTGTGGAAGTCATGAAGATAATTCATGAACTGTCACTAATTGCTTTCAAGGAGTTACAGGGACTTTGTCTTTAGTCAGATCTGTGTTTCTGCACAGTTGTGTTTTATTATTTACAGAATGAGAAGAAGAGGTGAAATACACTCAGTGAAAGCTAAAAAGTGGCTGAGAAGCTTAAAGTATGTTTTCCTGTAACTCATGTGTTTTTATTCTCTCATGCTGCAGCTATCAAGAGAGTCTTACAAACAGCATCAGATGGATTACTCCTGATGGATGTGTCATACACACAAAGCCATGAGGCTTAAGCCTTCTTTCATACAAAAATATGTGAAGGTATTAATCCCAGGGGATAGAAATAATTGTTCCATGAAATGGTTTATATGAAAAGGAAGAACTAAACATTAATGAAGGAACATCAAAGGTCTGCTGGCCTTTGAAGGAGGCCAGAATGCAGTTACAGCCTCTCACATGCCATATAAACACAGTACTAACAGTCAGGCTTTCCATTCTGGGATGGAAGCTGTGTCAGAAGCCAAGGACTAGAACATTTCTAATTTTTGCAGAACAGCAGCATTGTTTTCAAATGGTACAGGCAGTACTTCTACCACTTAACAAAAAGTTTATGTGGGCAAAAAAACAAACCACAACAACCAGAGCCTACACATCTGAAGGCACAGACTTCAGGAAGTGTACTTCCTCAACAAACCTTCAGCATTTTATTAATTAGTATTGACAACCTTCACATAAAACTATATTTAGAGGGGATTTAAAAGAAAAGAGAATCCCTTAACTCACTTCTGCTGAAGTGGAAGGGCTCCAGCACAACTTTCTCAAACTGGACCTCTGTGAGCAGGCCAGCCATGGCCTGTGGGCTACAAGGTGGGCATCCCTATCCCAGGAGCTCAAGACGCTAAAGTCTCAATCTCTTTTTTAGAGGAAGAGCTAATCACAAGCTGAGCCTAACAACAGAGTCATGGACAGACGAGGCCCTTTCATAATATCAAGTTAAATGAACCACAATACAAATGTAAGGGAACAGCAGAGCTTAAGGGAAAAGGATGAGCCTGAATCATACAACTTAGACTTTTATATAGCATGCTACACAGCTGCATATTGCACACAAACAGTACTACTAAACAAAGATCATGCTGAGCAAGTCGTAAAAGAGAGCTGCACAAAATAATGCATCACCAAGAGGGTTTAACAACAGCAGAATCAAACTTTGACTCCGGGTTTTCAAATCTGTCCCACACATCTTTACAAACTACTCTTCTTTTATTACTACATTAATGAACACAGTTTTTGTTCAGCTGGTTCCACCTACTAAATCAGGTAGATCAGTTTTGTCCAGGGGCTAACTGGAAAGCTACGTCTGTAAGAGTTAATCTAAATTGCATTCATTTGAAAATGTTATAGAAATTTTCTTATTACAACCAACTTTTATTTTTCCTGAGAACATGTTAAAATTCAGTAATAAATCAAAGAGAATAGATTTTCTGGCAATTATTTTTATCAACAAAATTCCAGTAACTTTTAAGGACAAACATCAAAATCTAGCCTTAGAGAACACACTCCCACCTAGTCCACCAGGAGAGCAGCATGCCCTAGAAACTGTGAAACACAAGCTTCTGAACAGCTTAGACAATGGGAGGAAAAACAGTAATGAAAATCATACTTATCATCTCTGCTGCCATTTTTATTAGCCTTCAATAACTGCCTGAGAGCATTTGCTTAATTTACAAGTCAAAACAGGACATACCTCACTTCTGGCACTGCTAGCAAAACTGGATACTTGAAACTCAAGCTGTGCTCTTGCAGCTGTGTAGATCATTACCAGTAACAGAGGTTCACTGACCAGCAATTAGCTGGCAATTCCAATGATTATACAGATGCCACGTCCTGTCAACAGAGCTGACAGTAGTTTAAATATGACTGAGTCAATAAACTAAATAAATAAGGCTTAACTGACACTGGACATCTGTCAGCTGGGTTGCTACTGGGTATAACACTCTCCTGACTTAATGGAATTGCATTTGCTGATATCATCTTGGCTGGTTTGGGAGGCACACTACAGCTATGCTGTGGTTCACATCCAAAACCGAACCGTGCAAGTTTCCTGTATGCCCTCTGCATGAAAATATAGGAGATGCAATGCTGCTCCTTCTTACCCATTTTGAGTAGCAGTAGCAGCCCCAGAACAAAAACTTACCACCTTCATGAACAAGCTTTTACTGGGACTGTCAGGAGCACAGAACATACCAGCACAGCTAAAATCCTCGTCCTGCTGTTGAGATGCCAAGAACAAGAAACAGAAAGAGGAGAATGTGCCTCAGCTGCTCTCTGCAAAGCTCAGCACTGCCCAGTAGCTGGCTTGGGGCAGAACGTAAGGAAAGACAGCAAAGAAAACCCAAAACTGTGCCAGCAAGAACAATCAATATACTGCTGCATTTTAAATTAGGGATTACGCTGAAATTTAAATTAGCTATTTAGTAACAATGGTAACTAACCTGAGTAGAAGCCAAATTAACACCTTTCACCTGTATTTTTGTGTAAGAAGAGGAAGGATAAGTAAGGGATAGTAATGTCCTTTTGGAACCTTTCAAGACACTGGAAGATATACTACACAAGACATCTCATCTGTCCACAGCAATACTGTATGAAGGGAAGGAAAGAGAAGTGTGTCAATAGTGAATCAAACACTGCCTGGTTTCTATGGGGATGACAAAGTCAGTCAGGATGATCTGCAGCAGCTCTGATCTTTCTGTGTCATACTATGGCAGACAAGCATAAACACACAAAAGTCTGATGGACGCTGCTCCTATAACAATGAGGTGTGTGTGCAATACCCAGGAAATCCATACCAGCACCGTGACAGATTTCTTACAAGTCTGTTTGTTTTTCAGCTGCATAGAAATACCGAAACTCAAATGTGGCCTTGTAAGTGAACGTCTCTTTCAGCTTCAATACCTTCTACTATGCTACTAATGTGATGTGGTCTGCATCAAATAGTTATCTAAAAATTCAGGGAGTCATGCCTGCAAGAAAATATGTTTTTCTTTCTGCTAAGTAACAGCTCGAAGATTTTCTCAATCTAGCACCCAAGATGCAAGAAGATCTCTGTTTTCCAGAAAGCATAAGGTACTGACAAGCACCAGAAAGCTTACTTCCTCCCATTGAGAAATTGTGTGAAAATACAGTTAAGAACTACGAAAAAAAGAAGATACCAGCAAAGCCCAGGAGAAAGTAAAAAAATCTACCTGCTCAACAATCCTCCATGCTATGTTAGGATTACAGCTAAGTATCTTTCTTGTTTTGTTGTATTTTTAGAATGGCTGTCAGCGAAAGTGTCACTAGTAACAGAACCAAAAATATTATGCATTCTTGTAAACAAGTTACAGAGAGCTGAAAAAATGTTGTTGGGATTAGTTAGACCAGGTTCTTTAACCATTATGTTAGATAGTATGTAGAGAAAATAATGGATGTATTTGGCCTGATTTCCTCCTCATTTACACATTTAAATCAGAAGCAACAGCACACAAATAAATGAAATTACCCTAACTACAGGCTTAGGAATACTCCAAATTTAATTCAAATTAAGTAAGCACTGGAGCTTCATTAAAGGTGGTGTTCTTATAGCTCAAGTCATAGGTAGAGCTCTTGTCATGGTACTACAGGGATAGTTAAGTATCTGGCAGCCCAGGCAAGTGTTCAGGATACAATTACAGTCCCCAGCTGGATTAAAATCACATATACAGACATAATTCTACGCAAACTAAAACAAACACATGCACCACTTCAAAGGGAAGGCCAGTGTCTCACTGCCAGGGAGTTCTCCAGTATCTTGTCCTACAGTGCATATGCAAAAACAGAGGAAGCTGACAAAGTACTGAGGTAGTGACATCCCTACAGCACGTACACGTGTCATTTTACTGGGCCATTCTTGGCACATATGCTCATTTCTTGATTTCTTCTGTTAAATTAATTATAGGAGTTGATTGTTTTCTTCACCACATCCAGTTTGCTGCATCTTTCTCATGATAGTTAACATACAACAGAGCGTTATTTGAAGTACAGACTACTGAGAGTCCCTGAATTAACACCAATTTAATATAAAAATGTCACGGTTACTCACCTAAAGAAACAACAGCCACACTCTCTGGTAAAAAATGCAGTCGGTATTTTATCAATAAATGCACCAATATGATGCAGATAGCTGTGAAGCAAAAAAAAAAAAAAAAAAAAAAAAAAAAAAAAAAAAAAAAAAAAAAAAAAAAAAAAAAAAAAAAAAA
>WHYT01017015.1:358899-377612 GCA_009806455.1 Tetrax tetrax
ACTTCCGGGGCTCGCGGGCGACGCTCTAGCGCGCTGCTCGATGATCGGGGCCGCGGAGGGGAGGAGTGGGGGGTGGGCGGGAGCGCGCCCGCGTGCACGGCGGCTGCCCGTCCCCGGGAGCGTTCACGCGAGAGCGGGGGCCGGGGCGCGCCCGCCCGGCGGGCGGCGGCGAAGCTGTCGCGCCGTTGCGTAGCGACGCCGCGTCGTCACGGCGTGATGTCACCGTGCTCGAGCGCTCCCGCCCTGCTGCGCCTTCTCCCTCAGCCGCGGCTGCGCGCCGCCATCTTGCTGCGCCGCCACGGCCCGGCGGCTCTTCGCCCCTCGGCCGCCGCGGCCTTGCGCCTTCTCCGTCAGCGGCCTCCTGCTGCTTCAGCCGCCATCGCCCAGCAGCTCCTCTGTCCCTCAGCCCGGCGGCTCCTGTTCCCTCAACCGAGCTGATAACCCCTCGTGCTTAACAAGACTGAGGTCACGGGGGCACAGGACTGTTGTTTGGAGGGTACGCTGGAAACCTGGGTGTAATGGCTGCAGAAGGGCGCTGAAGGATCACGCTAAAACACTCTGTGGTGCCTAAAAGCAGGAAATGGATCCTGACTTTTTCAACTCTTGCCTGTTAGCTGAGCAGACCTTGCGGAGCACGCAGCTGATGAACCGCAGACCAAGACCCTAGCCTCACAGGAAGAAGAAGATGTTAAATGAGTTACTATCAAGCTGAATCAGAAAGCCGCTGCCTCAAAATCAGTGTCAAATGCTCTTGAATGAAAACATTGTCGAGCTGTCAGCTTTACCTGGTCAAATTTCACATCGTCTCCTCTGGCACAAGCTGCTGCTGTGACTCTATCGCTAAGCTCTCCCATGCATCAGTTCTTACCTGCAAATGGGGCTAAAGCACCTCCCAGCTTACAGAAACGGTCCTGGGCGTACATACATCCAGTCTCTGGAAGCTTGAGATGCAGGGGTGATGGGCACTATGGAAGCAAATAGTATGACAGCATCCCATGCGTTCCTGTTCATTTCTGATTTGACTTCCTCAGGGAGAAAAAAAGGAGGTTTGTACAAACAGAAATATTGGTTTGTCTACCTCAGATAATTTTGAAGGCCCTTTAGAATAGCAGCTGTGCACTTCAATCAAAATGAAGTTGTAGATTTATGGCACAGACACACCAACACTCGTGAAGCATTTACATGAAAGTAAAAGCCATTCAAATAGGGACAAACATGCACGAGCTTTAAAAAAAACGTGAGATTTGTGCAGCAGCTGTTTTTCTCTTTGTGTCATAGACGGGGCAGAGTTGGAGAACATCTGATTTCCTGCAGTGAGACTGAACCAACACCTCCTTCTTTCTTCTCATCTTCTGATGTGGTTTTGTGGTGGCCTACTTAGATACTCTTACTACAGTTATAACCAAGTATTTTTTCCACGCTGGCTAATTTCCGACAATCTGCAGTTTGCTAATCTCACTCTGCTTTCCATCGCAGTTGTGTTTCGGACAGTTCAGAGTGCGTGGCTTCAGCTTAGGCACATGTGATGTGGTGCACTTAAAGCTCACTGGTGCAAGTGAAAAATGAGGATGGTGTAGGATGGTGTAAGCTGATTTCCAGAGGTGATGTGCAGATCTTACTCCATTTGGAAACTGGGGGGACTGTGGGCCTCCAACACGTCAGAAGCTCAGGCACTTCTGCTCTTTGATCTCAGTTTTCACAATGTGCTAGAGTGGAGACTATGAACAATGCTTCATTCATAAATAATGAAGCTTGATCCAGAATGTGTTACACTTATGCTGCTAAAACACAGGAAGTTTCCTTGTGAATGCTGTCATCCTTTTTTTTGTGCAAAAAATAAAATTCAGAGTTTGCCAAGCCTTGGCCAATTTCAGTATTTGTGAAGTGCTCCAAATGTGCTATGTCAAAACACTGGAGGAGTATGGAGGGTCGCTTCCATATGAACAGAGGCTGGTGCAGGACGCTCTAGATGGCTTGAAGTAGCTGGTCACTAAGAGGTGAGTTGTCAGTATTTCCCTTGAGAACATGTCTAAAAAGAAATGGGTCTTCTGCAAATTTGCATGGTTTTAGCTCATAATAACTTTGGGGGTTTTTCTTTTGCTTTTCTGGGAAGCCCAGTGAAACTGAAGAAGTTAAACTGAAAGGGATTGAGGGAGAACAGGTGGGAATGTGGCAGAGGAGAGTGGGGGCCATGTGCAGTATGGCTCGTGCTCTGGGTCACAGGCAGGAAGAAGCTCCCCTGCTTTGCAGCCCAGTGCTTGCCCAGTTCATATCCCGTCCGCCTACAAATGAGAGAAAAAAGTCCTTGAAAAGCACCTCTGGAGAGCTCGGATCCAACCTCCTGCTCAAAGCAGGGCCAACTTCAAAGCTGGAGGAGGTTGCTCAGGGCCTTGTCCAGAGAAATTTTGGAAATCGCTAAGGATGGAGAATCCCCAGCTGCTCTGGGAGACCTGTGCCCGTGCTGCATCACTCTCAGGGTGAAGAACTTTTTCCGTGTTGTGCAGCTGGGAGCCCCCTTGTTGAGCTTCATAACTGGTGCCTCTTTTTGTTGAGCAGCTCTGACAAGTCTGGCTCCTCTTCCCTGCAGCCCCCTTCTTCCATACCTTCTAGCTGTGCCTATGCTGCTCTGGGTTGAATGGAGTAGCTGCATCTGCCTGCAAAGGTAAAGTTTCTTAAAAGTGAATCAGCAAATGGTGGAAGAAGTAGGGCCACTGCGGCAGTGTAGGTGAGGGAAAGGGCACGGCTAGAGTCCCGTGTAATCGTCACCTGTTTCAATGGGCTCTTGCAGTTGTCACCAGAGTGATGTTCAGTTCTGTACCAGGCTAGTGCAGAAGAAAGAAAATCTTAAAACTGTCTTTCCTAGTCACTCGAGTTTTCTTGGTGTGAAGGGTAGGTCATCTGGCCTAAGAACAAAAGCCAGAAATGTTTTTGGTTTTTTGTTTTGTTTTGTTTTGGACTTGTCCTCGGCCTCATTTTTTCAGTTGTTTTTATTCCTTAAATCTTTCAGCTGGCATGATTAGGAAACTCCGCGCTCATTTTGCTTTACTGGCCTTGTAGCTGTCATGTGCTTTTAATCATGTGAGATTGATGTAGGAAAGGGATGACTGCAGATGTAACTCTTCAGGATGTGAGCTGACCTTCTCCTCCCTGTGTCTGCTGGCCCTGGCCAAAGGGGAGCCACGGATCGGTGTTTGGGGCCATGGGAAGGGTTCAGGAAGAGATGTGGAATTAAGGAGGATTGAGCCAGGAAAGTAGAGGCCTGGGAACCTAGAGAAACACAAACCCAGGACTGAACCTTGCAAAAGCCAGGATCTGAAGGGAAAAAAAAAAACAGGGGTAAGGTGGAAGTAGGACAAGGATCCCAGGGATCCCTGTAGAAGGGGGAGCATCAGAGTTGCTGGAGGGATCAAGGTCAAGTGACTGGGTGAGAACAGAAAGCCCCAGGTGCCAGGAAATGCAGTTGGTCAGCTACTGTGAATTGTCACATTTCTTCTGAAATGAAGTGTCAGCCCTCAGAGCAGTGCGTCATGGGTGAAGTAACCACAGGTGATATCAAATTATAAGGTCTAAAATGTTCTGTATGGAGAGATGGTGATTTTCATGTCTGACTCATCAGCAGGAAATACCACTGCTTGCTTGACCTGTTGTTGCCACTGAGAAGGGGTAAGTCAGGTTTGCTACCACTGAGATAACTACTGAACCAAACACCTGTCTAGCATCGCCATACAGATGGTTTTTCAAGGACTAGGTTGCAATAGAAAGTAATCATTTTGGCAGGAGGCCTTTCAGCCTGCTTCTCACTTGTGGTTTTCTGATGCACGACGACGGAGCATCTGTTGATTAATGCGTGCGCTGAATGTTGCTTTTAATAGATCCCAGGAATTTCACAGTTGTTTAAGCTCATCTAAGATGATATGGCTGTAGGTAACATAGTGTTTAGTTTTAATTCTTAAATTATACAGAGCAGCCTAAATAGATAGCTATGTGGAACAGTGAGGGCAGGCACAGGAGAGTAAGTGACCAGCTGTAACCTCGTGCTGGAAACAGAGGGGAAAGCAGTAATTTACAGGTGCAAGACTTTGTTCTCTCTTACAAGTGAAGGCTGTTGGCTCTAAAGAGCAAGGGCGTGCCAGATTACTCTAGAGAGTGGGTTTAGCAGTTATGGCAGCCTTTGGCCTTGGAGAGATTTGGGTTAGCTTTTTAGATTATCTATAAACTCTGTGATCCCAGGGAGGTTGGACAGTCACCCTTGATTCAAGTCCTTCCGCTGAAACAGAGAGCGCGGAACTTCCCCCTGCAGTGCTGGGGGGTCAGGCAGAGGGAGGCGGCTGCCAGATGTTGTAGGAAAGGTGGACATGCTCCACCTAGGTTTAGTGTAGAACTATCCTACAAGTATTCAAATATTGCAATCACCTTCATAGCTTGGCTTTATAGTAAAAATAAAATATTACCCAGCGTGCAGAGAGGGGTTCACATCTAAACTCACCTGAGGCCAGATTCTGATTCTGGCATGGAATATGGTGTGGGCCAAACAACAAGGAGTTTCAGAGACATCAGGCAATATCAACAATACCAAAATCAGCAGTGGTCTTAAAATGTCAGTATCTGTAGGTTGTGTGTGAGGAAATACCTATGGCTACAGCACCAAAGTGACAACAGGGCACTTACTGCTTACAAAAGACTTCTGTTTTGGGGGCTTCATCGTCCCCCAGGATCAGCTCCATCACAGCTCCTGAAGATGTTGGCAGGCTGGTATGTGAATGCCGGGGAGCTGTGATTGCCTGAAAGCAACCTTTGTGCAAAAAGATGATGTCCTCCTACTCCCTTCTCTCGATTTTCCTGCACTCCAGTTTGACACTAAGGAAGAGAGAACTGATTGTACTTCAAAAGGAAGGATGAATGATCTTTGTTATCAAACTCTAGATATTTATTTGTTATACAGACAAAGGTTAAGCGTGCTGCTAAGAAGGTAGGGAAAGAGCTGTGTAATTTGCTTGCTTTATTGCTTTTGGGCAGATGGGAAGGATGCTCTTAGGCTGACTGATGAAATGCTGCAAATTCACAATATAGATTTGTTTTTATATCTTCTTAATGTGTCTTAGTATATATAGCATCTTATTTTCTTGTTCTCTAGATGCATGCAGTAGGCATATGTCTGCATGCATGCATATACATACACTTATATGTATAAATATAAACAAATATATATAGAACAAATTCCAGGCACCAGTTCTCAGCAGATAATGTCTCTCCTGTTGCTTTGGTGTTTGTTGTTTGAAACTATTGGATGCTTGGTTTGTTTGCTTTTCATTTCATGTTTTGTTTGTTTTTGACGTGCTAAATCTGGAGTTTATCCAGGAGGAAGCAGTGACAGAGGGAAGCACACTGCCTGGCTGCAGTCAGTGCCCCGCAAGATGCACTGCTGTAGCCAGTTGCCAGAAGTTGCAATCCACCTGAAGTGCAAATGAATGGGATCAGTTCCCTGGGGAACAGGGACCCAAAGGGCACCAGGAGGGAATATTCCCAAGGACATTGTCACATCACCTGCTGGCACTGCTAGTGGAGGGGCTGAATACACAGGCTGGGGAGACGGAACTTCTCCTTTGCATTGGACGTGAGGTCAGGATGAGAAGTACCTTGCCGAGAAGCGACAGTTGATTTCTCCATCCCTGTTTGCCCTTCAGGGAAATGCAGCCTTCCTGACCCCAACGTCATTTCCTTGTTTTTGGCACCGGACACTGGCTTGTGCCCTGCCTCGGACCGACAACTGCTATGCTGGGTAGGCAGACACAGAGGACAGTCCCCATCTCAGAGCTCGCCGGCTTCCCGACAGACAGGCTCTGCTGGGTGAATGGGGGGACAGGAGGTGCCTGACCCAGAGGCAGGACACAGAGGAATTGTCCCCCCTTAGTTTTGGTTTAAACAGTGAATTTTTTTTTGCTCTGACAACTCAGGCATTTCATGTGTTTCAGAGCTGGTGCTGTGCTTGTGCGCTATGACTCATCCGAGTCCGCTGTTGCTGCAGTGTGTGATGGGCCTTCTGTCTCAAGACGTGACTCTCCCAGCGTGAATGGGTTATGCTTGGTGACAGGCTTCGGCAGGAGGCAGTTGCTATTTTACAAATGCCTAAACTGAGGCACAGAGAGGCTGGAGAAGTGGCCCTGGAACAGACAGCAAGTCAATGGGTGAGCTGGGAAGCATATCTTGCAGGGTCCTCACCCTCTGAGCAGCACTTTATCTTGAGACCCCCAAAGTCTGGGGTCCCACTTTTTCACCCTAATCTCCCAGTAAACAGGTTTCTGTTTGTTTTCCAGCACAGAAGGCTATCACTAACATCCCTTACTTATCTGACCTTTCTGGCCACTGAAGGAAACCAGCCACATGGGCTGACTGCACCATGAGCTGGAGCCCAGCATGATGCAACTCTACGGTCAAATCTTCTGCGAGGCCCAGAGATGCAGCCACATTGCATCAGGCCAACAGGTCCTGCAGGCCCTGGGTCTCCTGTCCAGCAGTGGCCTCGGAATGCTTCCACGCGCTCAGAAAATGAGGCAAGGGAAGGTAGTGATGACAAAGTCCTGCCCTTTTCCGTTTCTTCCTGAATGTGTTCCTCAAGTCCATCTAGTTTCTTCCTTAAAGAGCTGTTTGATGCTTAATTTCAAACTAGCGCTGCAAGTTCAAGCCTCCAACACCCTGCCACAGGTGTGATTTCTGGAGTGTATCTGTGTATCCGTGCATGTGTATCCGTCCCAGAATTTGATGGCATTTTGCATGTGTGCATGTGTAGAGGGGATGACAGGGAAAGAAGATGCCACCAGTAGAAACCATCATTTGTAAGTTAAGAAAAACAAACAAAATAACCAAGAATGGAAAAATCAGTCATGGTCAGACTAGAATTAAATTTTAAAAACAACACCCCCCCCATTCCCCTGCAAAAAGCCGGCAGAGGCTGTAAGCAGGCATCTCGAGAGACAAAGAGCAGGGCAAGTGGATGCCGTCCTGCTTCCGAGAGCCTCTCCACCTACTCTTCAGTATATTTAAGTCATGGAAACTTAAGAGTATCTGCAGCTTCCTCTGGCAGCCAGTCACCCGTTTGTATCGGGCTGTGCGCAGAGCCACCTCCTTTTCTGTTCCGGACCTGGCTGCCACCACCTTCCTTGGACGTGGGTCCATGTGCTGGGCAGGACCATGAGTCGCCCTCGGTGGCCAGGCGGCAGCTGCTTTCCAGACAGAAGCCATTCATCACCCGGAGGTGAAACCCGAATACCAGCCGCAGGAAGCTTGGCCTTGCCTCTCCCCAGCTTTCTTCCTTCCCACAGCAGTCCTTCCCTGCCTGCCTCTCTGCCAGGGCTTGCTTTAAATGCTGAATACCTTTTTGTTGAGGGCAATGTTTAAGTATTCTATGAATTACATTCTTGTTGACATATAAATTAGAAGTTCTTCCTCCTTCCTTATTACAGACTGTCCTGAAAGGCCTTCTGTCAGTAGGAATTAACAAATCTTTGTGACCACTCTGATAAACAGAGTGTTTTGTTAGCTGGTATACAGTTACTGGTAGCAGCCCCAGATGAGTCCAAGTGTCCGTTGTACTGGTGAGAAGCATCTGCTTTGACATGTCAGCAAACAAATGGCAATGGGAAAAGAGAACAACTGTACAAACAACTGCATTTCTTGCTCAGGGCAGTAGCCTGGAGCTCTGGGCACTCCCAGGATTTGGCGCCTCATGCTCACCCGAGCAGCCTGCTCTGGAGCTGCCTCCGAAACCCGCCAGCCCTTGCAGGAGGCAATGCAGGGCCCTTCCAAGAAGGATGCCAGTCTTCTCTGCCCTTTGCCAGTAACAGGATGGCACGGCAAAGGCAGCTGGGACAGGGGGATGCACCTGGGGTGGGCACTCCAAAGTGCGACTTAGTGACAGTGTGCATGCAGATTTGCCACCAGCTGGGTCTTCCCAGCCTCCAGCCTGCTTCTGCTCCATCGCTCTGATGCAGCCAGAAAAGGCAAAGATCTCTGCCCAGTGCTGTTTAGCAGGTCATTGGGAATCCAAGCAGTAGGACCTAGATTTTTTTTTGTAGGCTCTGTTACCCTGCCTGTGGTGCCTCTGCTGTGAAGTTTCACAGCTGACATGATGCAGGTATCCAGTTCAGTATCCAGCAAAGTGATAGCAGTGAGAGAAATAATAATCTGAACATGCTGACTCCTGCTCTGACTAGTAGGCCATGCTTTCTCTCATGTCCCCGTTCCATCAGAGGCAGCTGGTAGTGGTTTTCATGGGCATTCCTCTGAAGTGTCTCCCTAGAAAAATGTTCTGCCTCTTCTGTTATCTCGGTAATCCCTCATCAGGACACAAATTGCTTTGTTGATAAAACACAGCTCCTTTTCACACCTACTCCACAAATCACTTTTGGCACACAACACCCGGCCCCATACAATAGAGAGGAGCATCCCTTCCCGTGGCCGAACGGCCTGGCTTGCCCTGGGTACAGCAACGTTGTTTCTGCAGCCTGGAGCAGAGATAAGGGGAGAAGTACAGACTGAAGAGAGGCAAAATGGAAAAGCAACAGTAACAAAGATTTAATGCTGTCAAGAACAGTAACTATCTCACAGGAAGGAGAGGATATATAACAAAAGAAACAGAAAGGATGAATGGAAGGAAACCTGTCTGGCTGTGGAGGGCTGATAGGCACTCATCCAGTTGCTCCCTCCCCTCCAGTGGGATGGGGGACAGAATCGGAAGGGCAAAAGTGAGAAAAAACTAGTGGGTTGAGATAAAGAAGTTTAATAAGTGAAGCAAAGCTGCACAAGCAAGCAAAGCAAAATAAGAACTAAGGAATTAATTCACCGCTTCCCATCAGCAGGCATGTGTTCACTGTTCGTAGGGAAGTGTATAGGGGTTCCTTGGGAAGACAAACACCAGAACCTTGAACATCGTCCCTTCCTCCTCCTATCCCTGAGCCTTCATTGCTTAGCATGACATCCTATGGCATGGAATATCCCTTTGGTCACTGAGGGTCAGCTGTGCTGGCTGTGTGCCCCCCAGCTTCTCATCCCCTCAGCCTCCTCGCTGCGGGGACAGAGTGGGAAAAAGAAAAGGCCTTGACACTCTGCCAGCGCTGCTCAGCAGTCGGTAACACACTGGGGTGTTATCAACACTGGTTTACTCACAAGTCCAAAACACAGCACCCGACCAGCGCCTCTGAAGAAACTCCACTCTGCCCCAGCCAGACCCTGCAGCCGGCAACGCTGGAGGCGGAGAGCCTGGGGAAAAAAGAGCAAGAGCTGAGGGCAAGGGAATGATTTCTTTCCTTGGCAAGGCCATTCTCCTTGGATTCTCCTTTCTTTCCAAGAAGACATCAGCCCTGGCAGCCTCCTTTCACCCCTGCAATGACTCTCCTGATAGATCCTGCCACTTCTTGTCTCTGCCACATCCATCCAGCTGTGGCACACGGATTGAAGTGGGAGCCTTGCCCATTGCCATAGTGCTGCTGCCCATGCCTCTCCCCAGCTGTGGGGTGACATGATGCCGTAACCCAGCAGCTCCCGCTGCTCTGAAGGCCAAAGGAAAGCCCAAGGCTCAGGCCTTTGGATAACATTCCAATTAATTTCAGGGACACTGCCAGAAAAATGGTTGCATGTTCTCAGAGTTTCGACTGGGATGTGTAACGTCTCATCCCTCCGTTTCAGCGAAGCGGTACTGGCTCAAAGTGATCGGTGCTATTCTAAACCTAGAAATCTGCAGTGCTAGTGAAAATGTTAACAAAAACCTGTTTATTTAGTTTAAAATACCCTTACAAACTAAACAGCTTAAATGCAGGTTGTGTACAATGAACTGCACACTATAAATTTTTTTTTCTTGGTTTATCTGAAAAAAAAAAAAATGCCCATGGCAAAGCCAGGCCTGGTTTGATGTTGTAACGAGGCACCGTTCTTAGCAAACTCGCCTGCTAGCCGCAGTCAGCTGTTGTGAATAAGTAATGGAGGTTGCATAAGAAGAGAAACTCTGCAAACCTGGCTGAAACCAGCTGTCATGCCGGGAATGCAGGGAGTACCTCTCTTCCCTGTGAATCATGAGGTGATGATTGTCTGGGGCCACAGAGCAGTTAGGGCCAGCAGAGCCATTGGGTCATCGTGGCTGGCCACCGCTGCGTCACAGGTCACATAGTATCATCTGTGAAACCCTGTAATGAACCCCAAAGCTAGTGTTTCAGAAAGGTAGGATGGATGGCTGACACATAAATTCCATTGCTTTAGCTGTGTGAGAGCAAGAATTAAAAAAAAATGTCACTTCCACTTTTGCTCTTACAAAATTCAGCCAGACTTTTAATTGCAATATTTCTGGCTGCAGTTACATCATGCAGTCACTCAGGTTGCTCATAACAAGCAAATATGAGCCCTGGTGTCTTGATTAAATTCCAGTGTAGATTATTGTCTTCTGCCTTGCTACAGATCCGCTGTTTCTGTACTGGCTGGTGATGCTCTGCCTCTCCCACCCTGTCCTGTGTTCCTGGTCGTTCTGTGCTGTCAGCTGCAAACCCTGGCGTGGGCTTGGGCTGAGATCTTGAGCTCCCCGGAGGAAATATCAGAGCAGGCTGAGCCTGGATCGCAGCCCTTGTTCCTGTTGTTCAGATGGATACACAGCGCACACGGCCACGTGTACAAAACCAAACCAACCCCAAATCTGGCTGGCGGCACAAATGGTGCCATGTCGCAGTATCCAGGTTGGCACAAGCAACCCCCTCACACCAGGAACCTGGTGTCCATCAGGAAATGGACATGATTCTATGATTCTCTGATCCATAAATGCTCTGCCTCTTTCAAGGCATGACTGCTGTCTTTCCCTGTGGGCGAACAGGACCGCTGCTGTCCTGTGAGGGGGACCAGCGCTGGTGCCTTTCTTTGTGGCTTTCCTAGGCAGATGGTTTGTACACGCTCAGCAAATCCATCGCGCTTGAAAGGTGCTGATCCATCACACACACGTAGGCAGCTGCCCAGCACCTCCACAACAAATCTGATGCTTCCAGAAGGTGTTGGTCTTGCAGCACATTCAGTGTGTGACGGACAGAAAAGCGCTGTACTGTTTCTGCCTGATTTTTGCTGTGTGTAGCAGCACAGCTGGGGCTGCCGTACAGCGCTGCCAGCCAGCCGTAAATCCCGAACTGCTGTAAATAATTCTCTTCTCCCCAGGTAAAACGTGTAGACTGAAAAAGAGCATGTATCTGGGGAAACACAGGCAGGTAGCAAGCTTGCCTAGTGGGATGACTGCAGTTCCGAAATAAGTTACTGCCAGGTGCCTTGGGACCCCTTGTACTAAGGACGTTAAATCAATACCTGTGTCACTCCTATAGGCAGGGTCCTGCTTATGGCAACAGCTGATGCTCCAAAGCATTAAGTAATTACAAAAATGCCTTGTAGAGTGAGATATCTAGTGGAGTAAAGATCTGTTGAGACCAGATTGTTGTGACTGATGCTGTGCAAACCTCTGAGGCCACTCCAGAGATACTTTACCCTTGAATGCTGTGAAAAAGGACAAGCGATTTCTGCGTGGCACCTCCTGGCCTTGCGTGTAAGTCATCAGAGGGATGACTCCCCTGAGCGTTCTCCGGAATCGGAGAAGGCAGTATGTGAGTGGTAGTGCTGGTGCTGGGACAAGCAGGTGTGTGCCCTGTCCTTGGTGGCAGCTCAGCTCTTTGACACCGGCCCGTACTGTTGAAATCCCTCATTTCCTTTCTTCTGCTCGGCAAGTCAAGCCAATACTTGGGGAACAGGCAGTGCCAAGCCCTTGCCTTTGCACTTCTGCAGCAGTGTCGGCCATAGAGCCGTGAGTGCTGGGGGCCTGGGGTGGTCTGTGTTTATCATTTGCAACCCCATATTCAGTGTCTTACTGTTTTGTCATTTACAGATTTACTGGCCTCGACTTTCACTTTCTGCTCCATGCTGGGGAATTTCTGGTTGTTAATTTTTCAAAGGCACCCAGCGAAGCTGAGTAATGCAGGGAAGCAGCCTCAGACTGCCTGAGCGTGGAGGAAGTTACACATTTGGCATTTGGGAAAATGTGTGCAAATAGCTTTTCCAAGGCGTTCTCATCACCATCCACATTGAAAGCAATTAAACCTCCCTCAGAGTGACACTTCCATGGAAAAAACATTATACAGCACATCGCCAAACATCAGCACAGCCAAATAAATCATTGGAGACAATGATTCTGGGCTCTGCACTGTTGTTCTCCAGATGAGGTATCAATCAGTTGCAGCAGCGGGAGCAGCAGCTGTTTTTAGAGCTGGTAAAGGTCTCTTTAGCTTGACTTCACCTTTTCTGCCCTCAGTCACCCTTCTCCTGCACAGATTTCAGAGCCAGGTATTTATAGAGCGGCAGCAGGAGCCCCACTGCAAACAGGAACAAAATCAAGCATGAAAGGAAATAATTAGGATTTCCTCAGAATAAAATACATATAGTAAAGGTGCAAATGCTCCTTCAGGGAAAAATAAAAGCATACGGCACAAGCGGTGCCAGTGCCAAAAGCAGGCGGTAATTAAGCTGAGAGGAGAGGGAACCCGAAAGGGCGGCATTGATGGTTCTAGCAGATCGCGCTCTTGGGCTGAGCTGCTTCCCAAGCCTTGATGCAGCAGATGCGTAAGCCCTGGCGAAGGCGGTGACTTTTAAGCAGGTATTTGAATGCTCCGTCGAATTGCAGGTTACGGGGAGGGGAAAGGGAGCACGGCTGAAACGGGCGCCTCTCTCACCCAGTGCCACCGCTGACGTGCAGCCCGACATGCAGCGTGTGGGTGTTAGCTGGCTTGTGGCAGCACCACACCAGGGCTCTACACAGGAGGAAAACATGCAGGGTATGGTCCTGCCTGGTACCCACCAACTGGCAGCTCCCACAGAGCTGTGTGGTGGCCATGACCAGGAGCTCTCCCCGCAGTGACGTTACAGCTCATCACAGCAAACATTTAGCCAGGGAATGTTTGGGAATTGCTGTGGGAGTGGCAGCATGCAGGTAAGTGTGGGACAGCAGAGCCAGCTTTCCAGCCCTACCATTTTCATGGGGACATGAGTGACATGGGGACCTGGCAGTCAAATGCCAAGCCTCTGTTGGCTGTGGAGGGCAAAGCAAGCCTCCCCTCCCCTCAGCAGACCCAGATGAGCAGGAATCACTTGTTGCAATGTTCACCACGCTGCTTCTTGCTACGATTTGAAGATAAATGAGAGGCTGCACATGTCTTAAGAAAGTCCTACAAGCCCTTTCCTTACACATCAAAGGGCAGTGACTACAGAGGCAATGCCTGGGTGGTCAAGAGATTCGGCTCTTTGCCGTTCTAATTAAATATTAATTCCATTTAATCAAAATCCAAGCCGGGAAGAAGGTTAAGATGGCCGGAAGCCTTTATACTTTACTCCAGCAAAATATCCAGATATATTCACAGAATTAATTAGGATTCAGCTGTGTGGCTGGAATGCAAGGAGGTGTCCAGAATGGAGCAGTTTCATAGGGTCACCTGGGTAGTTTGGCAGTGGTCAGCGATTGAGTAGAAATGGTTAAAATCCCCTCGGTTGTAGCTATTGAAGGTAACGGGCATTTTTTGCTGCACAGCAAAATAATTTATATTCTGTATTTGAAACACCATATTTAATGTAGCTGTGGAACCATGCAACTGTCTTCCCCACTTGGGAATCCAATTAAGCTGTTGGCCTTTGTGAGTTAATTTTGCATTATGTAATTATGAGTTAATAGAAAGCAATTTCCTCTGAAATGTTCTTTTGTTCCTGCTTGTCCTCGTACCCAGATTTCTGGAAGGCAGTCACATTTCTACATGGTGTGAAGCCCTGAAGTCATCTTTTACGGGTGCCTTCAATAGAGGCAGAATTTCATCCCACGTTCTTGCCTCCACTGTTAGTTCTGAAATCCAGCTGTGTCTGAATAGTCCAGATGTTTCTTTTCCATCTCTGACACTTGGCAGGAGTTAGGCAGGGTTTCACCTCTGCCTGCACTGCCCTTTTATCTGGTTTTGCCCGACATCCTTGCAATGCCTTGCAGACCAGGAAAGAGCAGCAGTCTTCCACACCATCCATAAACAAGGCTGGCCCCGTTGGAGAGTTTCCTGGAATCCCGATCTTGATCTGTCAGTGTGCTGAAAATGGCCTTTTTATTTCTGACTCTAAGACAGTTTGGGCTGTTTGTCAGTGGTTTAGCCCAGCTGTCAGCATAGGTTTTTGAGACGGACTTTGTTAAGTGATATGTTAAAATCTGGATAAATTACTTAAACTAAATTAAACAATAATTTTATCTCATCTGCTGAAGTTTCCTTCCCTGGGAAATTTTGGAAAGTACAGCCTGATGTATTCCCTTGGCAGAATATTTAGATCTGAGTCTTTGTGCAAGTCCACTTTGACTGGGATAGATCATCAGCCTTCAGAGGTGGGCTGACGCAAACAGAGGCAATGAAATCAATTGAATCTCTGCAAAGTGCTGTGACAAGCTTAATATCTTAGCCCATTTTTCTGATGACAGCCACCTTCCAAGTGAACATGGAGCTCTGCAAAATCATTTCTGTCGGTATTGCCTCCTTTTGGGAGCTATGACACATCTGTTGACTGTGGTGGAATGAGCCATCCCTACGGTCAGGCACGTGTACAAGTGCTGTTAAGATCAGAGCCCTAATAGCCTTGTTAGAAAGTGGAGTGGGTGGCATAATCTGAGAGCTGGTCTACAGCAGTCCTACTTGCAAGGTGCACCTTCGGTGGAGTTTTTCCATCTTAATAAAAAAGTACATGCCTTTGGTTTCCTTTCTGTTACTGCCGACACATCGATGTGGGATGAAATAGCAGCACCCGTGGGTGGCAGTGGTCTAATACCCATCTGGAAATGCCAGGGCCACTTAGGTGTGCTCCTGTTGCCAAATGAAGTACACACCCTGTTGTGTCTTTGTGAAAACTTGCCGCATCAATAATTATGTCTATGATCTGGCGTACAGCAAACAATATGCTGAGTATTTATTGCATACGCCGTGTCTGTAGGTGTACATCTAGAAAATACTTACATTCCTACTGGCCATGCATCCTCTGTGTCCTGCTCCTGCTCCAAAACGGTGATGACACTGTGTTGGCTTTAAATGGAGCTGGAGCGAGCCCCATGCTGCAAAGAGACTTTTAGTAAAAAATAGAGGGAGCACATTGTTTTTGCAAAGCCGAGAGCTGGTCAGCATCCAGTCCACCCCAAGTCTTTGTCTCTCTCTGAGCAACACAGCTCAGGTTCCAACTTTGCTCCCAAACCATCTGGCAGCAGAAACTCCAGGGAAGATCCAAAGCAAACAGCATTGCTGAGCAGCGGGAGGGCTGACATGGTGCAATGCTGACTGTCCTCACCTTTATAAATGGAGGCATTTTCCTAATCACAGGATGGAGTCTATTCTGAAAAGTCTCTACCATTGGGGCTGAAGGTGCCAGAAGCTCAGAGACTGTGATGAAGACTGCAAAACGCTAGCAAGGGCTGTGATATCCTTGCTTCAATCTGCCCTTCCACGGAGTGGCAGAATAAAGCCTATGGTCCCAGGTTAGATAGTCCATGTCGAGGCTCTGCATACACTGACAATAAGAGGCGTGCAGTCAGAGTGGAGCAGCCCTTTAGTGACCGTTTCAAATCCCAAAACTGACTATTATGTTCCCCACAGCAGCCCTTTTACCTGGCTGGGAGGGTCAGCTCCTGCAAACCCCCTCCTGGGCAGGTGGGTTTGCTCCTTGCAGCCCCTGGCCGCCTTCTCCCACGGTGGTTCCGGTGCTCTCGCAATTGGGTGCAGGATCTGACCCGCCAGACGTCTGCCCAGCCTGGCCGTGCCAGCCTTCATCAGGAGTGAGCAACGGTACCTGCCAGGCTGGTCTCCCACACACAGCACTTGAGCAACTGTGTTGGTGCCACTGTGAATACGCAGCTCCAGCCTCTCCAGACTGCATGTGGTGTAACAGTGTTCGTACCCTCCCTCCGAGCACCACGCTCGCACCGGGGCACCTCCAAGCCATCAAAACAGAGCTCTCCCTCCAGTGATGCAGAACGCCTTTTATGTGCAGCCATGCTCTAAGGGTGCAGCTACATCTCCCTGTGAGCGTGGGCGCACTGGCAGGACCTGTCCCTCCATTCCTGCTCATGGTATCGCACCCACAGACCTGACCTTCGCCTTCAGGCTGCGGGCAAGGCTGCTTGCACAAGCCTTCCTTAAAGTGTTTCAGGCACTGTGAGTACGTTAAACTCTGCACAAAGAGGGACTTTGCTTGTCTGCCCCAGGCTGGGGGGGCTGGAGTAGCTGGGGCACGGCACACAGAGAGGAAGGTGGTGGGGCAGAACCAGGACTCCCTGGACATGACACAGCCATGCACTCCCTGCAACAGCCCTGCTTGGGAATGCTCCCACATTGAAGCCCTAACCTGGCCCTATGGAATGATCTGAGATTTTTAAACCTCTCTTCCTGTTTCATTTCTTTTTTAATTTATTGGAAGAGGGCGAAGGGAGGGAGAATGGCTTTGGCTGGTGTTCTTAGCTGGGATTCAGCGAAGAGGGAGGGCAGGGAGAAGAGGGGAAGAGAGAGTAATCCAAAACAAATAAAAGGGGGAAAGTGAAGTGGGTTGACTGGGGCTGAGCTGAGTCCTGGGAGAGAGGGAGAAGGGAGGTGAGTCAGAGCCGGGGCAGCGGGGCAGACATGCCTTGGCGTGGCTCCAGGGCTTCCCTGACTTCACTCCTCCGTGACAGTCCCCATTGTGGCAGCCTGGGCCTGAGAGCGAGTTTCTGGGTGGCTCCTCCAGCAATGTCATTGCTAATTAAATGTGTTTGAAAGGTTAGATTATTGGTTGCGACGATGTCTCACCTCTGACCATGTCTGCATCAAACAAATCATAAACCAACCAAGAAATCTTCTTGGGTTTCCTTGCCCAAGGCCTTCTTTTAGGAGTTGGATAAAAGCTATTTTGCAAGCAGCAGATCTCGCCACCACTTGGCCATGCAGTTCTGCTGGAGTATTGTGGGCTCCCAGAAGTTAGTAGGGCTCAGGATTTAATTTATGTCAATGAAGGCACTGGTGGAGTGGCAATGCTGGGAAACAAGACCAAGTACCAGTTGCCTTGCTCCCGAAGTTAACACAGCTCATGCAGCCTCTCCAGGGAGATCCCTGCTTTCCTCCCCAGCCTCCTGGCTCTTGAGGATCCCCTGTCCTCGAGATTGTTCTGCAACATAGGACGTTGAGAAAATTAATGCCTTACTTTTTAAAGAGATTTCAACTTTTCTGCTAGTTCCTGCTCTTTTTTACTTTATCTTTGTTTTTATCTCCTCCCCACTCTGAGGATATATGTATCTAACAGGAGTGTATTTCCTTCCCATTTGTCGAATGTGGGAACTGCCTTTAGTGCATCCAGGCTGGAAGGGGGGCTAATCCTTCATGAGATTACATACACACCTGTACCTGGAGAACCCTTTATCCCAGCGTCTGGCCTGGGGCTGACGTGTGGCCGGTGCTGGGCACCCCCCACCCACAGCCAGGCAGGCACCATCCAGCTGGGACAGAAGTTTGGATTGAGCAATGCCTCGTTCCCTGGCAGGGAAAGGCTCATCCCCGGGGTGCAGAGGCAGTCGGGGACACACCGGGCACATCCTGGCAGATGGTCTGTCCCCATCTCCCACTCCACGGCTCATCGTTCCTGGAGGTACCACTGCCCTCGCTGCCCACCCTGGTCCACAGCCCCGCTTCCCACTCTGGGCCTGGAGCCTGGGCTTGGTTTTCTCAGCTGTATCTGTGGCTGAAATAAGGAATTACCTCTCTTTCCGGCCTCCCCCGAACAAAGTTGGAGTTGCACAGATCCTACAATCATAAACAAGCCAAAAACCACAGCTCTATGGGCTGGACTGGGCCCCATCTGTTCTGCAGCTACTTCTCCTGGCTCTCCTGATGGGGATGGTGTTTCTTCTCTCCTATTTTTTTTTTCATTTTCAGGCATTTCCTTCCAACTCCTCCTACACACAACGGAGGAACTGCCCACAAACATGTGCAAAACTACTTAATTACTCTATAACCGACTGGGCTGCTGATTGCTGCTAGTGCTGATTGCTGCATTGACCGTGATGACTTCGCCCCCTCTTCGCTTCCACCCATCTGTGCCCATCACCTCTTCTCAGGCTGCGCCTGCTCCCGCACAATGTCTGGGGGGCACCCAGCACTCGTCCATAAAGACCCCTGCTGCCTGCTCTCCTAGTGCTGGGTGTCCCAGGTCTGTGGTTGAGTGCCCTGAGCCATTTCTGGGTGCCCTGGGCCATGGCTGCGTGTTTTGGGGCCATTGGTGGGTGTTCCAGGACCATGGCCAAGCATCCCTGGACCACTGAGCGTCTCCCTGGACCATTGCTGGGTGTCCAGGGGCTACTGCTGGGTGTCCCAGGCCCATCAGTGGTACCCCAGGACCATGGCTGGGTGTCCTAATCTCATTGCTGGGTATCCTGGGACCATTGCTGGGTGTCCCAGGCCCATCAGTGGTACCCCAGGACCACGGCCGAGTGTCCTAATGTCTCTGCTGGGTGTCCCAGGACCATTGCTGGGTGTCCTGAGGCCACTGCTCGGTGTCCCAGGGCCATCAGTGGTGCCTCAGGCCCATGGCCGGGTGTCCCGAGGCCACTGCTGGGTGTCCTGGGGCCATGGCTGAGTGTCACAAGGCCACGGCTGGGTGTCCCAGGGCCATCAGCGGTG
>WHYT01017015.1:377632-405700 GCA_009806455.1 Tetrax tetrax
GGGGTGGTGCGCACGTTCTCCCGCTGGAAACGCTGAGTAATCCGCTCCCGGCCGGCCCGGGGGCCGCGGCATCCCCGGCGGCCGCTGCCCGGAGAGGGGCGGCCCGGGCCCGGCGCGCACAGCCGCTGCTCCGCGGTGCCCCGGGACTGGGCGCTGGGCAGCGCGTCCTCGCCTCCGGCCGGCGCCGAGGAGACCGGGAGCGGGGTGTGTGTGTGTGGGGGGGGGTGCCCGTTCGTGCCCCTCCGGGCGGGCCCACGCGGGGGTCGCCGTGCCCGCTGCGTGGAGGAGCCGCGGGAGGTGCCGGGCGGTGGGCAGCGAGCCTGCTGCCTGCCCAGGAGTTTGTTTGGAAGAAGCGGAGTGTTGTCCAAGTGTTTTGTGGTCTAAACTCGCTCCCTGGTGGAAATCCTACTCTTGTTGTCAAGTGGGAAGATGAGAAGTGTGTATTTTAGGAGAGCGTACTGGTTCCTCTCTTATTTTTCCAAGTGTGCTTCGGAGGGGACTGGAGCGGCCGTGTACCGACACGGCTGGGACCTGGTGCCGGTGCCCACCGGGCCCTGTGCCCGTCTCCGGTGAGATGTGGGAAGGCTTGTGCCTCGGAAAGCAGCTGTTGTCTTCGTGCAGTGTGGCTCATTTCTGCAAGGAGCCAAGGCTCGTCCTTTGGCCTTCAGTTGAACTCCAACAATGATATTTTTTCTTTATAAAAACAATCTTTTCAAAAGAAATCTTGGGAATGGGAGTTTCTCCTTGAAATGTCATTGCTATTGCTCATGCCATCCCTAGCTCGGGTATCCGAGGGAGGCCTGTGTGTGCTTTTCAAGGTGACTTCTGCAGGTTTTTATGTACAGATGATGTTGCTGGGCTTTGGGAGCCTTTCACGGGGCTGAGTGAGGGTTGGCTGGTGTGTGAAGCCCTGCTTGTGGGGTTTGCGTCCTGGGCATGGCCCGAGTGAGAGCACGTGCCCTGGACCTCCCTGCCATGCTCCTCCCTGGCTCAGTGGCCCAGGGCTTTGCTGTCCTGACGGGCTGGCCGGTGTCCTGCAGGCTGCCAAGCCACGCTCTTGCATCGGTTGGAGGACAGTTTAGCACTGGTGCTAAGCGGTGATGCAGCCGCCGCTCTGCTCCCTCTACAAACACAGCCTGCCTCGTCCTGTTCACGTGCTGCCGTGGGGCCAGTAGCTGTTTGATCAGATGCATCCTGCAGCCCTTAGCAGCGCCGGCACAGGGGTCATCTTCTCCTAAGAGCCATGGTGTGGCTGTGGACAGGCTTCCCCAGGCCCAGAGGGAATGGCTGTAGAATTTCAGAAGGAAACCTCTCTCACAAGAATGCTTTTGTTCCTTTTTTTTTTCTTTTTAAAAATTGTCTAATTCATTTTATGTTGCTTCTGTGTGGTCACTAGTCCTAGAGGTGCTGGAGATGCTGTAGGGTATAAAATTCTGTTTAAAACCGGCTCTCTGCCCAGAGGCGTTTCCCTGTGTGGACCTCTGATAACACGGTCATGTCCCACCCCATGCTCTTGCTATCTGCGATGCTGGAAGAGAAGGCAGAAAGGGCAAGATGGTCCCTGTCCCCACCCACCCATGGATGTCAGTGATATTCTGACTCATCTCCCCATCAGGTGACAGAAGATCTGCTTCCTTTTTTTTTTTTTTTCCTCTCCCTCTTTCAGCCAAAAATGTTCTGTCATGAAACACCATCCCAGTATTCCCAGAGCGGCTGGGCTTGTCCTGGTGCTTAGGAGTTTGTTTTCAGGCCAGAGTGGTGAGGAAAAGCTTTGGAAGAAAAGTGAGTGAGATAGGACATGAGCAGAGCTGGGGATTTGAATAAATCGACCGCGTGGTGTGTGATGGAGAGTCTCTGTCAGCGGGGTGTTCGGGGGGCCTCTGGCCTGCTCACCGCTGCCTTGTGAGGTGGGTGGGGTAGGACTGGGCTGTTTTTTTGCAGCCACTGAAGGGCCTGGAGAAGCTTCTGCCCTTAAACTATTGGTGTGTTGGGGAAGCAGCTGAAGAAGGACTTGAAGCTCATCGGCTGAACCGGGGGCAGAGGAGCGATTAATCCATTCCTTGGTTGGACCTCAGTCAAAAATAAAAAAATCCTAATACAGGGGATCTGAAGCTGCGAGTGAGCTTGAACCAGCTGGAGCCTGGGCCTGGAAGAGCTTTCATCTGCCAGGTGCTGCAGGCTGGTGGGACGGGGCTCCTACAGCAAACCTCTGCGCCTGGGCAGGGGGCTGGAGCCAGCCTGCGCAGCGTCAGCCCATTTGAGTCGGGAGCGGCCCTGCGGTGGCATGGCAGCGAGGGTCCAGGCGTCCCTCTAGTAGGGTGTGCTGTCGTTGTGGCAGAGGGCAGGGCTGGGCTGAGCCTGTCCTTGAGCCCCTGGTTGGGGGCGGGGGGGAAATTCATCGGCGTTGCTGAGGCTTGTTGTGTTTGAGCAGTTGTGCGGCAGTGCCAGGAGAAAACTGGGACAGTTGCACTTCTGGGTGCTGTCTCAGCGCATTGGTGTGGAGCTGGCATGTTTGCTGGCTCCCTTGCTGGCTGGAAAAGCTGGAAAACTGCTCCTGGTGCCCTTTGGGGACAAGGAAGGGGAGCCCAGCCTGGGCTCTGGGTTGCCTGCCCGGGCTCTGGCCTGTCGCCCAGCCGGCTGTTGTGTTTGGCTCCTTGCAAACCAGGTAATGCCAGTGTGCCCTCGGCCTGCTCGAGACGGAAATCCAGGAAGAAATTCATGTTTACTGTCAGCAAATCGCCACGCTTGGTACCCACAGGGAACCCAGAGCTTTTGGACCTTATGTTTGCATTGTGCCCTGGTTTATGCCATGCCTGGGGTAGCTCCTCGCTTCTGTCCTTCAGCAAGGTTTCCTCCTACGGAACTGAAATTTTCTTGCAGTCTTAAGTTTGTGCAGAGTGATCCAATGTAAACAGCCAGCGCCGCCTCCTTCCCAGCGCTCACATCCAGTACCCGTGTGTCCTCCCCACACACCACCCTGACAACCTACATCCCCGGGCTCCCGAAGCCTCCTTGGAAAGGAAATTGTCAGAGACCCAGCCGATGGCACAAATACAGCAGGCTCCCCTTTTATTCGATGCCGTTCCCCGGTGCCCGCTTGCTTTTGTCCCTGCCGTGGCTGGGGTGATTATGTGGGTCTGTCACATCGTGGCCATTGTGTGCTGGATAAGGCGGCCGATTGTTCTGCTCTGCGGTGAGCTGGGGCCGAGGCACGGCGGGGCTGGCGGAGATGCAGCGGCTGGAGGCTCCGGGAGATGCTCTCGTGTCTGTGCGGGCCCCTGCTGCCTGCCAGGGAAGCCCTGCGAGGCAGCAGGTACGAGGCGATGCTCGTATGGGTGGGGAGGTCGCTTTTGGTCGCTGCCTTGCTTGGAGGTCTTGTGAGCGGCGGCAGAGTAAAGGGCTGCGAGGCGAACTGTGCGCTGCTCATGTGCAATCACACTAGCCTTGTCTTTGGCACGAGCAGAGCTTGGAATGGGGCGAACCATTTTGTCCTGCTCTGGGGTCCAGCGTGCACCCTGGCAGGTTTTTTTTGCAAGGCTCGTTCTCGGTGCGGAGGCTCTTGCCCTCCTGGGACAACTGCCCTGTGCGCCACTCACTTCTCTAGAGGGGACGTGCAGAAATGGTCCATGGCTGGACCCTGGTGTTGGAGCAAGGCTCGTCCAAGGAGCTCCCTGAAAATGCCTCATCTTGTGGGTTTTGTGCTCTTTTAACAGGGCCTGGGAAATCAAGGGAATTCCTCCCTGCAGCTGAAAACAGTAATGCTTTTACAAGCTGCTTGCGCTGCAAGTTGCCGTTTCATCTTGATAACTCTCGCTGCAACAGTAGGAATTTCTCAGACCTTGGACTTGTTCCTCGTGGAGAGGGTGGTTGCCGCGTGGCTGGGAGGAGGGAGGTCAGGGCCCTTCCTGGTGCTCGGGCGGCTGCTCTTGGCTTTTCCCTTGTTGTCTCTCCAGATGTTGGCGCCTTTTTATTTGATTTTTTTTAAACTTAGGTTTGCACAGAAATCTTGGTTGGATCTGATGTAGGAAAATAATGCAGAGAATTTAAATTATTGAGTGAAAGATTGTTACATTTGTGACAAAGCTGTAATTCACTCTGCCTTTACTTCCTCAAAACTTATCAGGAATTGCTGCTGACCGCTCGTACATGCACGAGGTAGCAGCGTTAGCCCTGAATTACACTTACGGTGCAATAACTTGGTTTTGATAAGCAGAGTGCTTTGAAACGCTGTTCTTCCATGCTGCATTTTGGTGGAGAGCAGAGCAGTGTTGTGGAGACCAACAGCTTCTTTTGTACAGCTCGTTTGCTGCTTTGGTCCTGTGCAAGAAGAGTGTGTGGCCAAATGTGGTTGATCCAATTTGGTTATTTAATGCATCAGCCTGGCAGATCTTAGCACAGAGGAGTTCCAGGGCTGAAAATGGCAAAATATTTTGCTACTGCTGGCTTGCCCCAGATTGAGAGGACCATGGTGCTGTGGGAAGTGGTTTTGTTGTCCTTGGTGGGGAGGAAAAGTGGTGGCTGTGGTCCCGGGAAGGGGGATGGCACTGTGGGGACACAGAGTCCGGGCAAGGGGAGTGGGGACATGGTGTGGGGGAGTGGACAGCTGCTGCTTTTGCCTTCCATCTGCTTCTCGTGGTGGTGTCAGCAGGAAGAGCCTGGTTTGACTCCATGGGGAGAGACGTGGGATGCTGGCTGCAGCGGGGTGCTGGTGCCCAGCCCGTCCCATCCCAGAAGCACTGTGGGCTGCGGTGGCCTTGGTTCAGCCAGGCAGAGGCTGGGTGCAGGTGCCCTTTTGGGTTTACTGGCGGCTTGCTGGGTGGCTGGGTGCTGCCTGAGCAGGACAGAAGGTGAAGGTGCAGCTCGGAATAACAAAACAAGGTTTGTGCTGTTACAGTCCTGGCTTTCATCTCCTAGGCCTTCCCCCTGCAGTGTAAGGGAGTGTGGTATCTTACCGTGAAAACACGGGCAGCGCTGCCCTCCTTCACCCTCCTCACCCTGAAAGATCTGTCAGGCAGCATTTCACAATCTAAGGAAGGAACAGCCCAGTTCCTCAGCGTATCCCGCTGAGGTTTTTGCAGTCATTGGATCTGACAGTGACTGGGGGTAGTAAGAAATCCTCGAGTGCTCCTTGATAGAACTTGAGCTCGGGATCTCCTGTGCTACATGTGGAGGGAGGCTGGTGGCAGCTGTTACACATGAATATCCTTTGGTAGCACTGCTTTCTTCCCACAGTCTCCTAAAAGGCAGGTGTGGGCAGGAGAGTGGCTGCAGCCCTGCCTGCCGTCCCATCAAGGGGCTGGCATTGGTTGAAGACCACCTCTTGGTCAAGGCTAACAAATTACAAGGTTCCTTTGCGGGCAGGTGAATTACTAGGTTTTTTTTTTTTTCCCTGTAAGCACCCGTGTTGTCAGTCAGGCGTGTCTGGTTTGGGTTATTTTGCTGATGGCTTGCTGGGTGTTGCAACTGCAGAGTATGCAAGGGGTTTACGTTCATCCCTCTGTCTCTGGAAGTCCTGGCTTGTGGGAGCTGATCAGTGGTCACAAAAGCTTCCGTGTGCTGGTTCATTCCTGCAAATTAAATGCACCATAACGTCAGTTATTTGCAACAGACCAACCCTTACAGCAAAACTATTAGTGCTGTCAGCTCTGACTTCCAGGAGCCCTGATCTTCGAGGGACTGGGAGGCCGTGGAAGGCCAGGGCTTCAGCAAGCACTCGGCCACTTCAGGTGGCTGCCGGCTCTGGTGGAGATAAGGGCTCTGACGCTGCTGCTTTGTTTCCTGAGCTGATCATCTGCCTCTTTTCCAGGTGGACTCATTAATTGCATTAACTCGGGCAGCATCTGCTCTGCAGGGTACGGCGAACACCCCGGGGACCACTGCAGGGAACGGAGATGAGCGACGTGGGGAGCTGTGTGTTTGCACTTGTTCCTATTTGAATGCTGTTACTGTTGGTGGATTTTAATATCTAAGCAGTGCACGGAGTCTTTAAATGCTTAATTTTATTGAAACTTCTGGGAAACCTCACTGGGGTGGCACCAGTGACCCCGAAGCGGTGGTGCAGGCTGGGGTTGCTGGGTAAGGCTCTCCCTGCGGCAGCACCGAGGCATGAAGAGGCTGGGAGAGAGCCTGCTACGCAGTTCTACAGAGCGAGAGAACCTCTCCCTGAATAGCTTTATTTTTAAAGCATCATTGTCACAATAAAATGTGTGTTTACTGTGACAAAAGCTGTGCTGGCTTATTTCAGTGAAGTTTATTTTCATACTGACTCTTCCTGCTCCTTTGCTTTTGGCATGTTGCTCTGACCGAGGTTTTGTCTGACAGCATTTAGTAACCATCCTAACGCACTAGTGCTCTGGGTGTTTGAAGGTTTTCTGGCAACTGCTCTGAATACTGTGGGTATTAGTCCTGTTTTGAGGATGGAGCAGAAAATGTATAGTGGACTGTGCTGTTGAAATGCAAAAAACCCCGTCAAATCAGAAATTTGAGAGATGTTTGTGGATTTTTTTTTTTTTTTTTTTTTTTTTGAGAATGCGAAATTGAGAACATGAAAAACACCAGGGCTTTTGGCATTACTCCGGAGCTGCTGCTATTTTGAAAGGAAAGGTAGGTGGAAAAGCGGAGGGGTGATGTCAGTGCCTGGCAGGAGAACCACTCTCGGCGTCCTCATCTGCTACTGGGAATGGACCCGGGGTGACAGGGGGACAGCACGTGTAACCTCCTTCCTGGTGGGAAGTGTCCCTGTGGGTGCAGCTGTGATGTGGAGCATGATGGGCAGGCCCGTGGTGCCCTTTTATCCCCTGACAAAAGGAATTTTCTGGGGCTTGCTGGTCTTGCTCAAACCTGAAGTGAAGCAGCGGGCTGTTGTGCCTGGGAGGGAGGCAGGTTTGGGGAGTCCCTTGTGTATAAAGCCACCAGCTGTAGTGCACATAATGTGACGCCTGGCTTTTCCAAGGCCTGTAAATATGACTTCAGGGGTGCAAGAAGCTCAGTTTGAGCTCCTGCCTCGCTCCTGGCTGTGTGGGGCAGGTGAGGGGGGTTAGCACTTGCTTGGCCTGGGCTTTAGTTGAAAGCGTGTGGCTGTGTGTGTGACTTCCTAAAGCTGTTTTTTTCTAGGTTTTTGGTTTCGAGGTGTGAAACCAATGGACTCTTCCCTTTGCAAGCCTGTAGTTGTGTGTGGCGTCCCTGCTCTCGCATAAACCCTTTCAAAGCCCTCGCCCTGCATAAGTCTGGTCTCCGGACCCCTCTGAAGGGGGTGCTAGCCGGCACCCCTTGCCGGGGGGACCCCAGCTGGGGCACCATCCCGGTACCCCTGGCTCTTGCTGCAGGGGTTGTGCGTTCAAATAGCACTGTGGGGTTTTTCTCTAGGTTGTGCCTCAGTTTCCCTGTTCAGTGTGAGCTTGCTGCCTTGGAAAACTGCTCTTTCCCTGCCCTGATGAGCAGGTGTGTGTCTGCGTGGTGTTTGCTTGGGCTGTGTGCTGCCAGCCTGCTGCGGGACAGCTGTGTGCGAGACTGCGCCTGCAGAGCCGTTCCTTCCCTGTGCCTTTCTAATCCAAAAGGTAAAGGTTGGTAAATATTCCTGTATGGAGGATGCCACTGCTCACAGAATGGAAGAACGCAAATAGAGGCAAAAAAAACCCGTCACACAGCTGTGGGTTGGACTATGGTGTAAGCTATCTTCAGCCGGTGTTTGCATATCTAGGGAATTTTATGGCAACGTAATTGATTGGTTTTACTTGAACGCTATCAGCGTGCGAATGATCAAAGGAACCTCTTGAATCCTGGCATTGCGTTAGCCACCTCCTTTGCTTTGGAGAGGCTGGGGACCAAGCTGTTCTGAAACTTTAAACATGCTGATACGCTGCCAAAAGGCTGCTGCGCAGAGATCGGAGGGGTACCCTGCGACGTGGAGGACAAGCTGGTGGAGGTCTGTGTGATGCCTGTGACAAGGGGAGTGCCTACTCTTAATTCATGGTGTCTTCTCAGCAGCAGGTTGGGAGAGGCTGTGTTTTGAGCACAGATTTTGGATGGAAAGTGGTGACGACAGCTATGTGAATGCTGCTGTTTACTGTGCTCTAAAAAAAATGCACAAAGCATACAGGAAAAAAAAGAGGAAAGCAAACACTGCAGTGCACCAAGTAGTCAAGTGCTAACTGATTTTATTTTTTTTTCTCTCACCTGCCTGGCAGGAAAAGGAAAGCATTTCGGCCCCGTTCCTGCCTCTCATGCCCTCTGTGTCACGCTGGCAGGAGGCAGCGGGCTGTGGTGTGGGATCTTTGGGCACCTTGTGCAATGCCTGCTCTTACTGAAATACCCGGGGCAGGGCTGGGGGCTGCGTGGGGCAGGAAGCTGCTGGGAGACCACAGGTAAATTTACCGGCTGAAATGGCTGTATTCCACAGCAGGAAAGCCCAGAGCTGCCATAGCTTGAAAATAGCGGGGGCCGTGCCCAAGGCGTGCGGTGTTTTCTGCGCTGGGGCTGCAGCAACCTGCTCGGAGGGAGGAAATAGTGGATGTTAAGTTCCTATCAGCAAAGACAGAATTCCCTTTGGAGCTGGGACCCCACGGAGGGGTGCAGGGTGTCTGCCGGGGAAGCATCCGCATGACCGCAGCGGCTCCCGTGGGAGTGTGAAATGCTTCCACGTGTGTGGCTCACTCTTATTCTGCAGTTTTTTTTCTCTTTTTTTTTTTTTTTTTTTTCCCCTCTCCCCTCAGTGTTTTTCCAACTCATGTCTTGCTGCCAGAGTCCATATTAATAATGCATGACTTTTTTTTTTTCTGTGGTGCTTCCTTCCCAGCGTCCCTTTCAGCTGCTGAGTCAGAGAAGATGGTTACAGCAGCAGCCTCTGAAGTGGTGAGATGCCCCTGCAATGCTCAACTGCTGTCACTTATCATCCCGGCCGCTCTGTGGGCAGCTCTTTCCCTTGCCCAGCTCTGGGTGGGGGTACCGATGCCAAAAGGCCGATTCTTGCTGTGCCAGCTGGTGACTGGTGATATTTGCTCTACTGAGCCTTCCTGGCTAGTATTTGATTAAAGCAGGTATTGCCTCTGTTGGCTGCTCTTTTTGTTATGGAATACTGTGAATTTTTTTTCCTGATCTGCCTCAGACCGTGCTTTGGGATTGTGCCCAAGACTTTTTTTTTTTTTTTTTTAATCCCCTCCTTACTAATTCTTAAATAAATTTTTCTCCTCCTCCCTGCACTCCCCCCGAGATCTGTGCCTAGGCTCTTTAAGGTAATTGAGATGACAGAAGCCACATAATGTGTTAACATGGTTAAATTAACTCAAAATCCTTTCAGTGGCTGTTGTTGAAATGTGCCTGGCTGCTGCGGGAAGCCTCGGAGCTGCTAATGCAGCACGGAGTGAGGATTTGCAGGGTTTCTGCCTCCAGTTTGGGATCAACACCCGGGGGAGTCAGCTCCCTGCAGAGAGAAATAAGGAGCAGAAGCACTTTTCAGGGAATTTGTCTTCTCATGGCTGAAATAATAAATATGCTGTGATCTCAGGAGCAGATCTCTCCTGTCCCACATCCTAGTGTGGTTTTCTGTTTAGGGGGAAGCTACTGGTGGGTGCCGCTTTTCCTTGGCACAGCGAGCGAGAGCTGACTGGAGCGGCTGGATGATGGTGCCCCTGGGAGTGGGTGTGCGTGTGGGACTGACCCTGGCTGCACACCTCCGTCTTGCCCAGCGCTGAGCTCTTGCCTGTCCAGCAGCAGGAACAGTCACCCTTGTCACGGTGTGTTTCCCGCTCGGCACCCAGGCCTTTCCATCAGGGCTCTACAAATGCTGTGCTACTGATTCATTCCTCCTGAGAAAGGGGAAGCTTGACCGATACGGCGTGAAATTCCCCCAGAGATGCAGTACATCCTTCTGTGCTGGAGCCTGGTCTCTCACTCAGGGTCAGTGACTTCTCTTGCTGTGGATTTTCTTTTTTAGGGCTTTGCTGCTGCCAGGTGCCCATTGCCCTTTCCCTGAGTGGCTTTTGCCCGTTACGAGGGGAAGCTTTGCAGAAGGATCCTGTGAACTGCTGTGCCTTGAATCCGCTACAGGCTTGCTGGAGTGGCAGTGGCAAGCGGTGCGCCTTCTTGCTGAGGTCACCAGGTTTCTGGTTTGGTTTCTTGCAGCCCCAGTGTTTCTGCCTGCCTGGGATGTGCCCCTGAGGGGCACCTTCAAGCTGCAGGCAGCCCTGCTTGCCTGGCAGCAGAACGCAACGCCACCCGCAACTAGTGAGACAAGTGACTTGCTTCTCGGCTAACAAGATTTAGGTGGATTATGCTATGTATTTAATCAAGGGCTAAGCTCATTGCCTTATTTGAAATGGATCAAAGCCCTTGAAAATGCTGGCCTGGAGACTTGCTATTGAGCAAGGATGTTATTCTGCCTTGTTTCTGTGCAGCGAAGCTGGGTAGTTCAGCAGGCACGTTTCAGACTGTGGTGTTGACCAAATGCAAAACCAGATGGAAGAGTTTGAAGTGATGGGGAGGTAGGAGCACGCAAATGTTGTTAGTCATTCAGCGTCTCAGAAGATTTGGGGGAAAAACCACTTCCTTTTCTAGCTTTCAGTTTGCAGCCAGGTTTCCAGATACATAAAGCTCCTTGCTGGCAGGTAAGGGAGATGCTCTGGTGTTTGTCAGTCAGACTCGCACCTTCTAGAAAAGTGATTTTTGTGTGAGCTTGTGCGGCTCTGCAGCAGGGACCAGATTCTCCAGCACTTTCACAGGGAGCCCCGCTGCAGTGGTTGTCAGCAACGTTGAAGCTCACAGGGGTCTCGTCTGCCCTTGTCCTGGTCCCCACAGCAGCTTCGCTGTGGGACCCTGCAGGACTTTGGCTGTGACAGTGGAGGAGCTGGTTGTAGAGGAATAAAGCAGACGATGCTCCTTGCTGCTCTGTCAGTCTGGAGGCACTCACTCCTTGCCGTGCCTTTGCCGTGCTGCAGCCTGGTTCCCTCGCTCGGGGTTGGTGATTTCACTTGCTGTGTCTTTTCTTGCTGGTGGGAGCCCAGGCCTTGCAGCAAGAGCAGCTCTACCCCTTTCCTGGGACAGCAGGTTGCTGGCTGCGGGGCTCCCGCTTGGGCAGTGCTGCCATGCCTGCAGCTCATCGCTGCGTGGGGCAAGGGGGTCCCTGTCCCCCCTGCCCGCATTCAGCAGCATGCACAGGACGGGAGAGGGCCAGGCACAGACGCAGCAGCGGACCTGCTGCGCAGGGTTTGTTTCTGTGTGTGTGCCAAGGGGGGGCGGGAGGAAGTGTCCTAATAAGCAGATACTGAGGCAATTTTAAAATGACTTTACAGCTAAGGGCTTGCCAGGGTCTGCCTAGAGCAGTGGGGCAAGGGCGGCCAAGGTGCACTCTGGGCTGTCTCTTTCTTGCAAGGTCAGGGGTTTTGCTGTGAGAGGTGTGTTCACGCTCGCAGGTGCCATGTCCCCGTGACTGTGGTCAGCGTGCTGCGAGCGTGCCCTGTGCCGCTTCACCTGCGTGCACCTGAGCTGAGCAAGCTGTTGAAAACACGTCGGCTATTCAAATCACCTTTCCTCTTTCTTTAAAAAGAGAAGTTTATTCCAGTAACCACCTTTCATCTTGCTGCCGTTCAACATAAGGAGGGCTCTGTCAGCGTGGCTATCGGCACTGCGTGCAGAACAGAAAATACCCCAACCAAATGCTTTGTCTGGAGGGGTCAGAGCTGGAGAAAGATACTGGTGACTTCTGCTTTGAGGTGAACCAACCCAGGCAGTTCGCAGGCAGCAGCGGGTGCCAGTGCTCCCTGCAGCATCACCGCTCCTTCCTCCTGTGTTTAAAACAGTGCTGGGGCTTTGCAAACTTCTCTCCCCTCCAATTCTCAAACCTGCTGTGTTTTTTTTGCCGTGCTGCAGTGGAGATAACTCCGTGCTAAAGGCAGAGAGTTCAGTTCAGCCATGAACCCCTGTGCTGCAAGTCTGGGGGTCCCTTGCCCCAGCTGCCCCATCTCACCTGGACCTGGCCTGAGCCGTTGTGCAGGGCTGGCCAAGCTTTGTGTGTGACAGCTGGGTGCAAAGTGTTCCTGTGTTTAATTTATTGCAAATCAAACCTGCAAATGAGGCTTTGCCTCAGTTCTCCAGCCCATTTTGTCCTCCTGCCCTAACTTGCATTTGTAATTACAGGTGAGGATTGGCCAAGCATCCTTTTGTCTTCCAGTGACCTCAGCAGGCTTGCTAGCTTGCAGTTGTCCCATCAGTGCTGGCTTTCTAGTGTCTGGGCTGTATTAAATGTTCTTATGGTTCCAAGGCTGCAGCAGTGGGATGGCTGCTGGTACCTGGCCCTGTCAGGCATCTCCAGGGTTGCTTGTTCAGTGCATCAGGTTGGGAAGGGCTGAAGGGCACGAGCAGATGGAGGGAGCTGGACTGGAGGGGCTGCCCAGCTTCAGGGTGCTCTGGGTTGGCCATGCTTTCACCTAATTAAAAAAGGAAAAACGCCAGTCGACATAGTAATTGTCTCATTTGCTGCTGCGCTGCAGAAAGCTGATAGCAAAGTGGGGCTCACGGCGGGTGCTGACACCAACCTGCTGCCCTCCCGCAGCCGCCGTCCCCATCCCTGCCTGGGGCTGCAGCTGTGGTGTCCTGGGTGGTGCTGAGAGCACAGGCGGTTCCTGGTCCCGACTCCTGGTGTCACAGGGCTTCAATGGGCACTGAAACCCAGCGGGTGGAAGTTCCCACATGAGGCTTGTGTCCTCCCACACCAGTGTGGCTGTGGGCTACTGGGATAGGGGGATGTCCCCTGCCAGCTCAGCTCCCAAGCCTACAAAAGGGCTAAAAACCAATGCTCGTGGAAGAGGGCTCTGCTACAGCCCCCCCAGACCTCATAGCACACTTGGTGCAATTGTGAGTTTTAACTAGTGACGTGGGGATTGAAGGCTGAGGAGACTCTTAAATGGGAGTTGGATGTGAGAGGGAACGGAGATTGGAGGCTGGCACCTCTGGGCTCTGTGTGCGGTTACGGGCAGCGTTGGGTGAGGGCAGAGAGGCCCATGCTGGGATCACCACAGCTTCAGGTGGGCACAGGAGCTTTCCTCTCTGCGTCTGAGACTGAAAGCCCAAGCCAGGGACATGCCACGGGGACTGGCGTGGCGTTGGTGCGGAGGTGGCCAACATTTGCTTTTAGAGTTCGTGTTTCTGAGCCATCCTTCCCTCCTGATTTACACACTGAGCATCCCCTTGGGCTTCAGGGTCTTGCCCTGCCTTTACTCAGGGATCTGGTCATGAGGGAGGGTGCTGGTGTGCTCCCAGCTTTCCCAGAGCCCACCCTTGTGCTGTGTTGGGAAGGCACTGAGCTCTGCCTTGCTCGTGCCCACCCACGTCCCGTGCGCAGGCTGTGGTAGGGGCTGGAGCAGTCTGTGCCCATGCCAGCCCCCCATGGATGGGATCCCAGAGCTGCCGTGGCCAAACCCCGCTGCTGAACTCAGGCTGAGGTATGTGCCCACCTGTTAGGCATGAATTGCCCTCCTCGTTTGCCAAGTGCCTCCCCCTCATCCCAAGGGATTTGTGCAGTAGGCAGAGCTGGAGCAGCGCAGCCAAGCTGGGCACGGCCGGGGCCGCGCGTCCCACGAGGGGCTGGGGAGGGCTGCTTGGCCTGGGGAGCGCTGCCCTCCTGTTCCCAGTGTGTTTGCCTTTTCCGAGGGAGCCAAATGTCTGACTCTTGTTTGCAGAGCTTAACTTCTGGGCGCAGGCAGGCTGGAATTGATTAGTTTAGTTTTTGTTTTCCCCTGCCCTGTTGCTCATATCGATGAGCGGGTGGCCAGATCCCTTGGTAAACACACAACGCTCTTTAAGAAACTTCAGCTGCCACTGCGTGCGAGGAGCTTAAAGGTTTTTGTGGGAGAGTGGGATGGAGGGAGGGGGTGTTTTCTGTGCCCCTGCATGTGCTCGTCCCTCTCCAGGGCTGCGAGGAGGGGTGATAGGGAAGAACTTCATCTTGGAAGTCCCCAAGCAGTGAGGGCTGGTGACTCGGGACCGAAGAAGGCAGCGCTCTGGGACAGGCAGGGCACTGTGTGGTGGGAGGCTGTGGGCAGCCAAGCTGGGTGCCCAGTGCCCTGTCCCCACAGCTGGCTTGCGTGCAACCTATATTGCCGAGCTCAAACCGGGTTTTTCCATTGTTTGTATAAACTCAACAAAATCTGGGAGGGGGTGGGAGCATGGGGGCCGCAAGCCTCCAAGCCCTCATGGTTGGGGATGTCCCCGTCATCCCGTGGTGGATCCTGACCTCTGGTTACCGCGTGGGGCTGCGGACGCTCTTATCCTTGCTGAGCTCGCCCCATAGCCTTGTTTCTGCTTGTCTGGGATTAATGTGTAACTTAATGGCAGGGTGTTAGGCGCAATTCTGCAAGTGTGGTGCTTTGTGGTAAAGGGTGGCAAGAATCTGGCTTCTGATGCCAGAACTTTATTCCCCCCTTCCCATGATAAGGTTTAAGGTTTTCTATGACTGGTGCCGGGATGGCCATGCTGTTGGTAAATGTTTGCTGTGGCTGGGCGGGAGGGACAGGTCAGCCAAGGGAGGGAGAGGAGGCGCTTCCCTGCACGGCAGAGGGGTCTGGCGCGTGCCAAGGTCTGTCCCCGAAGCACACGGCAGAGGTCTGTGGTGTGGGGTGATGGAGAGAAGGGTATTTCCTTTTTTTGCCTACTCGAGGCATCCCAAACACTCTCATGCTATTGCTTTTCTGCTGACACCCAGGAAGGCGTCACGCAGGCTGTGATGTGGAGTCTCTTAGTTAAGTGCTAAATAAGCTCATAGACAGAGAGATTAATTATTTCCAATGAAGTCATTCCCTACTCTGATAATGGAATTGGTTAATTTATTTACAGCAGCTGTATTACCAATTTGCTTGTCAGGCAGAAGAAAAACATAAAAAATGTCAGGTGTTCCAAGGCTGCATAGCCCATAACATGTCTTGGGACATCACAGTTCTTACAGAATCCCATAGGTAATGCTCTGCATGCTGGAACTTCAAAGTTGCATCCTCTTTCTGATAGCTTTTTTTGTCCTGTAGAAACACAGCAGCTGTACTGTCTGTTTACAGCGCAGTCTTTAATTATTGCAGACAAGAACAACTCTGTAATCGTACTGCAGAGACCAAGCTGCTGTGGGTCTTAATGGCACTGTATGGTGAAAGTACCCTTGGCAGGGAGCTCCAAGCTGCTGCCTTTTAAAATCTGGGACAACAGTAATCCCACGTGATTGAAGAATTTCAGCTTGGAGAATTTTTTAGGAGTTGAAAGGGCTGACGGGCTCTCCGGCAGACAAGCCAGGCTGGTGCGCAGCGTGGAGGTGGGGCTGTGGCAGTGCTCCTTCCCTGGCTGCCGAAACGGCTGATTTCCCAGTACCTGGAAACGGGTAGGAAAAAAAAAAAAAAACCACAACAGGGACAGCCTAGGAGTTTTGCTACAGAGGGATCTCTACTTAGATGCAGTCTCCACAGTGCTAATTGTGCTTGCACAATGCACCCAGCGTCAGGTCAGATGAGAGCCTGCGGCTTCTGCTGGCGAATGTCGCCCTGCTGATAGGAGCAGTCGCCCCACCGCATGGTGCCAGGGTATTGCCAGGGCAGAGGCCTTGGTACAGGCAGAGGGTTGCGCTCTGCAACCTGCTTTGTTCCTCCCGTGTGTGGTTGGTGGCAATGGTCCCCACTGGTGTGCCCTGCCCCACCGAGGTCGGAGATGTGAAGCAGCCAGTGGCTTGGTGTAGGCAAGCCCGCCGCGGCGGTGGAAATTGCTGCCTTGGGTTTTGCCGTTCAGAGGGCAAGAAGCGGATCCCCTGGGGTGTGCGCATCATGGGCAAACTGGGAGCAGGACTTCCGCCACCCTAATATTTTTTTCAGAGACAAAGATGATGTAGATGAGAGCTGGACCATGCTTTAGCCATAAATGGCAGCGGAAGATGTGATGTGTGTCTTGCTGAATGGAGCAAAGAACAAATGCCATCCTGGATGCTGTAGCCACAAATCCTGCGGCTGCGTTTGAGCGTGACAGCTGGGAGGGCGGGTTGTTTCATGCGTGGTAACTGGGATGGTCCAGCCTGGTGCGAGAGGCAAGCCGCTCACCAGAAACATCTTGGACCCTGGCGTGGAGCAGCTCGGTTGCAGCAAACATGAGGCTGTCCATGTGATAACCCTTTTTGTTCAGCCACACTGAACTTGTAAAACATGCTTGAAAAATCAGGTCTTTGTTTTTTGGGGGAATATCCTAAACAACAGTGCCATTCTCTGTTCCTCCATCAAAGTCAGGGTGTTAAAGCTTCAGACAGTGCAGCTTGTACCGTGTGAACTCAGTCAGTGAATCCATGTCTCTTGTTTTTATCTTGAAAATTTTATACTCTCCGATGGGTACAATTAACCTCCTAATTTGGAAGACTAACAAATCAGTAATTTGAAAATCTACTTAAATGGTGTGTGATGCATATAGAAATTTTAAATCCAAATCCAACCTGTCCTCTATTCTGTCTTGTGGTCTGGCTGTATTCTAGATTGCTTCAACTGGTGAAGGACAGCCCGATGAAAACTCCCTACTGAGTGCAGTTCCTGGGCAGTACCACCCCACATGTCTCCTTTTTCCTGCACATCCTAAGGCTGCTCCATTGATGAGTAGGATGCCCGGGTTGGTGGTGGGGGATGCCTGCAGCACAGGATTTCCTTTCCGTCCTGCAGCCATGCCAATTCCCACGACCCAGGCGACAAGTAGTTGTCCCGAGCAGCCCACGTCCTTCCCTGCCCTCCTGCTTCAAGGGCAGCGCTGGGGAGTATCTGCTTGCTTTTCCTCTCCCTTGCTTACCCAAGCGTTCATGTATTTCTTTTTTTTTTTTTAACCAACACTCTCCCTCTGTTTCCTCATCCTGATCCCATGGCAGCAGTCAGGATTCCTGCCGCTTCAAGATGGTGTCCGGGACGCAGGATTTTCGACCGCTTTGTCTCCTAATGAACCTCAGGAACAAATGCTGAACTGGAAATGTTTGCTGTCGGTAGCCAGCAGCAGCCTGCCAGTGCTGCCAGCCAGCCCAGAGGTTAGCAACCATTTCACTCCGCCTGCTGAAGAGCCTTGTGTTGCGCATTTAACTGTGCGGTGCCCAGCAAGTGCTGTGCTTTTATGCTCTGTGTGTGGAGAAATCTCCTGGCAGCTGATGCTCTTTTTTTTTCTCCTTGGAAGCGGCTGCGCTGACCCTGGGAAAGGGAGGCGAGATGGGGAGGGCAGGCTGGCTGTAGAGCTGCACATTGTGGCAAAGACGGAGGGATGGAAAACAAACAGGAGATGCAGTCATGTGCAATTGCATCGCCTGAACTGCAATTAAAGTAGGAGAATCTGAATGTGGCTAGGGAAGGGTAATATTTAACTTGGGCAAATGCTTGTTATGCTCTGTGCTCTGGCCTGCACATGTCACTACGCCCTTCCTTGCAAACTGGAATTGCAGCAGAGCCCGAGAGTCGAGCTGCTCTTGGGATTTGCAAAGCCTTGTGTGATCTTACAGCCATTCTCGGCGTTACTGCCCTGGTACATGAGTAAACTGTGTCTTCCTGGTTTCCCCACCCTCAGCATTGCCTGTGTGGACCCTGGGTACTGTGCACACTGTGCAGGGCTCCTTCCATGGGTGCTTTGGTGCTGCAAATGCTCCCTGAGTTCCCTTGGCCTTCCCAGATTTTCCATGTATGCAGAGCATGTTGTGTTCCTCTCGCTAAGGATCCTCAAATCAGCGTAGTGTTCTTCAGAGTGAGTTGCATAAACACCTACCCTCAGCCAGCTTTCGGACTGCAACTGAAAGTTTTCATCCTAAAAGCATACAATAAAAATTTAGGGGCTGTTAGAATAATCTCGGTTTTCTTCCCTCTTAATGAAGCCTCCCCAGGCTCTTTTTTCTCCAAGGTAGCTTGGATGCAGATTCCTCACGTTCAGGTTTTGGTCCAGGAGCACTGCAGTCTCTCATCTTCCCCGCTTGTGTTGTGCACGTGCAGGCTGTGAACTTGCCAATTTTGGGGACGGGTGCTCTGTAATTACCAGCTCAGTGCTGCTGCTGCACTGTTAATTCTTAGACCACTTAACATATCAAATTATTCCTCCCTGTGCTATTTCTAGGTGAAGGGCTAAGTAGCAGTGATGGCATTAATATTAAATTCTCTAAAACTAATAGGAACCTCTTATTTAATTGTTCTGGCACTCTGTATGCCTAGGGAATACGGTGCCACTGGAAGGCTGATAGACATGGCAGTCTCGTGGTGTATTAGCAATGAGATGCTGCTAAATTTCCTAGCTGGGTTGTTTATGGGTTGAGACTCTCCTCGCTGTCTATCTGTTCTTGGAGGCTTAGTTTGATTAAACCCCTTAGCTCTATTAGCATTAGCAATACAGAACTGATGCTGGGGATCTGCTGGGGGAGCTTAACAAAAGGCTTAACGTAGACATGACTGCTGGTTTCGCTGTCTCTGAGGAGTTTGCAGTGGGCAGGACCTCCCAGCCCTGGCAGGGTGCTGGGGGTGACCTGAGCACCCATCCCCGCTGCCCGCGGGACCTTCACCCCTTCTGAAGTCTCCGTCACATCTCCCACGCGCAGGCGTCCCGCAAGCTCTGCCAGGCACATCAGACCCACTCCGAACGTCTGGCAAAACGGTTTGTTCAGTGGCAGTTTCCCTGCTTGTATGTTGACTTTCGACAGTGTTGGCTGAGATGTGTGCTGCCGGGGCAGGGCAGGGGCTCGGGGTGGCTGTCGTTGCCGGGACGGGGTCCAGCTGCTCCAGAGCCCCAGGTGCCAACAGGAGAAGGCCACACATTCCAGCAAGCCCCTGAGAAACAAACAGCCCATCTGTGCTTCTGCAGCACTGACTAATGAACCAGGGAAAAATGCTGAAGGTGACAGAAAGCCCTGAATCTCAAAGCAGAGGAAAATCTGCTCCTTCCTCAGGAAAGCCTGACTGCCATGCTGGGTGCTGATACCGCTGCAGGCGTGCAGGGCCGCCGTGAACTGCCCGACCTCTCTTCCTGACCCCAGCCCCAGCGGCTGTCTTTCCCGGCATGGGGCTTCGGGTGCCGCGCCATCCCCATGGGATGCTGGAGGAAGATCCTTTCCGCAGGCGATGGAAGCGTGTTGGGGTCAGGAGTGAGACATGTCAGGTCTGTCACCTTCCTGTGTCGGTTGCTGGCGTGAAGCACGCTCAGACCTCTTCCAAATCAACTCCCGAGCTGCAGATTACCCTGCTGCCTCTTCTAGTATGTATCATCAGGGTGAAATTAATTTTTCCATGAGGGAGTCAGCTGTTTCTTGATTACAAGTGCTCCAAAAATACCAACAGAGAAATGATTACAGGAAGCCTTCAATGCTTGTTTGTATAATTGGGCTTCACCTCCCTGGTTGGAGTTGGTGAATCCACTCTTGGCTTGGATGAGCCCTTGCTCTCCCTGTCACTGGTGAGCGGTGTCCCGAGGGGCATAGCAGCCCTGGGGTGCAGCCGTGGGCCCCTGCTCCAGCTGGTGGGAAGCTGTAGGTCTGGCGTTGTGGTTTCTGTGTGTTCAAATCCTGGTGGAGTTGACTTGTCCTTTAACAAACTGAGAAGAATAATCTTAAGGCAAATGGATTCTTAAATTTTACTTGTTTCCCTTGCAGGTAGTGAGAATCTGCTGGAAATTTGTAGGAAAGGGGGCATCTTCCCCCACACTGACAGCAGCTAAAATCCCTCTCCTGTCCTTGTCCTGCTGCTCGGCGGCTGTCGCTGGGCTGTTATCACTGCGTGTATGCGGTCTGAAGTGCTGCGTGCTCAAAAGGAATAAAGGCAGAAGGCCAATGTAATTTTCGAGATCATCCTGTGTGATTAGATTAGCAGTGTCTCACAACACGGAGAATTGCTTTCTGGCTGAACCCTGGTTCAGGCTGAGCACGTGTGCATGCTCCTCCCGTGGCGGAGGGCAGCGGTCGGGATGCTTGGTGGCTCCTTCCTCTGCTGGTGGGGGCTCCAGCACGACAGATCTGGAACGTGCTGCCTCTCAGGTACGGGGGCCTTGGGCTCTGTAAGGTCAGCCTTAATAAACTTAAACCGTGGCCGGTTTGCTCATCAAAAGTGAAGTAAACTGAGGAGTGAGGTTTGAGTGTGGTACAGCAATTCCCCAATGGTCCAGACCCAGCCCTGGCCGTGGTGTCCCATGAAGCTAACTTAAGCACTGTGTGGGTATGAGCAGTGAAATTTCTTCAGTAATGTGTTTTGAATCAACTTTTTCTGACTCAAGTGACTTACATGTTCTGGGGTTTGTGAAGCTCATCTGGTGGTGGTGAGTCATTTTAGGGGCAGAAGGGGCTTCCGTCCCCGGGCCTGTGTTGGTGTGGCAGTGGGGGGTTCTTGGTGTTGACTGTGTGGCACAGTGGCGGGACAGCTCGTCCGTGGGCAGGTATCCCCTTCATCTGAGCAAAGGGGTTGATACATGAAAAGGCAACTGCTGCCTTAAACAAAGCTGGTGTTTGTGCTGGCGCTCTCCTGGGACGGTGGCTGTGGTGATGGCCTGCTCAGGATTCCCACCGCAGCTCCGTTCGTCCAACCCAGCCAGCCGTGTCATGTGGCTGCGGCTAGGCCCTGCTCCATCTGCCCGCCGAGGGAGCAGGGAACAAACAGCGCTTTCACTGCGCCCGACAAACCTCCCTCTTCCTTAAATTGGGCAGGAATTGGGTGCCGATTTGTGTCTCTCGTTCTTTTGTGCTTCGCCAAACCTGAGTCTGCTTTATCCAGCAAGTAGCAGGCATGATGAAGTAGAAAGCTAAATTACTTGTTCAGCATCAGCCAGTTGGGCCTCCAACTCTGTGCGAGCTGGGAAGTGCAAGCTTGCTGCCCCTGCTTCCCTTGTCAACAGCCTGGTCCTGATAAACGTTGTGACTCGTGGCTTCAGCCACCTGTTAGCTGCTCTGTGCAGAGAGGAACTCTGCTCTTAATCAGCCTTCTGGGTTTTTGGAAAGGGAGCTGGGCAGTCTCTGAGCCCTCACAATTCACTGATGGCCGAGGTGAGGCTGTGTGGTGCGGCTCTTCTGTACGCGTCTGCACTCTGCTGCGCATCCTTGGCTTTGGAGGACGCTGCTGGCGTTGCTGGATGTGTTGATTTGTGCTGCATTCTGGTAGAGACTTGCAGAGCTTCTGGCTACAGCTTGGGGTGGGTGCTGCTGCTGGGGCAAATGTTATGAACATGGCTTTGGGAGTCGTACATCCCAAGCATCAACCCGTAATATGTCGCCTTTCCAACCGAGGCAGACCCGTGACATGGGCTAGCAAGCCAAAGGCAAAGCTGCTCAACTTCTACGTCTTGTCGTGGTCATCTGGGAGAGACCTGTCTTCTGCCTGGCCTGAGTGGGCAGGTTGGCTGGAGCTGTCCTGTGCATCCTGCCCTAGACCTGAGGCGATGCCAGCCTTGGGCATTGCTCACTGACTTGCCACTAGCCCCGAAATAGCCCATTTCTGTGAACACTTTTTTTTTTCCCCCCAGGGAATCACATTTCTGCAAGTCCTGGTTGGCAGCTGCCTGGAGAAGCTGGGGCTGTGGCGGGGAGGGATGCTGGAGCCTGGATGCTGGTGCTGGGAGGCAATGCTGAGCTCCGAGCAGGAGATGAGACCCAGCATATGAAGGTTTTAGGCCTGGGTGCAAGGCTTTGCATGGGGAATTTCAGCTACGTTTCTTTCTGCCCTGTGGTGCCACGTCAAAGTGCCAGGTTTTCCTTGAGCCTTATCCCCCAGGGATCTGCTAGAGCCAATTCTCCGTCTTTCTGAGCAGGAGCAGCATTGCTGCCTCTCACTGCCATTGCAGCAGGAGTGTCTTGCCCAGGAGCTGCAGCAGAGCACATGTTTATGCTGTAGCTCTCGCTGACCGGCCCTGGGGTACAGAGCTGGCCCCAGGAGAGGCAGGTGAGTGAAGGGGGCTTGGGTGCAGCTTTGGCTGAGGCAGCCCTTGCATGTTGCTGATGTGACCACTGGCTCAAGGTGCCATTGCTGGCTCCACCACGAAGGGTACATGTATGGGAAGGGAAAGGATAGAAATGGGTAAATTTGGGTTTCGAGCCATTTAGTTGCCACATACTTAATGGAGCGGATCCCTTTCTTGCTGAGCCTTGAAAACCCCTGTCTGGTGATTCCCTCTGGTTCTGAGACGCAGGCAGGGTCTGGCCATGGCGTGGGGTCCAGTGCGGGGCCCCGGTGCCCTTTCAGATATTTACTTAGCTGTGCAAAAATAAAATGGAGTTGGGGTTGGGAAACGCATCCAGGCAGCCTTTCTGGAGGCTGATTCGATCTGTGGGTGTAAGGGGGACAGGGTGTGCCGGTGGGTGGTGTTTGGGGGACCCTTGCTTTCCGATCACGGTGCCGTCTCCATGGTGCTCTATCTAATCTGCGCTCCCGGTGACTCCAGTGAGGGCTGTGCCATCCTGGCACTGGCAGCCGCTGGTTTCAGGCTATTACAGCTTCTGGTATGCCTGCTGTGGAAAACAGCCAGGATGTTTCCTGGTGACGTTTCATCATCACTGCCCTCCTCTGTGCAGGATCTCTGTTTCCTTGGCCTGATGTCCTCTCCATTCCCCATGGAGTGTCTTTTCACTTCCTTTTTAGTTATTAGTGCAGAATTGTCCTTCTAGATCTCCCCTCCTCCTTATTTTTAAATTAAGATTTTTTCATTCCGCCCCCCCCGCCCCTTCATTCTTAAGCCTAAAGCATCCCTGCAGTGGGGCTGTGGCTGGCACTGCGATGCTGGCGAGGGGTGCTGTGTCTGTCCCCATGGGTGTCTGTCCTGCCATCCCCGCGAGTGCTGCTGGTGACGCAGGGCTGTACTTGCTGCTGTTTGCTTTGGGGCCTGTCCCTGCCAGTGCCAAGTGTAGGCTTAAACTGAAACCTAAGCAGGCTCAGCCTGAGAGGTGCCAGGGCACGGGGTCAGTGGGAAAGGAGGGGAAAAGAAACCTGGCTGGGGGGAGGCTGGTCCCAGGAACCCAGGGGCCTGTGCTGCAGAGCGCTGCCTCCTCTGCAACATGTGGGTTGCTGGTAGGCTCAGAGGCTGGCAGCGGGATGGTTTTTGTGGTGGCCATTGAGGTTCCTCTGCCAAGCAAGTGTCAGCCCGTGGTGCTGCAGTCTGGGAACAAATGCCTTCCTCCAGGCGTGCAGCTTAGCTTCCTGTTCTAATGACATTTCCTAATTAAACCTCCCTACTTAGGCAGCAAAAGGTGCTGTTGTTTAGGCTGCAATGCTGCATTACGCTCTGCATCATCAGATCTAGCTGGGCACATTCCCCTTATTAACCAGTCGGATTTCCAAACGTGCCTTACGCCTCCGCTTCCCGACTCCGTGCCCTTCCCAGCTCCCATCGGGCAACTGAAGCACGTGCCGCCCCAGGAGCCTCCTGGCAGGAGGAGCTGAAACCAAGCAGAAGGCTGGGAATGATTCCAAGAGACTCCTATTTCTTTCCTATAAAAGCTGGTGCTCATGGAAGTACTCATTTATTTATTTATTTATTTATTTTTCTCCCTTGCAGTGAACACCTACCTCTTCATGATGCAAGCCCAAGGCATCATGATTCGTGAAAACATGCGAACAATAGGAGCTCAGGTGTACGAGCAGGTGGTCCGCAGTGCCTATGCCAAGAGGAACAGCAGCGTGAATGACTCAGGTATTTCTTGAGTAATTGTCGTTTTGATGAAAGGTTCCATTTCCCTTGGAAATTGAGTTGACCTGAATCGCTCTCGCTTGAAGGAATTAATTTGTGCTGGTAAATGCAGGGTGGGAACTTTGATTAGCTGGCCTTAAAAAAACATTTATATAGATAAATATATATTATATATATTACATATAACAAAAATACATATTACATCTAGAATTACTGCATATATATACACTACATAAAATTTTATTAGTTTATTTTTACATAGGAAAAAAAAAATCAAATGCTTCTAGCTTGTGTAAGGAGTGAAACTTTTGAAAGGCCTTAAATGACGGTATGTTGAGCAGAAAACTTCTCTGCTTTTCAGGAATTCAACTTGTTAGCTTCAGCCAGTCTGAGGGTAAACACTTCTGAATTTCAGTGCAAGGATCAGGTTTCATATTTTAAAAAATAACTTTCCAGGTGCACACATGCGCAGAGCCCTGGCTCCTTGCATGTGGAGAAGCCTGTGCTTGTAAGCTTCACTCTTCCTATGCAAGGATGAGCTGAGATGACTTGGCTGGAGATCTGCCACAAATAATATATTGAATTTTGGGCAGAATGCAGCAGTGGAGTCACAGGCTCTCGCTTCCAGGCTGTTTATCATCTGTAAGGGTGATAACAGGGTTACAAGTTTTGGTATAAATATACTACAGCAAGAGCGTAAGTGTGCGTGGCTGCGTGTGAGCCAGGGTGAGGCATCGCCTTCGGGCTGGTGTGGCAGGAGCACGTACTGTCCCTGGCGACACGTCACCCGTGCCTCACGCTGGTGCCGGCTCCCCGACGCGGTTGGTGTCAGGCTGCGGCTGTGCTGGGGAGCTCTGCTCAGCTCCTCCGCTGCAGGCGTTCATCAGCAGGGGCTGATAGAGTTTCAAAAGACAAGATCATTTCCTTATTAAAAAAAGAAAAAAAAGCAAGCCGTATCCTTGCCTCTCAGCCCCCTGAGGAGCAGGTGGCCGGTTCAGCTGTACTCTGACCAGGGATGGGCACGGGAGGGGAATTATCAACTTGCACAAGAGATCGACACCCTAGGTCACCTCCTCTCGCCGCCGAAGCCAGCCAGGGCTGCCAGCCCAGGCTATTTTTAAGGCTGGAAACATTAAGTAAAGCAGACTTAGGGTGAGGAAGTAGCTGATCCCTCAAGAGGAGGAGGGTTAGATGCTCCACTGCTGCCGTCTGCGGTGATGTCCCGCGGCAGCCCTGGCCACCGTGCTCGCTGCAGCCCTTGGGGGTCTGAGCCCTCCAAAAGTCTGGTGTCTGCTCCTGCAGCAGACAGGGAGATGGTTCCCACATTAGCAGCAGTGATACTGGTACCGCTGCTGCTGAAGTCACTGGCTTTGCTTAGGCCTCAGATCCGTCCCAGCTCTGCAGGCGTGGGCTGACAGCCCTCCTGCCCCGAGAGCTCCAGACGCGATGACAATTTTAACGTATACGAGTGTGATGCACAGTCCTTGGGTGACCTTCCCTGGCGGGCGCGTCAACACAGATGTGTGACGGATGGTGGTGACATCTGGAAGGCACGTGGCGCTGTGGCCATAAGGATTATATTAACACCAGGGTCAGTGTCTTCCGTCCCCGGCTCTGTTTTTGGGTGCCTAGGTGGGATCTGGGCGGGTGGCACTGCCTGGTGAGTGCATCCTCCCCACACTGCTGCGGGCAGCCCGGCAGTGTGATGGCTGGAAGAGCAAACCCGCCTGGTATGGCTGCAAGGGGGGACCCAGAAAAGGCCTTGGCCGTCCCTGGCGTGACTCTCAGCTGCTGGGAGCAGCTCCTGTGCTCTTCTGCCCCGTCCTACGCCACAGAGAGCAGCAGCTGTCGCATCCCTGCATTACAGAATCACAGAATGGTTTGGGTTGGAAGAGACCTTTCAAGACCATTCAGTCCAACCCCCCTGCAAGAAGCAGGGACATCTCCAACCAGATCAGGTTGCTCAGAGCCCCGTCCAACCTGACCTTGAATGTTTCCAGGGATGGGACATCCACCACCTCTCTGGGCAACCTATTCCCCTCCGCACATCCCATCCCCTCTTCCCAGGTGGGAGTGGGCTGCCACAGGTCACACTAACCAGTGTGGGCAGCAGGAGACCCTGTGGCCCCCTCTCTGGTTGTCCCCGCTCCAGCTGCGTGGCAGCTCCCGGGAAGCAGAAGGCTGCTGACGCTTTCTGAGCCGCAGCCTCTCCCACAGGTCACACGTGCCTCTGGCAAGGGACTGGAGGGGAGCAGCTCTTTGTGTGGGGCTGCTGTGTGTGTGTCCTCCCAGGACCTGTGGCTTTGATTTCTAGGGGGTTCCTTAAAAATGCAATATCTTGTGTTGAATGGCAAGGTGACCAGGCACAGAGCATCTGCTGCGAGCACAGTGTGCTTCTGCCCGTCTGTCTGTATTTATTCTTTCCCCTTAGCTTTTTTTCCTCTTGTATTATAACAAGGAAGTAATTTATAACCTTTTCAGCGTTTGCTAATAGATGCAATAATCGATTTCCTGTTCAGTGGGGAGGGGTCCCTGCTGTGCTTCCACAAGCAAAGAGGCAGCCTGTTTTGCAAAAAAGGGGAGCTGAGCTTCACCGTGCATTGTCAGCTGGACTGGATATTGAGAACGTTCTCTGGTGATAGGAGTTTAATGGGAATCCAGTTATTAAAAATTAGTGCAGTATCAAGCATGCAAAATAATATCTATCACACTTGAAAAGCCCTTAGGTTCTGTTTACAAGTCCATCTTGAGTCTGAGATAGTCTGAGTACCGCTTATTTGAGTGGATAAACAGTGTTAATGACAGGATTGCACTGGCACAATAAAGCAAGCTGAAATATCGGGCCAGCAATGAGTTGCCTCAGTTAATTTAAAGGAAAGATTTTGACCTTGCAGGTGAAGGCAACCCTCCCTGCTTTGCTTTGAAAGATTAAATTGTCACTAGATTTATTTTTTTCTTGATATATTATTAATGTGACTATTAGATGCAACCTGTCTGCTATGGAGAATATACTGTGCTTATGCAATTACTTAAATGTCCCTATCCTTAAATATAACTTAGATTCTTAGCTCTTAATCTTAGCCAATTCGTTCATTTCACTACACTGTAATTCTGGGTTTATTAAATTGCTCTCAGTGTAAAATGTGTAAAACCTTTTTGCTATCAATATGTTCTTGAAACTAAATGTATGCTTTATTTGAAAGGTTATAGCTGCTGATTTAAAAAAAAAAAAAATCTGAATTTTATACTGCGTTCAGTAAAATAACTTAATTTGGCTCCCTGCTGTACTCTGCTGCAGCCCTTGTGTCCCAGGCTTTGCAGAGCTGCTTGGACAACTCATGTGGGGCAGTGGAGGGGGCCACGAGACCTTGTTTTGTCTCTGGGTGCCTGAACACCACCTGGTTTGTACTGCGCTTGTGAGAAACCAGGGCTGCATTTGCTTTGGATCAGCACGGTGAACGTCAGCCCCACTGCACTCCTGCAGCCGGCTGCTGCCGGAATGCCTGTGCACGGCAAGGGAATAGGAAAGCAGCTTTCCGGGAGCTCTGTGGGGTGTAAGGTTGGTGCTGGTGCCCTGGGTGCTGTGGGACCAGAAGGCCAGCCCTCTGCTAAGCATCTGATGCTCAGAGAAAGTGGGGAGGCAGCATCCTCCTGTAGCAGCCGATGCCTTACTGCGGGCAGGAAACTTTCTAGTGCCTAAAATAAAGGTCATGCTTGGCTGAAGTTGCCTTATGCAAAGCTGATGACTACAGTAGAAAGCAGAAGTTCATGGTTATGTAAAAACCTCCTTAAAACATCCACAGGTGTAACAGGCTGGAGGGGTTTTACCCACAAGGTGAAAGATACAGGGGAATGAGGGGGCTGGAGAAACGTGCAGTGCTGGGGCACGGCGGCTCCTCTGCTCTTGCACAACGCAAACTGGAGGAAAGGCTGCGTGTAACGTGATAGTTCTATTGATCCTCTGAGGAGGACGCCAGGCAGGATTTCCCTGTGCAGGCCGCTGCACCGATGGCTCTTGCTGGCATGGTGACCTGCCTGGGCACTGCCCTCTCTGAGCCCCTCGGGACTCTCTGGAGGAGCACGTCCCCTCTCGCTGTGCTGCGGTCCTTCGGGGCGAGCTGCTGTGTAGCTTTTCCTTCCAAGGGCTGTGTGCTCCTTTGCTTGGAGCTGTTTATGATACTGAGAGGTGACACTCAAAATTCTTCCTCTGGCCAGAAAACACAAAGATTTCCTTGGTGTGGCCTTGTCTAAGGCAGCCGGGGCTTCTGCAGCCGAGGACAGGTTTGAGCACCCAGCTGGGTTGCAAGCCTAGAGCTCGTGCTGTACGGGGACGTTGTTGGCCCGGGGTGGGTTTGGAGTCTGCTCTCAGTGGCACAGGGAAGTGGCTGGAAATAACAAAGACTTGAAGCTCCAGTGTAAACTTTCCTTTTTTTTTTTTTTTTTTTTTTTTCCTTT
>WHYT01017015.1:417722-429468 GCA_009806455.1 Tetrax tetrax
TTTTTTTTTTTTTTTTTTTTTTTTTTTTTTTCCTTTCTTTCTTTCCCATTCCCCAGATTATCCTCTTGATCTGAACCACAATGACACCTTTCTGCAAGCCACAACGTTTCTTCCTGAAGACTTTACCTACTTCCCCAACCACACTTGTCCCGAGAGGCTCCCTTCTATGAGTGAGTAGCATCCCAACAGCCCCGTGCCCCTCTCCAGCTCCCTGTGGCTTTGGAGGACACGTCATAGCATTCCCCAGCTTGCTGGTGTTGCACCTTTCCCCACCGAGCACCTGGGAATGAATGGGAACGTTGTTCAGAGCCCGGTCCCCTCTTGGGAAATCATTGTTTACCCACTCACACAAATTAATCCCTGCTATGTTGGAGGCACGTCTCCCTGCTGAAGCAGGAGCCTATTGCTTGGCAAACACAAACAAAAGAGGAATTGTGTGCTGGGAGCTGGTGAAAAGGCTTGGCCAGCCCTTTCCCAGGGGCAGCAGTGGCAGGGTGGCCCCCTTGCCCGTGCTGCTGGTCCCAGCCTTGAGCTGTGCTGGGCACAGCTAGGCAGGGGCTGGTGTGGGAGACGGGCTGGACCCCCTGAAGGGAGCTGCAGCCAGGAGAAATGCTTCCACTGTAGTGATATTACAGTGGAAAATTGGGCTTTTGTGGTTAATGTTTCTTAAAACGGGGGAACGGCTCTCTGCTGGTGTGTGGTGGAAAGCTGTGTGGTGCCCTGGCCACTGTGGGTCTCTGATGGAGAGCTGTGTCCAGGCTGCCGAGGAGATAGAGGTGTTATGAGTCGTGCCAGCAGCTTTTCCTAATCATATTTGTTGGTGCTTGGGGAAAAGAGGAGGCTGCCTGCACTCAGTACTGGGGACAGCAGGCAGGGATGTAGCAGAGCGCAGCACCAAGGTGCCCCAGGACCACAAAGCTTCCTGACCCCCTACTCTGCCTCTCCCCGTTGTCTCCACAGAGGGCCCCATCGATGTAAATATGAGCGAGATCACGATGGATGATATCCACCAGTTCTTCTCAAAAGACCCTTCCATCAAGCTGGGAGGCCACTGGAAGCCGAGCGACTGCCTGCCTCGCTGGAAGGTAATGGAGGTGTCCCTGTTGAGCGTGAAGGTTCCCAGATGGGCGGTGGGAAGACACTGATGGAAACGTCTCTGATGTGCTGAAGCTCCAGAGTAGCAGATATAAGGATCTCTGGAGTGTGGAGGTGCAGTGCCCAGGGGGGAAATGCTGACGTCGCGGGCTGCTTCTGTGATGCATGATCCAGCTCTGAGTTTCTGCAGGGACTGCTGAGGAGCCAGGCAGGGAGCTCGCCTGCCTGCTCCCCCACTGCAGAGCCTCCTGCTCCCCCACTGCAGAGCCTCCTGCTCCACCTACCACCCTGTCTAGGCTAGGATGTGACCCAGAGAGGCAAGGTGGCACTGCTGGGGACTCCCATACCCAGAGGGAGGTGGTAGCAGGGCCTGGCCCCACTCCTGCTGTCCCCAGCACTGGGCAGAGGGTGGGGGGCTGCAGGTCTCCCTCCCACTCAAGGTTATGTTGAGTTTCCATGAAGCAACAATACCCCAAAAAGTGAATAGGAAAGCAGTGATGTGGGAGCACAAAAGCTGCTCCAACCATATATAGAAGAGCCAAGACACCACATTTTGTTCTGCTCCCTCTCCTGTAACACCACCCAGTCCCGCTCCCCAGCCCGGGAGTTGGTCGGTGGCAGAAGACATTGGTGCGGTGCAGTAAGAGCCGTGTCCTCTCCCTATCAGGTGGCGATCCTGATCCCATTCCGCAATCGATACGAGCATCTTCCCGTCCTCTTCAGACACCTTATTCCCATGCTGCAGCGGCAACGTTTACAGTTCGCCTTTTACGTTGTAGAACAAGTGAGTGAGCCCGGGGGCGGTCGGGGCGGCAGCTGCTGGGGCGCGGGCGCGCTGTGCTAGAAATGTGTCTGCGGGAGCTTCAGCCAAAGCTGCAACTATAGCTCTGTGCTGTGGCCTGAGGCATTTACCTGCCAGATGGCATCATTTAAAGGTTTGGGGTTCATGTTGCAACGTTTAAGTTGTCCCATTCTGCCTAAAAGTGACACAGCTGAGAGATGTGTCTAAAAGTCACTGGTTTTGTCTGAAAAATAAAGTAGAGATTCTGGGTTTGGGGTTGGTTTTTTTGTTTTTTTTTTTTTTTAAATCCTATAGTGGAGAAGATATTTTTAAAAAAGAGAACTTTGAACCAGGTATTTGCACTTTAAATAATGCTGTGTTATTTTTGTGTATCTCCATGGCAGTTGCAGGAAGCATCCCCTAGGCACAGGAATGGCCTGACCACAGTTACACATTTCTTGTCTGGGCAGTATCTGAGAGACTTTCAGATTGTAAAACATAAGACTGTCATTTGATGTGTATGTGAACCTGTCACTTAAGCTATCTGGCTTCACCTGCCCGGCAAATATCCCCTTTATATTTAGCCCTATCTTTAAAAGATCAATCAAAATTGTTTGGTTTTTTTTTAAGTGTCTGAGTAATTAGACTTTAGCATTTTTATTTTTGCTCCTGCACAGTAAATTGCATATTTAAGTCTTGGATGATCTTGCTGGTCTGTCTGTTGCAATACATCATTTCCTTTTATGCAACCAATTTGGCAGTAGATTGCCCTCTGCAGTTTTCTAGACAAGACTGAGAACGCACGTATGGAGCACGAGCTGCATGGGGCTCCCCCTGAGAAGGAACCTCTCTCTCCCCTAGGCTGGAAACCAACCCTTTAACCGTGCCATGCTCTTCAACGTTGGCTTTCGGGAAGCAATGAAGGACTTGGACTGGGACTGTCTCATCTTTCACGATGTGGACCACATACCAGAAAATGACCGTAACTATTACGGGTGTGGACAGATGCCGAGGCACTTTGCAGCCAAGCTGGATAAGTACATGTATCTGTAAGCACTGGTCTTCCTCCATGCTACCGTGATAGATAAGGAGCTAGTGTTAGGTTATTTTTTTTTTTTTTAAAAGGCAGAAAGTGAATCTGTTTGCTTCCCATGCTTTGTGCGAAGTAAACATGAGAGGGAAATAGAAGAAATAGCGTCCTTACAGCTCAGGCTTTCCCCATTGCAAGAGGGAGAGCTGCAGCACTGGCAGGCTCTGCCCTAACCTCTTCTCTCCCACTCAGGCTCCCTTATAATGAATTCTTTGGTGGGGTGAGTGGCCTGACTGTCGAGCAGTTTCAGAAGATCAACGGTTTCCCGAACGCCTTCTGGGGCTGGGGCGGCGAAGACGATGACCTCTGGAACAGGTATGGGCTCGGCTCAGCCGGCGTCCCTGAACTCTGCTTCTGATGGTGGTTCTGTGAGCCAAGCTTTGCACGTGCTGCAGGGGAAAACGTGGTCACCTCTGCTTCACCTGCCTGCGGTGGTGTGCAGTATTCCACACTGCTGGGCTCAAACTGATCTCAGCTGAGGTAAAGCGTTGAGGTGCTGAGCACCGTGCCACTTGCCCAGAGCCAGGCTGGAGTGGGGAGACTTGCATCACTTGTCTGCTGGGTGGAAATGCAAAGCTACTGTAAGAGCCCAAAGCACGCTAGCTGTGCGTTCCTGGCAAGTGCTGAGAGCACAGCAAATGTGACAATTGATTTTTAGTTTTTTAATTTTATTTCTTATTTCTTCCCTTTCTAATGTAGAGTGCAGTACGCAGGCTACTCGGTGACTCGACCAGAAGGAGATACAGGGAAATACAAATCAATTCCTCACCATCATCGAGGAGAAGTGCAGTTCCTAGGAAGGCAAGTGAATTTTTTTTTTTTTTTTTTTTTTTTTTTTTTTTTTTTTTGGTGGGGGGGGATCCCAAAGCCTTTCACAAAGTGTCTGTACTGCGTACAAGGTTCCTTGCAGCTGTTTGAGAGCAGTAACAGCCTTAACTCATGAAGGCAACTCACTGTGGGAGATGAAGGAGGCAAAGCACTGCCTGGATGTTTTATATCTCGCATCCTTACGATGAGAGGTCCTCACTTTGCGGCTGTAGCTGCTTGGATGCTATCCATAAGAGGTGGTTGTCAGCATGGCAGGCTAAAGACTTGTCCTGTATCTTGAGGGGCATATTCCTAAAGGAGTGGAATGCTAACTAGCCGCCAGCTAATGCCAAATACCAGGGAAGCTTCAGTGTTTATTTAGAAGAGCCTGACCTAAGCGTTGAAGGAGGCATTGCTCAGCACTGAGATGGAGCAACTCATCCCTCTCCATTCTTTTGTTCCTGGCTCTTGGTTCCTAACCCTTGGTTAGGGTTGGAGCAAACCCTGAATTCATGAGCACATGAACACTTTGTCCTTTTTTGCAAAGACCTAAATTCTTCCTGGAGTTTTCCAGGAGGGCTCCGACCCCTTTGTCCAGGAGCCAGGGTTTTGGGGAGTATGAGGTTTTGTCAAATGGCTGCTTTTGCCAGGAGACTTTGGTGGAATTTGTGTCTTCTGAAACCTATGCAACAGAAAACTGGAGAAATTCCTCCAGTTGTTTGTGAAAAAGGTATTAACACTGGTAGGTGATGAGCTGCTGGACAGTGCAACTCTGTTCTGCAGAGGGGCTCCTGGCTGCTGCTGGCAGAAGGAGCAGCAAGGAGGGGTTTTGTTGCAGATACCATTTGAGCATTCTGCTCTCTTTTCACAGAAGACTAATTTTTGTGGGAATTTCCATTTGAGGTTATGTCATCTCTAGCACTAGTTTTCATTTCTCTGTCAGACAGAATGCAGCCAGTAAGAGACGCTTCTCTCTTTTCACTCTTTTAAGAGAAGTCCAGTTTGGCTTAAAAAGCCATATTTAGTCAAACCCTCGAAGTGTGAAAGGCTGGGAGTGCAGTGGGGTTGAGCTCTTGTTCCTAACGCTTCCCTGCTCCCCTGGCCCCAGCCAGGAGCCCTGGTTCAGTGTCAGCAGGAGCTGTGGGTCAGTGTTGTGGGAGCGGGCATCTGCGGATGAGCAAGGCAGTGGCTTACCCCAGTGAGGCTCATACCCTTGCTGCTGCGTGCTCCTGCCTCCCCTGCTGCCTCTGGAGCCTGACGCCCAGCCTAGGCGAGGCTTAGCGATAGATCTCCTCAGGCTCCCACCTCTGAAATCTCTGCTTCCCTCCGCTCTGCGCTTACCTGCAGGCAAGTACACACTGCTGCCATCTGCAAGCCTACTGCTTCTCCCGCCCGAGCAGGGGGACCCAGCGCTTTTCACTGTCGAGAAGGAAAACATTCATCAAGACACTAAGTGTCCTGGCTGTGTCCTGATGCTGTGACCTCTTGGAAGCCAGTTTGGGCACTTCCCTCTTCGCTTTGACCCAGTCTTCCTTTTCCTCCCAGCACATCCCTTCCCTAGTGGCTTGTTTTTTTTTTTCTGTTCACAGGTCTCAGCCCAGCTCCCACTCGCCCTGGTGCTGCCAGGCCCCGAGAAAGTCAGTGTACTGTCCCTCTGAGATGTTTCTAGTTGTATATTTTATTTTTTTCCCCTCTCACCTTAGCCCTTACATCTCATCATGCTGCCCCTAAATTTGGTTGAGGCTGTTTTTGTGCACCAGCTGTAGTTTCCTTCCCCAAGCCATCATTCTTCTAGTTTTACTTCCTCATCCCCCATCCCTTGGACTAAAAATATTAGTTCTGCTCTTGTCTGTAGTCCAGTTTCTTAACAATGGAAAGGACCACATCACCCGTTAGCTGCTTTTCTTCAGCCACAACATCCTGGTGAGGGCTTGGCAGGACCCACCAGAGCTCAGTGCCCTCCTGGCATCAGGACCCACAGGCTTTGGGCAAGGGTTGCAGGTTGTTCTGACTGCTGGGTGCTTGCTGGGCTGCCTGGTGCCACAGAGAGCATCTTGCTCTTCATCAAGCAGTGGACTGTAGAACGGTGAGGTCTGGAATGTTTACCTGCCGGGAGTATAGAAACAAATGACGGTCGTCTCTTTTAAGGGCTCAGAAATTCGTTGTTTATGGCTGCTGCCGGGACTGGCTGTTTTCAGGGTGTTTCAGTAGCATCGGGCAGAATTTGCAGGCTCTGCGGGGTACACAGAAGTGACTCTGGCCTCTGGTTCTCGTTGCACAGGTATGCCTTGCTGAGGAAGTCGAAAGAAAGGCAAGCCCTGGATGGCCTCAATAACTTGAACTACTTTCCAAACGTCACGTATGACGCCTTGTATAAGAACATCACTGTTAACCTGACACCAGAGCTGGCTCTGGTGACCGAATATTAAGAGGAGAAAATAACTTTGCTCTGCCCTTCACCAAGAAAGCACCACGCTAGACTTTCTTTTCCAAGGGTTATCGAGGACAAGCAACACTTTGTCTAATGAAGGATCACAGTATTTTGGAGAAGAAGGCTGAAAGTGCACGCACAAATTGCCCTAGCTGTACCAATCCAGCCCGATACTCGTGCAGCGAGCTCAGCAGTCTCTTTCTTTTTTCCACCATTTGCTTTCTGGGTTTTGGGACAACAGTTCGACCTGCTGCTCTCGTCTCCACATTCCTCCTCCAGCAATCTCTGGCACCAGGACTCACCTAGGATGCGCTTTCTCCTCTGGGAAGCAGCTCAGTAGAGGGACTCTGACTTCCCGACGGGAGATGTCGGGAGCGATTCGGTCAGCAACTGCCCTAGTGGGAGATCAAACGACTTCTGATACCGTTCTTCTGTGTCTGTGCAGTTTTTTAAATGACCTGCTTGAAGTACATACAACAGAATCGCTTCTTAAAGAAGTGTAAGTGTAAATATGCTGTGTAAATTGCCCCTTTTTATTTTTCTCCTATGGCTCAAATCCAAGTTAGAGGTTTACATTCGGTCACTCATTTTAGTCCTGACTTCTGTAAACACTTGTGTTTGCATCACTGTACTTGTGCAAGGTGTTCCCTTTTAAGCCAGTGAGACTGCTTGCATGATTTAAGCTGTGCATCTGCAGAAATGTTTGTGGGACAGGGCCCTAAACTTTCCAGTGTAGTGGATGAGAAACACAGCCATGTCATCACTCATTCCAGAAACCATGGCGGTGGCTTTTTCCAGGGAGAGTGAGGAAATGGGAGTATTTATGGAAAAACTCCCCTTTGTGTCACTTTTGCAACATGATGTGCAAATGAATCCAAAAGCCATATGGAATAAAATCCCTTGCCTGTTGCCTGTATCCCACTGATGGCAAACGCGAGCTTGGCTGATCGCTCGAGAGCTCGCATCCACGCTGCTGCGGGAAGCGCGGCCCCAGGTCCTGCCGTCCTCGGGATGGGGCAGCTGGCCCCACCGCACCGAGCCTGCCCTGGACCGGCAGCACCCTGCCCTCGCTCCTATAATGTGACGGTACCGTTTGGGAGGTTGTTTTATTTTGTATTTATTTTATAAATCTAGCAGCACGCTGAAGTGCTGTCAGTCAGGTAGTGCACTTGGTTCTCGCTGTCCTTGCCTGGCAGCACCTGCACAAGCCCAGCTGGTGGGGCAGGTTGTCACAGGTTCGTGGGAGTGAGAGGAATGAAGGACGCATGAATCGAGCTCATGAACACATGAGGACCGGGAACCCCAGAGCTTGGTGTGATGCCCCATCCAAACTGGAGTGCCCCCTCCTTTCTCCCATCTGCCATCCCCTCCTTTGCAGGGCCGCTGTGGGCAGGCTGGGCTCCGGGCTCTCCCCCACTGCCAGTCAGTCCAGTCCTTACGCAGCACCGTCACTTGTACTGGACCTCTCTGACTTAAAAGTAAATACATCGGGAGTTGCTTTTTAATTTGTATTTATACATAACAAGGGTGGGCACTTAACCTCCAAAGTACTTTAACTTTCTTTTTATTGCGTTGTTTGCCTTCGGTTTCCTTAATTCCTCATGGTTTACATTGTTTTCACAGTTCTGTGGACGTATGATCCCCATACGCGTCTGTGGTGGGTGTGACTGCCCAGGGCATTCCTAACCTGTATCCAGAAAATGTTTGCTTAGAACACGCGAGTTCCTGTTGCGTAGATCTTATCAGCTGGTATGAGAGGGCAGCGAGCCTGCCCTTGAGAAGCGCTGATAAGTTTGTAACTTAGGTTTAAAGTCTTTGAATTTACATGGGCTTTAAACTCGTTTCCCGAGGGGATTCAACCTGGTTATTTATAGGCAGAGGTGAGGATTTGCTTTTTATGGCGCATATAGCAATAAAGATTTTTTGCTTCTGAATCTCGATCTCTAATTCACGTGGACCCTTTTCAGATGCTGAACCCGTCTTGCCCTGCCCCTCTCTTCATCTGGAGACCTTGCTAGAAATCTGTCTTTGTTTAATGGTGCTTCAAACAAGGAATGTATTTCAACTAGTCCAAGTTCACTACCCCAGGAATCATGCATGTGTGTGTGAGTAGGTGTTAAACTACCTTAGTCGGGATCCTCAGCCTTCGACGTGTACCTGACACCCGTTGCACCTTGTACTGAACAAAAAGGCGTTACCTCTGCTCAGAAATGCACTCTATGGTTGGCACAAAAGGGTCCATCCCCCCCAGCAGCATCCGTCTTCATAGTTCCTTTGTTCTTCTAATCACGTTGAATTTTTTTCCCTTTTTAAGATGTGGAATATCTGAAAATGTGCACTGTTAATCTTATCAGCTATGTCAAATACTGTATAGTAAATGTAACTTAAAAACATACTGTCAAGCGCATGTGCTGTTATGGTGTAAAAATTCTCGTATTAAGGAGAACTTGTACATATTCTGGCAGCTGAAATTCAACAAGGCCACTTGTTTGCCCCTTCCATGTCAACACCATCACCATCGGTCAGCCCCACCGGAGGGCAGGTCCTGTTTGATGCTGATTTCTTTTTTTTTTTTTTTTTTTTTTGAGCCACGTGGGTTTTATTTGCAAAACTATTTATTGACAGTTCATTACCTGTAAAGCTCTGCTTCTCTAAGGGAGGCACCGTCTGAGCAACAGCCACGTGCTTCAGGTCACTCACCGTCAGAAGTGGCTTTAAACTCTAAAGTAGCTTTCCATCATCATGGCTTTTGAGCTTACTGTTATGTTTTTAAGAGATGCCAGGGGGACATTTTTGCACTGAAGACTAGTGTTTTAAAACACACACATACTTCTCAGCAAAGCAATCCTTTGTGTCATTACATTTATTTACCCATGTGTTTGTACATTTTTGTATTTGTTAATTTATGAATGATTTTTTCAGTAAAAAATACATATTCAAGAACAAAGATTGCGGTGGTTGACTTTTCTTACAGGAGGTCGGGGTGTGCTTTTTTAATAGGAGATGAGATCTGTAAGCCCAGAGGGGTAAGTAGTTACGAGAGCTGCTGAGTGCAGAAGGGTGAGCCCTGGACGTTAAAAGCTGGTTAGAAATGTCTCACTTGGGCTGGCTGGAAGGAGATTGAGTGCAGGGTGGGTGCTCTTACTACTCTGTATGTGCCAAAGCCTTCCTGCCCCCCTCTCCTGCCTAAGCATCTCCGTCAGTGTAGTACTGATGGAGGAGCTGGCTGCCTTGAGGGAGGTGGGGTTAGGAAGATATTTGGCTGAAGGTAGTGCAGGACTCAGAGAGGTTGGTAGGGAGGGTTGATAACTAAATTTTTGATCAACAAACCCAGGCAGACAGACGAGCTTCCTTGCAGCAGCTTTAAAATATCTTTCTCCTTCTCTGCAGCGTGCAGGCATGCTAGAATAAATAGCTAGCAGCTCTGGGTTGTTCCAGGCCTTGCCTTTATTTAGCTCTCCGACTTCTGGGAAGCTTCCTCCCACCCATGGCGCTTGGCTGGAGCCTGTGGGGTGCCAGGCTCCTTCCAGCCGCTGCCACCCGCCCTGGGACGATGGCCTTGCCTCTCCCTGCACTCCCAGGAGCAAGGGTGGGAGCCCGCCCCTGACCTCAGTCTGGGGGGATCCCCGTGGCCGTGTTCCTCCATGGGTGTCCTGGCTGTGGCGGGGGGGTTTCATTGCCTGTGTCACCCTGTAGCAGCTGGTTGGGCAGGGGTTGGATGCACATGTAGAAATTTGGGGTTGCCCCTATACAGGAAAAATGAGAAGGGTAGGGAAGCCTCCAGCCCATGTCCAGGTGTGCGCGTGGGACCCCCTCACCAGGGCCAACTGCAAAAAGAAGAGTTGGGAGCAAACCCCGTGCCGGGGAGGTGCCCAAGAGAGGAGCCCTGTGAGGGACTGGCGTGGCAGCGCAGCTCCGGCTTGGCCACCGCTGCCACCCAGCAGCTGCGGAGCCGAGGTTTTCCTCCAGAGCAGCCCACGCGCGAGGGAGAGCACTCCTGCGCAGGCTGGAAAATAGCTCAGCCTTCTGCGCTGCAAAATCCTCGGGCTTTCCTGCAGCGTGCATTAAAAAACCCCAGCCACCAAAGCAGAGTGTTTTCTCCCACTTCTGCCCTTCATCCCTGCCTGCCATGGCAGCTGGTGGAAAGGCTGGGCAGGAGCACGGGGCAGGGGTTTCTCTCGCGTTCACCTGTGTTTTTATGGCACTTCCCAGCGGGCTGGGAGGTGTGAGCGTGGGCATGGACACGGGTTGTGGACAGAGCACCTGCTGTAGAAATTGGGCTTTTTCTGAATATCTGATAAATACCACAAAAGCCATAAAGACTTTTTTCCCCTCAAAGAATCAGGTGAGAGAATCAGAAAACTCGAGGGTTGAGATGAAGATGGTTTACTAGGACAGCAAGGGAAGATGATAATAAAATACAGGGATAATAAAATACACAAAATGTATGATGCACAATTTCTCACCACTTGATGACCTGCTGACCAGTACAGCCTGTACTGAGTAGCAATCACAGAAATCAAAACAAAAAGTGATTCCAGAATGATTCCAGCAAGAGAGCTGCCCACTGGCCACCTCCCATTATCTCCTGAGCACGACACCTGTGGTATGGAATAGTTCCTTAGGCCAGTTTGGATCAGCTGTACTGGCTGTACCCCTCCCAGCTTCCTGCACCTGCACATTAGTGAAGCCTGGGAAGCTGGAAAAAGTCCTTGGTCTCTTCAGCAACAACTAACAACATCGGTGTGTGATCAACACTCTTCTACCAAATCCCATACCAGATCCAAAACACAGCAGCTACTGGGAAGACAACTAGCTCCATCCTAGCTAAAACAAGGACTAACTGCAGCTCTCAGGAAGCTGCCCTCAGTAAATCCTGCTGGGCAGGCCTTCCCAAAAACCCCTTTCCTCTGAAAGACTCTCCCAGGCTCGCAGCCAAGGGCTGCCGGCAGCCTCCGCTCCCTTCCCACGACCGGTACGTCTAGCTCAGCCCCACAGCGTGTCTGCCGCGCTGCTGCCAGCCCTCAGTGACGCATCTCCCACCACCTCGGGTGCTCCCTTTGCCCGCCCTGCCTGCGCCCACCCTGCGCCGTGCCGCGGAGCGAGGACCCCCGGTGACACCCCTGTACCCCGCGGCCGATGCCACCCCCTCCGGCGCTGGGGCGAAACAGGGCGAGTGAGTGGGCGGTTGTGCCGCAGTGGCTGGGCCGAACAGGCAGAGCTGGTCGGTCGGGGATAACTATGGGATGCCTGGACGTCCAGTTGAGAAATCCGCTCCTTCGGCGCTGTCTCAAGCCGCAGGGGCAGCGGGCAGGGGGGCAGTTTCCAAACGCCCCGAGGGCGGTGGCACTTTTGGGACGCTCTTGCGCAACCACCTGGGTGGGTCACCGGGACTGCCCGCTCACGCTGCGGCGGGTTCCCAACGAAGAGGAACGCGTCCTCGGCCCTAAAACCAGCAGTCACCCCGCGACAACCGCCCCGCGGCACGGCCGGTGCCAGCCGCGGCCGAGCCCCGGGACCCGCTGGCGGGGCCGGGGGTGCT
>WHYT01017015.1:429518-561316 GCA_009806455.1 Tetrax tetrax
GCGGTGCAGCGCGGTCCTAAAGCCCCACCTGGCGGCGGCAGGGGGCCAGGTTTGCTCTCCACGCCGCGTTTCGGCGGGGCTGCCGGCGGCACCCACGCGTGTTTCCCCACCGACACGCGGGAGGAAAGCCGGTCGGCAGCCCGTGCAGTGCCTGGCCTCGCAAGGTGCTCGTCCTTGAAGGCTCAGCAACAAGGCTGGCCTCGTCCTGCAGCCCGGTCCATCCGCAGCAGCCGGGGTCAGCGTCGGGACCGTCCCCGCGGGGCTGGGGGCTCGTACCGGGGCTTTGCCGGCACCGGGCTGGAGCTGCGTGGTGGGAAAGAGTGAGGCCGAAAGGAGAAAAGCAGAGAAAGCTGATGGAGAAAGGTTTTCGGGGGTGGAGGACGGGGCTGGGGGCAGCCTAGAGATGAGGAAGCGAAGGGAAATGAAGGTGCTGTAGGGTATTTTTCCATTCCGAGGAGCAAAAGGTCTCAGCCCAGCATCCCTGACATTTGCTGATCAGAGCAACAATGCGAGGTGGACAAAATAAAAAATAGCCTAGGGAGAAACTGGGTCCAGCTTCTGCAAGAGGGGGAGAAATCCCAGGTTTTCAGGGATATGTAAAAATGCAGAGTGGAAGCCAAGTGCCAGTCTCTGTGTGCAAGGAAGCTGAGCTGCTGGTGGGTACACAGCTGCTGGCTGTTACTTCCTTGGGTGAGATAAAGGCTGGCCTTGAAGATGCTCCAGGACATCCTTGTGGTACTGTCCCGCTTTCTCTGGGTGAGTTACTCCTGCCCTGGCAGCTGTCCTACCAAGAAGAAATCATTGTAACTGTTTTACTGCTTGATGGCTTTCTTGCGCACAGTGCCTGGCCATGGGGATGTCTGGTAAGGATCTCCCTTCCATTGCCCCTGCACTGAGCAGAACTGGGCCTGCTGTGGATTTTCTTGTCCTGTGACCAAAACCAGGGAAAGTTCTCAGCTGAGGAGAAACATTTGTCCTCAAACTCAGATATGATGTTTCATGTTTGTACTATTTTACCCTTCTGCTTAATCCTTTTCTCTGTTAATATTTATCAACATAACATTTTTCTTCTTTTAAACAATGTCAAAGCTTTTCTTTGAAGAAAAAAAAAAAAGTAGAATAAAATGTTTTAAAGCCTGGACATTTTTCAGCTCCCATTTTCCTCCTTCCCTGGCTGCTTTGGCCCCAGCTGCAGTCTGATTTTAATGAAATATATTATTCTGTAGAAACATCAGATGAACATGCCTAGATCTCCTGAAATGGAGAGCTGCAAGGCCTTTGCTGTGCCAGGAGATGGGCACAGGGAGGTGAAGCCACTTCTTCACGGGGAAGGGCTGGGAGTAAGGCACCTCTCCCAGCACCCCTGCTCTCTTGCTGGGCTCAGTGGGGCTGGATCCCTCACCCTGCTTGTCGCGGCTGCCTGCTTTCCTCTGCTTTTGGAGGACTGCAGCGTCCTCCTGGGTGCCTCCAGGAATCGCTGTGGCACTCCTGGCCCTTGGACCCCAGTAGCGACCTGGTCAAGCCTGGAAAGGAGCTGAAGTTCCCTCTGCTCTGATGTTTTGTTTGGATAAACTCTTTGGCTTTTGGAGGGAGAAAGTGGGGAGCTGGGTCCTCCATGGCAGCCTGTTTGTGACGGTCCAGCTGCCTGCCTGCACAGGAGGAGGTTGGGATGTGAGTTGGGACTATTTGGGAAGGCATTTGGAAAAGGAGGCAGGTGCTCCTGCACATCCCATGAGTCTATCTTGAGAGTTTTGTTCCCCTGTGGGAAGTTTGCAGGGAATAGAGTGTCACTTGGAAAACTCAGGTGTCTTCAGGGCTTAACTTGCACATTCCTGTTTCCAAACCCTGTGCAAGCTGGTGGCGGTGGCTGCTCCCCTGGAAGCATCTCCTGCTCCAGCTCCAGGAGCCCTGGGTCCCACCAGGTGCAGTTTAGGATTCTGTGAATATTTAAACTTGATGCTGGACTCCTTTCAAGTACTGTCTCCTCTTGAGACACTGCAGTTCATGTTTTTCTTAAGTATACACGAATATTGCAAGGTCTGACAGTGGTTTATGTTGGTGGATTCCTGCTGCTTTCGTGTCTCTATCTTGTGTAAGTTAGATGATGTGAATCAGTTCTTTGGGTTTTTCATGCTCTTATTTGGTAAACTTAGGTTCGTGTTTTGGGAGACTCACCCCAGCGCTCCAGCATGGTCTGTGGGTATAAATCTACTTTGAGTTAATGCTCATTGCCAACATTTTTCAAACTAGATATTGAATGAGAGAGGTTGTTAGCTAATATAAACCAGAGACAATTTATGATGACAAAATACTGCTAGATGTGGCAGGGAAAAGACAATCTGCTGAAATGTTTGACTAAAGTCAAGTTAAAAACGGGAGTGTTGTTCTTTGTTTGGTGGGTTCCCAAAGCCCCGCTCCAGCAGGGTGGGGAGGTCGCCTGTCACCAGCCGCCTTTGCCAGCTCCTGGTTGTATTTTGGAGGATGGAGACAGATGATTTCAAACAGCCTTTGGCAAGGAGTGGTAGGTAGGGCCCTTCTGAAACTCAGCTGGTCTGCTTTCATGGTGGGGTTTTTTGTTTGTTTTCTTCTTTAAGATATCTTGAATGCAAAAAATGTGGTTATGGATATTTTGCTTGAGAAGAATCTGAAAGTGCAGAGTCCTAAGCATGGTGCTGTACTTAGACTAGCGACTTCCCACGCTTTCCTGATGCAAACGCTGAGGGTTGCAGCTGGGACGGGCTGTGACGACTGCAGCGCCCAGGCAAGAGCACCCTCACGGTCTGCAGCCTCTGCCAGCCAACGGCTCGGCCTTCTGAGCCGAAGGCTGCTGTGCCTTTCCTCTCCCCTGACAGGCAGCCTGAGGGGGAGGGGACCCCAGCTGCTGCTCAGAAACACCCAGGTCCAGACTTGTGCTGTGTGCTGTCTGTCCAGGCCCCATCACCATGGGCTCGGTCGCCGAGCCAAGGCGGGCGGCTTGTGCTCCGTGAAGATCTCTCCTAGTGCTGACAGCCTGTCTGCACATGGGTATTGGCCTTCATTAGACATCCCTTCACAAATAACTTGGCTAGAATATGGGAACACTGGGGTTTCCATGGTCCTTGTTGATCTCCTTACCCTTGCTGGAAGAGTTACTGTATGGGAGCTGCGACAGCCTCAGCTGACAGCATACGGTGTAGTCTTCTCCCCCTCCTTCAGCCAGGCAGAGAAAGACAATGTGCTTGCCTGTTTTTCCTCATTTCTCTGCCTGAGGCAGTTGTGGGGTTGTGTGTATGAAGCAGGGAGAGCTTTCTTTGGCTGGGTAGGATACAACAAGATACCAGTGTTATCAGTTGCCCTTGATTGCTAGAGCCTCCTACAGCTACAATCACGATGCTGACACTGGTGGGCTGGCATCACTGGCTGCAGGCAGGTTGTTCTTTGTGCCCTCGCTCCCAATCCTGCGCCTTCTGCCGGGGCTTGGTCCCCCCACAGAGTCCTCAGCCCTGCTGTGGGGAGCTGGGTTCAGCCTCTCGTGGGAGGCTCTGCTCCCTGTGGGCAACACATGGGCGTGGAGGGTTCAGAAACATCCTCGGGGTGAAACAGCAGCCCCTGTGCAGGCTGGTACAGCTGTAGCTGAGAGCAAGGGTTCTACGCAGGCTAGAAACAGAAAGGAGGAACCTCAAGCAATCAGGTGAAAATGATGTTTTCTTGGGATAAAAATTATAAATGTGTATCAGAAAACTTTTTCAAAATGCTCAGTGCCTGCACATCAGAGCCGAATGAGAGTTCACAATCTGAGTAAGTTCTGTTCTGAGAGGGCCAGTTGCACTCAAGAGCAGATTTTAAATAGTTAAACCCCCTTCCCTACAGTGCAAGTTCTCCTCCTTGCTTGCCAGCTGTCAGACCTTGTGATTGTTGTCTGTGTGACAGGCACTTATGAAACAAAGACATTAACAAGTAACAGAAGCAATACCTTTTCTGTCTTCGCAGTGACGCTGCTGGAACAGGGAGCAGAGCTCTGATGGAAGGCCGGTAAGCGTTTGCAGGAGGCTGTGTGTGCTCTAAGGAGCAGCTCGGAGTTTCCAATGACAGATTTCCATTCAGAATGACCTAACCCAAATGTGCACCTGCAATAGTGATGGTGGATTGCGACTCTTTTGTATTTTTTTTTAAGGGAAAGCTGTGCTCGCCCTCAGACCCTTCTTCAGGGCAGTGACTTTAGGCTGAGTTCCAGCCTTTGCAGCACTCCCTGCTCAGCGCGGCTGCCTCTGCCACTTTTGAGGGATTTCTGCGGTGCATTGAAAGATGACTGGGATTAAATCGTTGGCAGCTTCTGTTAGAGTTTGGGTATTTGTGTGCTGAATCTCTGCAGCAGACCAAAAATGAATCAGATAAGGCAGAGTGGCACTGGGATGAAATGAGTTCTGTCTCTGATGCTGTCATCCTGGTTTTTGTCCAAGTCTCTGCTTTTTTTCCGCCCTCCTTGGCCATGGAGGTGCCTTGCTGGGGGATGACTCTGTGCAGGGCACAGGATGCTGTAGGGAGTGAGCACAGAGCAGCGACTGCTCACGCGTGCATGGGTTGGAGTGCTCAGTGTGAGCACCACGGTGTGCTGAGTTGGGCTAAACCAGCGTGGTTTCATCCGAAAGGCTTAGGGCCATACAGCTCTGGAAATTTCCCAGGTAAGCCCTGCGGCTCTGCGCACCAAGAAGGATGGGAAGTCGCTCCCTTGGGCACTGCTGTGGTCATGTGAAGAGATCAGAGGAGCGGGTCTGGTCACGCAAGTGTCACAGGGCTGCTTGTTTCAGCGCAGCGCTTGTCGCCCTGCAGCCTCGTGGGCAGAAATGCTGATCTCTGGAAAAGGCGTGCCGTGCCAGACAAAACTTCCAGCAGCACCGCGGCTCCCACACCATCGAGCCAAGCCCGTAGCTGCATCTCTCCTACCCAGAAGTCATCCCTCCTCAAAACCAAAACATGGGAGTCCCGTGGAGATGCAGGTGGTGGTCTGGGCTATGTTTCTCCTGCTGCGCTGGCCAGGCACTGGTGGATGCCAGGTGGCCACCATGCCCTCTGTAGCAGCCAGTTTCAGCCCTGTCCCAGTTGCAGTGCAGAGCAGGTTGGCAGAGAGAGCACCGATGCTCATTGCTGCTTCTCTGTGGGGTGAGGAGGGACATTGCTGGGAGCTTTGGGGATGTTCGTGCTTTGTTTTTAACCAACCTGGTGTGGTTTTTTTTGTGGTCTGACACATGGAGATGTTCTCAGTGTCAGCAGCTCTTCCTTAGAAGAGGAGCAGCCGTGCAGGTGAACTGGGAAGCCTTCCTTATTCCCACTGGTGGGAATTTTGCCTTTACTCTCTTCTCCCTCTCTGCTTGGAGCTGGACCTCTGCAAAGGAGCCAAGCGTGGCAATAGATGGCTCTGCTGGGATGGGCTGGAGTCCCTGCCTGGTGCCACGGCCTGAGGGGCTAACTTTGTGTTAGCACCTGAGTTTCTGCTTCTGTTTTCCATTCAGTGGAGAAGGAGGCCAGTGGCATCAAAGAGCATCTCTGGAAACTTCTGTCTATAAAAAGCCAGAGCAGCAAAGCAGCTGGGAGCAGGAGGGGAGCTGTGGGACAGAGCTGTGCTCGGGTCCATGCAGGTAGAGCTGCTCAGCTGGGCAGAGGTGAACATGCGTCCTCCTCTCCTGATGCTTGATGCCTCTCTCCCCAAGCAGCATCTTGGCTGCAAAACCCTCCTGCGCTTTCACCTCGCTGGGTTATGGTTTAACCCAAGTGTTCCTTCCAGAGGAAGGAACAGAAATACTGGTTTATGTGCTTTCAGGCACACAGAACCCATGGAAGAGATCCTTAGCTGGTGTGAGCTGTTGAAGCAGGCTGAGGCAAAGCAGCCCAGCGTCCGTGCGCAGGCCCATGGTCCCCAGCAGACCGTGCAGGTAAATGCTGGTTTCACTGTGCTTGGTCAGGCTCTCGAGACTCGGCAGCTTAGCGTAAAAATCCAGGGATTTCAAACGAATGTGTTGGGTACTTGTTATGTACTTCCCCAGGGTGGCTGGCAGAAGAGCTTTGTTTTGGGCTGGAAGTCAGGGCTCACACCAGGGCTGGGTTCCTGCTGTGCTGCCCTCGCCTTGGCCGGATCTGGAGCCCACAAACCGGCTGAAACTCTGCCCTTGAGCCAGAGATCCCGGGAAGGAGGGAGAGGGCAGAACCCGCTTTTTGAGACGGGCACTGAGGCGGATTGATCCCACGTTGCACCGGCTCTCCAGCACTCTGTTCTTTTTTCAGTTTGACCTCTGCCAGTGCATCCTCCCCAGTGACTTTGTGCGGCACAGGGGAGCAGAACGCGCGCTCGTCCCAAGCCAGGCTTGCTCAGAGGCCCGGCCGTTTGCTGGGTGTGATCTCCAGAAAGATGAAAGCTGCTTTATTCTTTCTAATGCACGATCAAGTCGGCTTGCTTCAAACATGAATAATTAAAGGCCTACATGCATTTGTAAATGCCTACATTTTAATTAATAAAGCAGCCCCCTCCTTGAAAATTTAGGCAGCTAAAGTTGCATTCTGCTTACCAAAAGAGAATGAATTATTTATATGATATGCTCTGCTCTTTAAATTACTTGGGTTTAATGCACTGCATAGGCACTCTGTATTGATAACAGCGCTATTTTGCTTCCCCTTAATCATCACAATTTTATTTATTTATTTATCAACAAGAACAAAAATACCCAATGCTGGCTGATCTGATACTCCTCCACTGGGCCACTGGCGGGCTGGGTTTCTTCCCGGTCTTACATCGCGATAATCAGGGTTTTGCTGGAAAGAGGCTGTTTCACAGCTCGCTGTGGTGCTTGGTGCCGTGTGTGAACTGGGACGCCGGTGTTTGTCACCGCAGTGGTGCTGATGCTGATTTGTGTTTCGCTCTTGGTGCTTTATGGGGAGGCTGTTGGTTCCAGTTCATCTGCTCACTGTTTTAGTAACTCTGACTCCTCTCGGGTGTTTATTTTTAGGATAATGTAGGCCCTGTGGGTTTTTTGGCTTCTCCTATTTCTCCTAAAGTATCCCGCAGCCATGGCAGTGGTTCAAGGTGAATTAGAGAAAAACAGCCAGAAGCAGAGGACAAGCTGCAAAGGTGGTACGTGGATGTAGCCAGGGGATGCGGGACAACACAGCTGTTCTGGGCTGGTGCATCTCTTCTGCATATTTTGGTTACCAGTAACTCTGAGATTTACTCTCCTAGAATTGAATTTACCAGAAAAGAAAAGTTTTGAACAACTTAGGAGACTATTAGGGGACTGGGTACCTTGAATGGACATGCTGCCCTGCGCCCGTGGTTTGCAGCCACCCCACTGTGTTGTGTCGCTGCACACAGAGCTGATGTGGGGTGCAAGGTGAAGAGGTTTGTACAACAATTTTCAAGGGAAAAAGTGAGCAGTAGAAGTCATCAGCTCCCAGGAAGGGTAACTCATGCTCTGCTTTCCCTGTAGCAACTGCAGAGGTCTTCCAGCCTCTCCTCTCCATCCTGGGCACAGCGCGAGTGCAGCTTGTCCCTTTTCTGGCTTATCTGACCCATAAATTATCCTTTTGGGTACGCAGCCATTCGCCCGTGCTCGCCGCACGGTGTGAGTATGCGGTGCTCCCGGACAGCGTGGCCCTGGTTTCATGGCACCACTGGGCACATTTAACGAGCACTTTTTGCTGGAGGCTTGCCGGGAGCTGGGGCAGCACTGTGCCCGCTGAGCTGCCGTCTCCCCCAGCCTGGTCACAGACCTGGAAGCCCTGGCTGCCCGTGGAGGGCAGTTTGGATCTGACTTTGATACAAAGCAGAAGGTTTTTGATAGAGCCAGGCAGAAGCAAACTTGGGGGCTTTGATTTACTTTATTTTTCTTTCCCATTTGGAATTAGACTGCAAAGCTACCAAAATTATTTCAGATAAGGTCATCAGTACTTTCTTGTGATAATTTAAAAATATTTTGTTCCAGTGTTGATCCCCATATTCTCTCTGTTTCAACTATCAGCTGCTGGGGGTTTTATATTTGCAATTCAAATCAGCTGGGATTCAAGCTGCCCTGTTGCTCAGCAGCCTCCCCATAGCATCGCTGTGTCCGTGTTACGTGGTACTGCACCCCATTATAACTGCACGCTGGCCAGGCGCACGGGGATGCTGTGTGCGATTTCCTGACTTCTTTTCCACTGACTCCTCCTAAGCAAAGGAGTTTTGACTCTTGGTAAGATGCAATGAGCTGCTGTTAATTCCAAAACAGGCAAGGCTGTTTAGCAGAAGTGACTTAGAAAACCAGGAATTGGTGGGCTGCAGGAAAGGTGTTACTGCACCACAGCCGTTTCTGAGTGCTGGGTGGTATTTGGTGGATTAATAACAGGTTTTGCTAGTTTAAGGTAAAGGACATCAGCTGGGGGGAAATGGAGCAGTGACACCTGTGGATGCTGCTGCTGGGACACTGAGCTTGTGGGCTGGCGTGGCTGTGAAAAGGCAAGCTGAAAATTGCTGAGTGTGCAAGGTGAGGTGCTTCCAGGGGTGACACTGAAAACCTTAGCTGTCTTCTGAAACACCAGACCTGATTCCAGTCACCACAGTCAAGAAGACTCTGATTGCTGGAAATGGCTGCTGAGGCGTGTGTGACTAATGCACATGTGAGGTTCTCAGAAAAATCACAGCTAGGTACGGCAGGAAGGGCCATGGAGACGTACCCTCATCCATCCTCCTGTACGAAGCCAAGATCAATACGTCTAGACCATCCCTGACAGATGCTTAAGCACCTTTTTCTTCTAAGTCTTAATGATGTCTCCACCCTCCAGATTCCTTGGGCAACCTACCCCGGGGCTTTGCTGAACTTCTGCTTTGAAAATTTTTACCAGCAGCCATCCTCATTCTCCCATCCTATTATGTTTTTTGTCTGATTCCCAGCAGATATGGAAAGAAAGTCATCACTCTCTTCTACAGGAAGCTTTTATGAATGGAAATTGTTACCCCATCTCTGCTCTGCCTTCCATTTTCCTGAGTTATGTGACCCTTTCCCCTCCATCTCTCCTTGGAGGCTGTTTTCTACGTCTCTGGTCACTCCGATTGCTCTCCTCTGGGCTCTCGCCAGTTGGGGCCTGTCTTTCTTGATGAACCCTGCCCAAAATTGGATGCAGGACTCCAGCTGAGGCTTTGGTAAGGGGGAAGGGAAGGTTTACTTCATGCGTCTCACATACAGCTTTTCTGTTTATGAATTCCAGCATGATAGCTGCGAAAAAAAAGCAAACAATGTCCTAGTGGCCCTTGAGATTTGGGCGCAGTGGAGATGAGGACCATATAAGTACATAGATGGATGCATGGATGAAATGCAGACTTTCGCTGGTCAGAGAAAATAAACTGAGCTTGGGGATGTGGCACCGCAAGGGACAGACCGCTGCTAGCGTATGGGTGAGCCTCAGGCCAGGCCTGAGGAGGGGGGCACTCCCGTCCCATCGCGGTGCACCCCGGGAGCTCCTCGGCCACACCGGGAGCCATGGGGTTGTCCCCTCTGGGCCCACACCAGCTGGGTTTCCTCTTGCTGGTGGCTCCATGGGCTGAGAGGGTCTGAGCCTTTGTGCCGCTAGACTTGGCTCTCAGCGCTTTGCTCTGTAGGCATATTTATTTAAGCTGTTCTTCTTATTTGCTTTTCACTTTTGGAGGAAAAAGATCTCTGTGAAAAAAAAGGAGTTGCACACTTTTTTTCCCCTCTCCTTCAGCCCAAGTGTTAGGCAGGAGGCTGGTGAGCGATGCAGAGTTGGGCGGGGAGGCGTTCGGGCTGGAATTCCTGTTGCCATAACAACCTGATGCAGGCCTCAAATATAGAAATGGTTTTACCCGATAGCCCCACTCCGTCCTTTCTCCTGTAACACAGGAGCGAACGGGCTTTGCTTCTCGCTGCTATCTTTTAGAGCCTGAAAGGCCAGAAATGGGGCCAACCCTACGCAGTGTAAGCCCTGGTGAGGGCAGGGTGTGTGGTCAAGAGTCGCTAATAATGGGTTTGATAGTCCTGCTCTGTTCAGGGCTTCAGCATGTGGGCTCCAAATACTGGTTTAGCCCAGTGAAAATTGTTGGACCGGTTGGATCGAATGAACCAATCCCACAGCAAAAGTAGAAAACATTTAACTGCTGAGGCAGCTGCTTCCCTGCCGCAGCTTTGGGAGGGGGGGAGGGGACCGTCCCTGCTTGGGGCTGGGCAGGGACGGGGACAAACCATGCCAGAGCACCACATCAGATACTCTCTGCGCAGGGACTTGTTGGCACTTTCCACAGGAAAGCTTCACAGAAGGAGCTGCCCTGGTTTTGTGAGCTACCCTTCTCCCTCCCCCCACCTCCCCGCCTTCACAAATGCTATCCAAAGGGGTCTTCCCTCCTGTGACCCCTGCTGCTGTCCCATTCCCGTGAGTGACAGGAGACTGCAAAGGCTCCATGGACATGCACTGTAGCGAGTGCAGATGACACAAAGAAAGATTTCCAGAAGGGAGGAGAGAGGCTCAGGACTGCAGCGTGCTGTAGAGCAGGAGCAGTGAGTGCGTTGGATGGCCGTGTGCAGTCAGGAGCAGCGAGCAGTGAGGCTGCAGAGCACGGCTCTCCTCCTCAGCACACTCCCGGTGATGGTGATGGATCCCACAGAAGTCCCTTAGCTCAGGAAAAATATAATCACCTAGAAAATTCACCAGATGCCTTTGGTATCTCCAGTGTATGATTACACAGCAAACCCATCTGTTAAATTTACGTTTATTCCTCAACTGTATAGATGCTTTTAGAAATTCATACTTAGCTTTTTAATTAAATGTTGAGTTTTATACCATAGATCAGGAAGAGTCCCAAACTGTGGGAATTATTTACTGGTGCAATATAGTGGGAGAGCTCCCAGGATCCCGACTCCACTGTGGTGTTGGTTTCATTCTGTTAGTTTAATTGGTGTAATTTCATTGTCTTAGTTTGTTACATTATTGGATTGTAAAATCAAGCAGGTGATTGATATGGAATGCTAAAATTAAGATTTTTTTCCCATAAAATCCTAATTCCTCTCCCTTGTTAATCTTCAGAGAGGTGCAACCTGCAAGTGTCAGACGAATCTTTTCCTTTTTTCTTCTCCGGTAACAATCTCATCCTTGTTAATGTTGTGTACTTTTCCCCTGATCTGGTCATTGAAAATAGCTAATTTTCCTGAAATGGCCTTTGATTCCTACTAGAGACCAACAAATAATGTGGAAAATTCTAACCTGAGCAGTTTTAATTTTGGCCAAGTTACAGGAAACTGAATACAGAATAACTTGAGTGGGTCAGGCAGATACCTTTCAAATGCAGCAATAGAAGGCAGCTCTTCTGAATTGACTGTTTCATCTTAGTTTTCTTTTCCTCTTATTGACCTCTTCTGAATTGGAGTTGAAAGACCTCAGGTCACAAATCCCAGGGTTTAACAAGTAAAGATTCTGCTTTGGGATGTTACAGCCAGAAAAGGGCGTCGGGGTTCAACTGAAAATTGAGTAAAACAGCAAGGGCTTGCCTTCCATCAGCTGGTCATCTCCTTCCACTTCTCTGTGTGTTTGTTGAGAATTGTTACTGTGCTGCCTTGGACCCAGCTAATGTATTGATGAGTCTATTGGGATGATGAACTGCTAGAAAAAATTGCCCTCAAAAAATGCCATTGCTATACATCAGCTTTGTAGCTGTGAGACTGCAACTTTGATGCTGAGTGTCTGAGGATGCTTGGGGGGGGGGTCCAGCACGCTGTGCAGTCATTCTGAGTAACTAAACACCAGATACACTCAGAGGCCTCTTGAAATATCCTGGAGGCATATTTCAAGGGAAAACATAACTGTCAGAATCTATAGGATGTAACTTGCAATTAAGCTTGCACATTCATCCATTTTCTTGTGAATCCTTGGGTAGATGGGAACTAAATATAGCTAATGGACTCATGAGCTCAAGTACACCCAACGCTGTGCTTTTATTTCTACAGAGTGAGCCCCAGGGTCAGGCAGAGGGTTGATGTTCCTTGGTGGCAACGTAATGAGTGAGAATTGGAGGGAGGATACTCTGGAGTGACTCAGCATCACAACTGTACGTATAAAGTGCATTAGTTCAATATTTAGCCATTGGAAAAAAGTCCTCTTGGAGTTGAGGCTCCCAACCCAAGCAGCGGTGGCCCAGAAGATCTCCCCACAGCACGGCTCAGCAGGAGATGCTCACATGGGTGTTTAAAAGTTTCTGCTGCGTTTGTATTGGCATTCCCCAAGGGCCAGAGCTGCCGTGCACAACCTGCCCGGCTCAGAGCAGCTGTGGTGCCTTCTCACAGCACCAAGGAACTGCTGCCCTGTGAAGCTTTCCCCCGACAGAGCAGTTATGTTTGAAGCAGGGAAGAGGAGGAGGAGGCAGCTGATTTTGTGACCCTTTGTTCCAGATCTGGGCAGATCTATTTCTCTCTGAGAGCCAAGTGGGAGTTTTCAGTGCCCCTGGTAAGCCTGGCACCTAGTGTGACTGAGTGACTAGGACTTGCTTTGCCTGTAATTGCTGATGTTTACATGTGTCTTCTGCAAGGCACTGCCTGGAAAGTACATCTCTGTCCAGGCTGCAGTTTTCCAGCTCTGCAGTGCCACAACACTCCTGCTCTCTTTTTGGGGGTGGTCCTTCAGGGTCTGGAAAGAATGCATTTAAACCAGGAGACTGTGAGCAGGCCAATGGATTTGCTTGTATCCACAAAGTCACCTCCTCCTTCCCACCCCACCCCAAAATGTGCTGTAGTCTGTGTTAGGGCTGGAGCATCACATTTCTCCTGATCAAGCAAACGGTTGGGAGATTCAGTCTCAGATTGCACTGCAAAGACTTGTAAAGCAAACCGCTGAAGTTCCTGGGATGGTTCCCCAGACATTGCTGCTTGTTTGTGCTTGTTCCTATCCTAATTAATCTTTTTCCCCAGGGAAACTATTGTTTTAGTCCATTTCTTGCAAAATTGAACTGGTCTTTCTTGGTGTGCTGAATTAAAATCCATGAAGATGGATGCTTTAAGAATAGATGTTTGAGAGCTGCTGTTCACAGTGTTGATTCTGACTTCGCAGCAAGAAGGTTGGTGCACATCCTCTCTGCGCACACGTCAGTACAAGATGAAGCCAGGTTCTTCAACAGGCAAGAAAGAGACACTGAGGGACAATGTTCTCAGTGTCACACGCCCAGTGATCTGGGACGGCCAGGTTGAATTGTACCTCTGCAACACTACTTCAGGTCTCTGCATGGCTCCTGGACTCAAAGGACGCGCTGATGGGTCTCTCTACAGGGACCCGTCAGTGGCCAATGTCTGTCATCTCAGCAGCCATCGGGAAGAGCTGCAGAAGAGCTGCTGGCACCCAGCGCTGGGGAAACGAAAGAGCTGAGCTGTCCTCAAGTTATTGATACAGAAGCTTCAAGTAAATACAGTTTTTATTACAGAATAGAATACTTACATTTATTACCCAGAAGGAACTCTGTAAGCTCAAAAATTGTTCTTTTTGCAATGCATCTTTATTGAATTCCCTTGTCTGCACTGTTCCTGGGGACTATTAGCTGCTTTAACTGGAAAAGCAGCTGCTGGAACCCTAGGTGTTTGCTCTCAGAGGTGGCATGTTCCCTACAGCCCCCAGCCCCAGGGATTCACTCAGCCCGCATCAGCCTCCAGCTGCTGCCTTCCATCTCCTTTCCTCTGAGAGCAGGGGTCAGGAGAGCACAGACCAGGGCAGGAAGGGATGGTGCAGCCACGTGTGGCACCCTGGAAGTCAATTCCCATTGTACAAGCACTTTTTCTGCAGAAAGAAGAAAAACACCCATGCAGGACAAATAGCTTTGGGCTAGGAATAAATTGGAGCTGGTTTGTGGAGCTTAAGATCTCTTGAAATGACACTTGTGTTGCCCTTGGTAATCAGAAGAGTTGGATTGCTGCTTGGCTTCTCTAAACCCCCACTCTGCACAGCCTTTCCTGAATCAAAGGGACCGGTCTGGGCAAGGCAGGCAAGATCATCACCCACACGCACGCTGGGCTGGAGGAGGAGGCTTTGATGTGTTGCTGAGCAGAGGTATTTAATTAACCTCCTCTATTGATTTTGACGGAGAACCACCTTCACTTTTTATGTGCAAGGGAAAAAGAGACTGTCTGAAGAGCAGCCATCTGTAAGACGGCCAAGAGAGTCTGGGATGGGCTCGGTTCACTCACCTCTGGTTTTCCAGTGTGAGATTGTGGTTGACCTTTGCAAACATGCCAGAAAATAGAGACAAGGTGAGGCAGTTGAAGAAAACCGGAGAGACCATCTCCACATGCCTGAGGTCCCCCCAGCATGCAAGGTGGTACAGGAGGTGTGCGAGGGGTGGAGAAACTCCCCTCTCCTTCCAAGAAGCAGGCAACGTCCTCGAGCAGAGACAGCAGATGCAGAGGGCCTGCTCTGTGTTGGGATGAAAGGGAAGAGGGAAGGTGGACGTCTTTTACCGTCGGCTGCCAGGGCAGGGGATGTCAGTGCTTCCAGCTGTGGTATGTGGGCTAAGCTTCAACTTGAAAGGCCATCAAAGGATTTTGGAGAACAACTGTGAAATATTAAAATGGCTGCTTGCTCTTCTAACATGACAGCAGATGAGAAATTTGGGAGTTTCCTAGGATTTCCTGATTTACTGGGGCGTAACTGCTTGAACTGAGGGCCTTTTAAATTTTGCATTATGTTGGCTGGGTTGTTAATATTTAATGTATGGAAAAAGACAAAGGTAGGTAGCTGGCAACTCTCTTAAAATAAAGATCTCTATTATGATGATCCTGAGGAATCTTTGCTATTGTTATTACTTCAGTCACTGGAATGGCAGAATGTAAATGCTAGGAGCAGGGAGGGAAATCTCGCTGTGCCAGGGGGTGTGTGAACAGAGAGGGTCAGAAGCTCGCAGTCTGAAAGACAGGGAGGGTGTGGGGACAGGAGTTTCTCCCCAGGTAGTGAAGGCTGTGATCATGTCAAGTCCTCATGTCTCACCACTGTGCTCATCACCAGCCCCTGTGATGTGACTCGCTGGGCTGGGCACCTGTGACCTCCGTGCCGCTGCACTGAGCAGGAAAGCTTCCCAAGTTTGTGGTCACACTGCTGCTTTTTAGCCTGGAGCCTTTTCTCCCCTCCCCTTCAGACCATGGCCCTTGCCAGCCAGCGGAGACGTGAAGAGCAGGAGGGTGGCAGCACCCAGGGCTGCTGCTCCCCAAGGCACTCAGCACCTGAAAAGCTGCAGGAGCTCAGCCAGACTGTGTCTTTTCCTCTGCTTGCAAAGACGTGACAGTAATTTCTGTCTTCCACAGTGCATCTGAGTTCTGCTGAAGCCCCCTACAGAGCTGGCAGGAGCACAGGCAGGGGTTTCAGAGGCCTCCCTGCCAGATCTTCTGCCCTTTCTGCAGAAGCAGCCTGACGCACCTTAGAGAAAAGCTGCATTGCAACTGCTTTCTGCAGAAAACATAGCGTTCACCAGAACTCTTAATTCTGTGTTATTGTGAAGAGTTTAGACAGCAAAATGCTTTTCAGAGCACTCCAATGCTAGGAGTTCAGAGATGATAGTAAATCTTTTCTAAGCCGTTGACCTTTTTAGGTGTTTAGTCACACTGGAAAATGAGTCTCAACGGGGCAGGGACGGTGGGGTCAGACATTGCGGTAAAGCTTTTGCTGCAAGGCTGCTGGGAATTTTGGTGCCCAAATCTACAGCAGGTGGGGGCCAGGGGTGGATTTGAGCCTCTTTGTGCTGAAGGACTTGAGCAGGCATCTCTGCTCTGTGGAGAAGTGCTCACTGCGGGGGTATTTCTGAAAAAGTTAAAATCTGCTTCGCTCCCACCTTTTGCAGCTGCACCTTTGAAAAACAAAGTGATGAGTAAGCAATGCACTGAAAGGTGCAGCACATGAAACTGCCCTTAGGTCGCAGGCTGCAAATCCCAAGGGGAAGGAGAAATGTCCCTAGCACCCTTAGAGAGGGGCCACCCAAGCATCTAAAAAATGTCATCTTAAGATGGCTCTGTCCTCTGTTTTTCCTCCTAGTCAGCTCCAGATGACTCCTTGCTCCATCGCTGGCTCTTCCCAGTCCTGCTGTGCGCTCCCCATGGGCCTGGTGTCGACATTCGGAGCTGCAGCCCCCTCTGAGCTGGGCACTGCGGCGATACCCACTCCGCGCTCAGCATCCTCAGCTCCTGCTGAGATGAAGGAAGCAGAGCTGCACTTTCGGTAGGTTACTGCAGTGTTTTCATTTTGTATGATTACATCCAATTTGTTCTTTTTGGTTAGCTGGTGCTGGGTATTATTCCCCTGCAGAACTCATGTGTACAGTGAAAAGGGCATCTTTAGAAGTGCTTATTAAAATTCATGGAGAGCGGTGCTGTCCCATGTGAAGAAGTTTAATCCAACACAGCCTTCAGGAATGGCTTATTGCAGCCTTCTGCATCACCCACAAACACTTCGGGGAAAAACAGGGAAGGAGAACAGAGTGTTAGATAAGCTGCTTTAAAATGATCTTCATAATCCTGCAAATTAAAATGTATTTTATTGGAGACAACATAGAGATGGAAAATAACTCAAGAAAAGCTGGAAATTACCCTTCCCAGAGACAATTCCTGCTATTCCTTTGACTGTGACTGGATGTCAGTGAAACCAAAGCTTTCCCCCCTCCAAGGGCCAGCCCCATCAGTGGCACAAGATGCCCAGCCTTTCCTGCAGGACCTGCCCCCAGGGGAGCTGGCCCCCCTTGGTACTAGGAATAACATTAAATAGTTGCTTGAAATTAGATTTGACCTACCTCATGTCACTTCACAGCCAGTGGCATGAGGCTTCCTGACCTGCAAGCAGCTCCAGCTTTTACTGTTGTTGAATGGCATGAAGGAGGGGAGAAGGAAGGGTGCATTTACTCAAGGCTTAGGGCAATTGAGAACAGGGAATAGCCAAGAAAAGCTGGATTCACACAAGTCTTTCAAATCCTGCCTATTTTCTGACAGTTCCTCATAAAATATGAGCAAACCTTAAACTGTTGGGTCCCATCATCAGTCTTATTCTCACCGAGATGTGCAACTCTCGTAAAGCGTGGATGTGTGGGAGGAAAGGCAGAAAGCTGGAGCCAGGGGGGATGGCTCTGAGTGCGCTTTGTGGGAACCTGCACCAGAAGCTTCTCTGACAACCAATTTGTACTGGCTTGTTTCCTGCCCTCTTCCCAAAGGCCAAAGGAGCCCAAGGCTGATGGCACCAAGGGCCGTTTGCAGAGCAGTGCCAGGCAAGCAGTGACACAGCTCTGGCCTCCCTGCCTCGAGGCAGCAGGAGGGAGGGAAGCCTGCCTGCAATGGGGAGCACTGGGCACTCCTGGGGCTTCAAAAGCCATCTGAAAAGTTTAGGTAAGCTGAAAACTTCATCTCTTTACAGGACAGGGTCCCCAGGTGGCTACTATCCTCCCAAACAGGAGAGAGGGCTGTCCTCCCCTCTCTTTTCTCTGCCATAGCTGAGACAGCCTTCAGAGGCTTTGCCCCCTGCCAAGGGCTGTTTGGTCCCTGCTGAGACCTTTCTGCTCCTCCTTCCTCCATCTCCTGCTTTTGCAGAGATACAGTCCAGCAGCTCAGCCCTCCCGGGTCCTTTGGTGCCTCTCTGAGGACCCACGGCAGAGGTCAGGCCCTGCTTTCTGGACCAACAAGCTGTTATGGACTTACAAACTTACATAAAGAGTTTGGAAGAGGCTCGCTTTTACCATGGTAAAGGGCACGGGTGAAAGGTGGAGCACACTGAGGGGACAGGCCAGGGGCCAGGAAAGCCGTGGCTGGCAAGGCTTCCCCTTTCCAAGCAGAGCCCGCACTCCCATGGTGGCGTGGGTTGGCAGCTACAGCTGAACTCCTCAGAAACGGGCTTTCAGCAGGGGAGAATGTGATAGTGGAGCTCAGCTGCTGCTGATGTTGCCATCCAGGCTCTGCCTGGGTTTTTCAAAGAGAGCCTTGTCTCTTTAAGTTTCATTTTTGGATTGTATTTTGCTGTCTGCTTCCAGTATTTTTCCCTGGTATTCCAGTATTACCACACTCCTGGGCTCTCGGTAGCATGAACCACTGCGCACTGTGTATCTCAGCTCTTTTCTTTGCACTTTTCAACACTTGTTACAGATCTCTGCCAAGAAACCTGCTAATTTTTTTTCCCCATTTAAGGGAAAGGAGGAAAGGATTTTGGACTATAAAAGAGAATCTCCATCGTACCTAGAGTGTTTCTAGGCTGGAAAGAAAATCCCTGGAAACTAAGGGAATCCTTAAAGGGACATAATAGGAAACAGTAACGGAGAAAGCTTGTTGTGCGTGACTGTCTTTCCCGCTCATGAGGACAAGTACAAAGCCCTTGGGCTGCAAGAACAATAGGGGTTATTGTTACATCTTATAGCTCATTTTAGAATCTGAAACCCAGCATCCCCTCAGCATCAGGAACCGGCCAAAACTCGTGGGCCACCAAAGCTGCTGCGCCCAGCTCTGCTGGAAACCCATTGTTCCACATACCATTGCTGTGACGGGGCTGAGCGCTTGTTTACGGGCAAGGAGCCTTCCTTTCCTGACAGCCCGTTATTTTTCTGCGACCAGCAAAATGATGTAAATCAGCCTCCCCTCTTGCTTCACAGGATGGACAGGAAGATGCCAGACTGTTGTATAGGCGTGGGTGTTTGCGAAGATGTGGTACTTTTTCCTTATGCAGGCAGAGGAGTCACCGCGGATCAGCAGAGGGATATTTCCACATTTAGGCTCAGCCTATTTCCCTGTCAGGTTGTAGCACAGCAAAACACTGTCTTACAGACCTCTTCTGCCTGGCAGGTGAGATACCACTGACTTCGAGCCCAGGAGAACATGTATTTGCAATGGTCTGCTCATTTCCTCTAAAATACTTGAGGTTTAAGGTGTTTCCTTGTCAATAGCTGCTGTAATACCTGGAAAGGAGTAGGGTTTGTCACGGATTGCATTCAAGCATTTGACTGGTTCCACAGGCTGTGGAAATAACAAACCATTAATTAAGTTTGCAGAAGCTCAGGGTACAAAAATATCAGTTGAAGGAATATCCAAACCCAGAGTGGGTTAGATAACCTTGGAGAAGTGCGAGCAGGCTGCACATTTCTGTATCCCCAGGCCTGCACTGCCCCTTGCTGACAAACTCTCCATCATGGGACAAGAAATGCTGCAGGGAGCAGACGTCCTGGGGGTGGAAACGTCCCTTCCTCTCCCCAGACTCCTGCATCACCCCACACAAAGCCAGCTGGAGGGTCTGCCCTGGGCAGGGCTCCCTCTCACCGCTTCTGCCTGAATCTCCGGTACGATTTTTCATCTCTGGCAAGAAGGCGTGTGTGGAGGGGTGAGCATGCAGCAGTGGAGGATTCTGTTCTTCCATGCTGCTCCTTCACGTGCTCCCCTCCACGGCTGGTTCCTCTCGGCAGAACACGTGAATGATGTTGGCAGGGTAGCAAGAGTGATACGGGAAGATACACATGCCCTGCTAATAAACCCGAGTTGCCTCTCTCCCCGTGATTTAACCGCACTGGATCGGATGCCTCTCCCTGCATTAGGCTACTTGTCATTTTCCCTCTCAGCATTCTCTTGCCACAGAAGACCTGCCTGCATTTGTCACAAGGGGAGATAATGTGCCCTCGATGCCAGTGCTAACAGAGAAATAACTTGCTCTCCTACAGCACCTGCCAGCCGGGAGTTTCAAAGCACTTTGTAATCATTAACAGATTTAGCTTCCTAGCACTGATCAGGGTTTTTCATCTGAGTTGTAAGAAGAGTAAAGTAAGGTCTGGCGGCAAAATGATGAGAAAATAGGAGAACCGAAGTGCTCTGGATACTGCTTCTAGGTTTTCATGGGGTAGGAGGAGCTACTTCAGTGGAGGGGTACTGGACTGGGATTAAGCTGGCCAACAGATTTTATTCCCAGTTCTTCCTTCCACCTCCCCTCTGGGCGATCTTGCTTTTCTGTATCTTAATTTCCTCATCTGCAAAAGGAAGGTAGTGACCCACTTCTCCTTGTAAGAAACTCTGAAATATACAGATTATGTACAGTTGTGGGAGGTACTGGAGAAAAACACTGTTTGGGATTTCAGAAAGCTATCTCTAAGGAAGATGCGGACATTCAAACGCCAAACACAATAGTGTAACATTGACACTCTGTACACTGGACAATGGGACCCAGGTGGGGGCTAGGAGGAGAAGCATAGAAAGTAAGGAAAAGCAGCACTGATAGTCTTTTTTCTTAACTGATCACATAAAATCAGACACTGAGCTCATATTTTAGAAACCCTGTAGTAGGAATTGTCAGTAGAGTCCAAGAGCCACAGCCAATCAATGCAAGAGGAGAAAAGGCTAACGAGCATTGCTGTGTACCTCTGGCACACCTGCCTAAGCAGGTGGACTGCATTAAGTGATGGTAATGTACCCATTAATTGGTGCTAATGGAGCTCCAGGCTCCTGGTGTGGCTCATTTCCCCTGGTGGGAGTGAGGGAGGAAGGCAAGAAGGACAGAGTGGCAGAGGGATACTTTGAATGCTGTGCTGTTGCCTGGAAAGCCACTGTTTCTGCTGTGTTTTCAGGTTAGCAAATGCTCCTTTTTCTTAAATTTATAGTCTAATAAGCAGCAGAGATCCACCACTACTCCTCCTATCTGGACCTGCAATCATCCTGAGGAGAGGCTCCGTCCTTTGCCGGGACCAGGGCCCAGCTCGCTCCTGGCACAGGTGGTGATGTGCAGCCCTGCTGAGCTCGGCTGCTCCCGGCTCAGTGAGCAGGGCATGGAAAGCGACAGGGGCCCTGCCGGGCTTCTCAGCGCTCTCTGCTCATCGTTTTTCTCCTGGCACCAACCTCTGCTCCTGTTCGCACGGGTGATACCACCGGGAGCTGGAGGATGGCGGGAAGAGCCCCATCCCCCTCAGGAGGGATGCTGCGGCTCTCCCCGCGGTGCTAGGTCTGTTCTAGGCGCCTCCTCCGCTGTAAACCAGCCCCGGGGCCCGGCCAGCAAAGCGTTAAACCTTCCCTGCAATGCTGCATCCCAGCTCACGGTGGAGCTGCCTTCCTCTCTTCCACCCCCAACTTCCAATTCACTCCAAACAACTCCGGGACAGAATTGCAGGGAAAAGCTGGAGGTTCAGACTAGACTTGTTGATCTCCGTTCCCAGGCGGTAGAAGGAAGGACCGGCGCTTTCCTTTGTGTCTGTACGGAGAGAGGGCCGGGGGGTGGTGGGGGGCGGGGGCAGATGCGGCTTCGGCGTTGGCTGTAGGCAGAAGCGGGGAGCCGCAGCCGAGAGAAGGCCTTGGAAAGCTTCCTGCCGAGGGATCTGATTCGCCTCCTTCCCCTTCCTTTCTCCGCGGACGGCCGGGAGCGCGGCCGCCATCCCTCCGCCCCGAGGCTGCCCGCGGGGGGATGCGAGCGGGGCCGCCCCCGCCGCAGGATGTAGCCGCCCCGCACCGCCTCGCTGGAAGCCCGCAGGAGGAGGTAGGTGCGGGCCGGGCTCCGGCCGAGGGAGAGGAGCCTTTCCCCCCGTGCGGTGGCAGGGGTGGTATTTCGGTTTTGAGGGGCTGAGTCGGCGGGGAGCGGGGCCGAGCCCGCGGAGCCTTGCCGGCTGGGCACAGAGGAGCCGTTCCTTTCTGCGCCGGGGTTTCTCTTCGTGCCATCTTGTGTAAGCAACAGTGCTCAGGGCTGTCGTAAGCCGCCCGGCTTCGCAAGGAAGGCTCGGGTTTTTTTCCTTATTCCGGTTTTCGTTGGTTTCCCTGCAGAGGTCGGCGTGGGGTGTGTTGGGGGGGCGGCCCGGAGAGGTAGAGTGTGTCGTTAGAGTGACTGGAAATGGTCCCTTCTCCCTTCCCCAGCTCTTTCCTCAGGCGAATTTGCAAGGCTGGAGTTACAAAAAGCCTCCGCGTCTCCCTGCCCGCCTCCACGGCTGGGCAGGGCGGGGGGCACGGCCGGCTCCGAGGCGGGGGGTGTACTCCCAGCTGGGTCCTAGGGGCACAGGGAGTCTGGCGTTGGCGGTCCCGCAGGGCTCCTCTGCGGGAGGGAGCGGCGGCGGGCCCGGGTGCTGGCGGTGGCGAGGCCAGTGCTCTCCGGGATGGGCGAGCACCATGCGGGCGGCCCGGCGCTTTTCGGGGCGCGTTACTAAGTGGTGCTCGGGGGCAGCTTTGTGCCCTTCCCTGTCCGTCAGCGGTTCCCAGCCCTTTGCTGGCAGAGGCTCCCGGGGCCGTGCCCAGCCTCCACAGCTCCCCCGGACGGGGTGTGCAAGCGACCCTCCCGGGCTGGGTTGGGAGTGGGGGGGGGAGGAGGACGACACCCGTCCGCCGCCCGGGGGAGCTCGGCGGCAGCGCCCGGGCCGACACGTGGGAGCAGGCGGCCTTTAGCACCGCGGACAGCGCCCGCCTGCCGGAGCGCGGTTCAGCACCACCGGGGCGGACAGCGCCGCCGCCCCCGCCCCAGGCAGATTAGCGGGGCCGGGCGCGCCCCGCGCGGGGATAAGGCCGCGGGCGCGGAGGTCAGCGGGCGGGGACCCACGGTCGGCATCTCTTGCAGCTCCGGGGCATGGAGGGGAAGGAGAGGTGAGGAGAGCCGGCCCCCCGCGCGCCCTGCCCCACGCCGCACCTTGGAGCGTCCAGCCTGAGGGGGACCAGCGATGCCTCTGGGGATGAATAAGCATGGATCTCGCTCTACTACCTCTTTGCCTCCGGACCCCACGGAGATCGTCAGGAGCAAGGCCTGCTCCCGAAGGGTCAAGCTCAACGTGGGGGGGCTGGCCCACGAGGTTCTCTGGCGGACCTTGGACAGGTTGCCGCGGACCAGGCTGGGTAAGCTCAGAGACTGCAACACACACGACTCCCTCATGGAGATCTGTGATGACTACAACCTGGAGGAGAACGAGTACTTCTTCGACAGGCATCCCGGGGCATTCACCTCAATCTTGAACTTCTACCGTACTGGCAAGCTGCACATGATGGAGGAGATGTGCGCCTTGTCCTTCAGCCAGGAGCTGGACTACTGGGGGGTGGATGAGATCTACCTGGAGTCCTGCTGCCAGGCCCGCTACCACCAGAAGAAGGAGCAGATGAACGAGGAGCTGAAGAGAGAAGCAGAGACACTGAGGGAAAGGGAAGGGGAGGAATTTGATAACACTTGCTGTGCTGACAAAAGGAAAAAGCTCTGGGACCTCCTGGAGAAGCCCAACTCCTCCGTAGCGGCCAAGGTAAGACCTCCACATTTCTTAAGTCTTGTTTGTATTGACTCATGACTGTGGCAATGCTTCCATGAGATGTTGTCCTGCTAACATTACTTTAGAATCTGGCACTTGTGGCTGGCTGGATGCTGTGAGTCAAGGGGAAGTAAGGCCTCCCAGATGCAAACAAGTTTTAATGTATCTCTTGGGTGATTTGGGAGGGATCTGGTTTGAGCTTCTTTGGGGCAGTCTAGGCTGCTCGGTGTGGGAGCAGCTCCACTGACCTCTGGGTCAGCATATGCTGATTTCTGTGGCTGAGAGTTTGTAGGCTTGTTATCTAGTGGCATGTCTTGGTGCATTGTGTAATAGAGATTTTTTTGGGCCCAAAATGTGTTTCCTATTGCTTAAGCAAATGGGCTTTTAGGAAGAGGAAATCTACTTGAATTCTGAGACCCGGGTCCAGTAAAGAAATAATACTTTCCTTTCTAGGCCTTAATTTAAAATGGTATGGTGAAATATATCTCCTAGTTACTTGTATCATGTACTTCTAGGCTGCGAGTGCGTTAAGGCTAGCATTTGAATTTCATCTTTTACCTGATTCCAGCCTATCTTAAGTCTCTCTGTGCAATACTGCTGCAGCTCTGTCAATAGTTGAAGTGCTGCTTACTCTGAAGTTGATGCCAGCGCAACAGATCTATTTGAAGGCATTTGGAAGACAAGAGCCATGTTAGGAGAAACCAATGTCAGAGTTGGCTCTGATAATTTAGCTGTCTCATGTTAGTCACATATTTAGTGAGGAAAATCTGTGTGAACACAGTGATTCAGTAACCATGGGGACAAAAGTGAAGGGGGAGAGGTTGAAAACTGTGGGATGAATAACTGAAAAGCAAGAGAGATGGAGCAGCAGGGACTGAAACTTGAATTCTCTATGTACTGGTGTCCTTACAGTATGGCAAAGTAGAAAGAGGCCCCAGCTACATCTTCAATGTCACACCTCTTGTACTATGTTTGCAATTGCAAGCCTTGGCTCCGTCCCTCAGGAAGGCTGGCTTTGGTGGGCTACTTATGAAACAGACGACTTTCCCTCTCTTTTCTCTTATTGAAATGTCGCACATCACGAACCAAGAGCACATACAAAGTTTTGGGAAGGGATTTTATGAAGCGTGGAGCTAAATGGCTCATTCTGGCAGGGGAAGGGAGAAGCATTGTCAACTGCTGAACCGATTATCACTTTTTTTAAATGACAAACAGAGCCCCAGAATGTCTCTCTCCAACGGCACAGATGACACTGTGCTGAATGCATTAATCATTTATAAGTCTCCTTTGGCACAGTCCTGGAATCCTGAAACACACACCCCGGGCTTTGCTGTCTGTGGCACTGACTCAAAATCCATTAGAGACTGTTGATGTTCATGATTTACTGTAGATGAGCAGGGGTCATTCTTGCCAAATAAGTGTCTTTTGTGATTTATAAATGAAATACACTCTAGCTTCATTTTCTGAGAAAATTCTCAGAGTAAGTGCATTCAGCATTGCAGGCTCTGGATTAATTGAGAGTGCAAAGCATTATTATCCTTCCCGTTTAAAGCTACCATTCTGTGACTTCATTACTGTAGTGAAAATGGTGCTGTATGTTTTCAGACTTCAAATATTCCAGCAGTTCCCAAACACAGATTTCTCCTCGTTTCAAGTGTAGCAAGGAAAATAGGCATGATGAGCAATTAGCTTACCAGGCAGGGACAGAAGAGCTGCTAAGCCTATTCTTTATCTGATTTTCTCCCTGCTGGTGGGTAGCTTTTCTCTTATGCCAGAGTATGCCCTTTGCTTTGATCACCTTCATAAGAATTCACTCCACGTATTGAATAGGCTGGACTCTGTCTTCAACTTCTGATGGAAGGACATGGGGAGAGGGACTTGGCAGCCTGACCCGTTATCCAACCTAACCAGCTGTGCCCAGGCTCCATTTCAGGTTTCATTTTCTAAGTCTGAGCCTCTGCCTGGTAGCTCCTGGCCAGCTTTCCTCAGCTGTCTGCTCAGTGGAGCACTTCTGCTGAGGCCATGGGCCTCCAGGAACCGCTGTCACCTCTCCTAGAGCCAGACTCCCTATGTTTTGCCAAGTCCGAGAGCTCAAACTGTTCCTATAGAAAGGGAACAAAGTAAACTATTCTGAGGTTTGATGCCTGTCACTAAAGGACCTAAAATAATTGGGAAAATGTGTACCACTCTCACTTATTCTTTTTCTTCACACTTCTGCCATTCAATGCAAAGGTTTTTCATTTAAATGTAAGAAATACACATTCTAAATATAAGAAATACGCATTCCCTTCATGTTCTCTTTAAGAACTTCAGAAAATGGCTAGAAATGTGAGTTCTCCCCTAAACCCAATACAATCCCTCTGTAAGCCATGCGCCGTTGTCTAACTCCTGCTCCAGAAAGGTGGGCTTTCTTGCTGGCTCTCAGCATTGTTTATATTTTAGCACTTTCTGCACAACACCTAACCCAACTCCTCCAGAACAGATTATGGCAGAACTTCTCATGGTTGTACTGGAACTGGTTAAATCCTGAGAGTGAGTTGTTTTCTATTTGTGTTGGTTTTTTTTTTTTTTTTTTTTTTTTTTGTTTGGGTGTTATTTTTAATTGTACATGATGTGCCTCAGGATGGAAAACAGCATTCAAATAAGAAAAGAAGAATCCCTCAGACCTTAATTTTTGTTGCTCTTGTATCCATCGGGGAATTACCCATATCTTTAGACTAATCAGTCTGGCTTTTAAACTAACTACCTCATGGTGAGGAGTGTCTTATTTACGTGTGATGCTTCACCCTGTACGTGACTGGAAAGAACACTCTGTTAGATTTTTATAATACCCACTCTTTGAGAGCCTCCAGATTTCTACGATGAGGCATCAGACAGCTGTTGAAGCCCCAGACTCACTGCCTGGTTGCTCCCCAGCACTAGCAGAGGGGTGTTTGCCCCTTTCCTATAACGCTGCAGTCCCTACAGCTGTAACGAAAGCTGCGCTGTCCTCATGCGAGGAGTTGTAGAGCTGCAGGGCAGCATTCCAGCCCTTCTCCAGGGTCAGACCGCGCAACAGGCATGAAAGCCATTTCACCCACCAGTCCATTTAACTGGGAGGCCCTTGCTGTGCTGTACTCCCCTGCACTCACTTTGCCTGGTGAGAAAGCTATGCACAACACTGAGCACTAAGGGACACTCCTTCTCCCAAATGAAAAAATATTTAACAGGCAGTTATTTAATGAAAATCTTCATTTCTCTCTCTAGCCTTACAAGATATTTTAAAGGATCAGTTTCTCCTGCTTCCTGTGACTCTATTTGCCTGTATATTCCTGAGAAATAACTCACTGCAGTCTGTGGATGCTTCCTTCTCTTCCTGTGATCACTGTTTTTGCATGTTCCTGCTTATTTTTATCATTTTCCCAGTCTCCCTTAATAGCTTAGTGGTTGACTTCTTTGTTTTGATTTTTGAATAGTATTCTTCCTGTACTTTGGTGTGCTCACAACATCCATTTTTAACCACAGAGGACTCTGGTGCTTACTTGGGTCTGGATTTACGCTAGATGAAGATGAGCTGCAGTTATTTTCTGGAGTAGCTATTACGTTTTGTTGTACGGTAGTTTTCCTTTCCTCAGGAAAGCAAAGCGACTCTTCAGAAGCCAAGCAGAACTGCTGCTTTTTCTCAGGACGTAGTGCCCATGTCAGGGCAGCAGTGGCTAGCAGTTCTCTAGCACTCTGGTTTGGGCTTTTAATCTTAATTACTCTTTCCCTCACAAGGCCAAGCCTGGGCAGCTGGTTTCTGTCACTCACAATCCAGCTAGCAGTCCTGGGTTTCCAAAGCAGAAGTCCCTCCTGTAGCTGTTGGTTTTTACTAACCAAGCTGATTAGGGCCTGTGGGTCTACCTGCCTGGTGAGGCATTCATGCCGCTTGGGATGACCAGCCTAGCTGCAATTCCAACTAGAGTTTGTGGCATCCCTAAATGAGACTGCAGTTGTTCCATGCTTTCCGGTATAAATAAATAACAAATTAGACCAATTAAACATCTTAACTTGTATGGTCTTGGAAATCCTCTGATCACTTGGACCTTTCCAGCAACTATGCAATAACACTGCCCTTTTTGCCTCTTAGGAGGAAAAGAAATCCTTTCTTCTTTTAGTCCTTACAAATTATTCTCTCAATCAATATTTGAGCAATTAGTGTTGCACAGAGCAGAGGGGGAAAGTCTACTTGTCTTACAGACTCCTCTGCATGTGCTGGTTTCATCTATTTTTCTCTTGCTGTCTTGAAGGCTGAGAAAAACACGATGACATCACCCACTTTGCAAAAAGCTTCTCTGCATAACTACATGTCAAGTAGGATGTGTGCTTCCTCTGCTCCTCGCTGCCTCCACTTCCCGCTTGTCCCTGTCCTGTCGGAAGCTCAGCTGCAGCAATCCCTCCATTCTGGCAGGCTAATTCTTATACTTTCCCCTGTTCCTACTCTGTCTGTGTCAGTGCAATAATATCACGTTTATCCTTGAAAACATGCAACTCCAATTCGGTAATCTTATTATGCATGCCTCTACATTCGTTGAACAGCTTTTCTCAAGCTGCCCAGTGCTCTCTGCTGCTAATCTCTGGATGCATTGCTTAGGGATTGGGGAGGTTGCTCTGTAAGCTCTTTTCTTATTATTGTTGATAGTAGTGACAAAATAAGAATGATAAAGCCTCTTGGAGATGCATTTGCTACATCTAGAGCATTCTTCCCCCACATGGGCTTTCTATTCTTGGTCCTCCCTTATGGCGTGCAGTTTTCATTCATCTCTAAACCTGCCCAAATTTAGCATTCAGCAGAGGAAACCCCTCTCCCTAATTGCAAGGGTCACATCTTAGCAGTGTCTTGTCTGTCTCTGAGACTCCTAACAGGACAGATGTTGACTTTGTCTGTTAAAGCCAGCTTGCCTCTATTTTGCTTGCATCTGTGACTTTCATTTTTTTCTGATGCAGCTACTGCTTTGGCTTTTCTGCTATATATAGGAGACTTTTTTTTTTTTCATCCAAAGTAAACTCCTTTCTTCGGAGATCTTCAAAAGCAGAGCCTCATTCCAAAGCCTTTCCCGTGGGTTCGGGGATTTGCCACTTTGGTCTATAGCTTATTACTGGATTTTTGGCACAGCACTGTCCTGTGGACACACAAATGATGCTGTTCTCTATCAATTTCTTTTCATCCTACAGCTCCTCTCTGGGTGCTTGTCCTTCCAGTGAACTTCTTAAATCTTTTGTCTGGGGAGCCCTAATTCCTGTGTTCAGTTCCCAGCAATGTGTCCTCTGCTGCTGTCTCACTGATGACCTTCCCACAACGTATCGCCGTGCTGCCAGTTCTCAGAACTCCTCTGCATTACAGCCTTCCTAAATTCCCAGTTTTGGAGGGGAAAAAATGCCTAGTAATATTGCCAGCCTGGTAACTACGTACTGTGATTCTTTTCTGGCTCTAAAGAGTCTTGATGGGAGTCCCTGTAACATAGACACCCTGGCCATAACACCGGCTTGTTAGTCCCCCACTTCCCATCTTATTTCCTGCATGGGATGCATCTGCCAACAAGCAGCTTGTGCTAAGCTCTCCAGGTGGGATCCTCACCCTTCAAAGGTGATCCTTTCTCCAGCCCCATTACTGCAGCCCTGAGCAGCATCCCTTGGATCCAGGCAGGGAGCTGCCTGTCGCTTCCTGCCTGGAAATGTTTAGGGTTCAGCAGTTTGCAATCCAAGCCTGCAGATCTACAGTCTCTGAAGAATTTTATAAAAGGAAAGTTTAAATTGTTGTGCCTAGTAGTTCTTTTGATGTACTTGCCATGAAGTCCATGAAGTGTAGTATGCATAAACATATATATAGGCACACTCTTGGATTTCTTACTTACCTGTAACTCTGCTAGGAGCAAGTTTGTGGTCCTTCCTGAACCTCAGCATCCACATCTGCCTGAGACTGCCTGCCTCAGGAGGGAGGTGACAAGCTGATGTGCTCAGGCTGGATTTCTTGGAGGATGTGTGCTATAGAAGTATAGTTGATGCTATTTTTAAAGCACCAGCTCTCATCTGTACCTTTGACAAATCTGTCTCAGAAACTAATTCCCCTCGCTGCTCAGTGTTCTTCTATCCTGCTCAGCCTGTGTTTATGGTTTAAGATGCCAACATTAGCAGTCAAAAATGTAGCAAATATTGCAAGAACGGAAAATCCCTGTTTTGTTCAGCAGGAACTGCAGAGGTTTAGTAATAATGGGATTCAGAAGAACAGTACTGGGCCTGATCCACCCAGGAAATGCCGGTGTGGTGCTCACAAAGCATGGGTGCAGCTTTTGCTGGTACCTGTGCAAAGCACTTGCTGCGCTGCTGAGTTGAGCATGCTGTCCCCAATGGGTGTGTGCTGACTGCAGCGGAGTTCAGTGAGCTATGCAGAGGCACTCCAGAGCCATGTGGAAAAATCAATTCTCTTCATTTTTTAAAATACTTCCTTCGTTTAACTCTTCTTACACAGCAGGATAAATATCCTTGCCATCATGTTCCTTCTTTTACCCATTCCTCTTAATCCTGAAGATCACAATTTCCTGATTTCTCTCGACGTGAATGCCTCCATGGAGAAGAATAATCCAATGTTACTTTTACAACATGAGCATTGCTATTTGTCATTGCTAATGGCAAAATATTTATGTCAAAGAAAGTTCACAGCTATCACTTAGCTCTTATAATAAACACAGTCAATGTGATTTACTCCATGGAGAGATCTGGCAGCAAAAGAAGAGGCACAACGTGGCCAGTGAATGTGAGCAGGTCACCAGTATAGCCTTTTCTCAAGAAGCTACACATGGAAGCTATACGTTGTCACTGCTTCTGCTGCATTAAGGCAGGCAAGGATCAGACCGTTATTGTTGTGAGGGTTGTTCACTTTGTTTCCTAGATCTAGAGGCTCATCTTCATCACGGACCGGGTTGGCTTCCCATGTGTTGCACTAGGACTGGGAGCACCAGCACAGTGGTATGGCAATAGTCGAGCCCAGGCTCAGAGGTCACTGTCCTTATGGGGCAAAAGGGCTTCAAGGGCTGAGTGGGTAATCGGTTCTGCGCTGGTCTGTGCCACAGGCCTAGGAGATGGCAACAGCTCAGGGATGCCTGCCCCACACCCCATTGCTTAGCTGTTGTACCTGAGCTGCTTTAGCTTTGGCATTCTTTATCCTTAAGATGACCTTGCCCTAGGTTTGGTCCTTGGGGCAATAGCCAGATGTTCACCTGAGCCTTTCCCAATGACTCAGTACAGCAACAGCAAACCTTGTAGTAACCTGCCCCCTGAGATTGCCTGGTCTCTGGTTTCTCTCTGCTGTCCCGCTTTTCTTGGCCTCTCCTGTCTCCTTTATGATCTGGCACTAGCTGAACACGTTTAACAACACATCTCTCTGACTTTTAATGAAAAAAATTCTACTCTTTATTGTAGAGCAAGTCTGGAGCAGTGCTGAGCATCCCTACGCAAACAGCGTGCCTTTCTACCTGCTATAGCCCCTCCCACCCCTCCCTGGTGTTTAAATATCCCAAGCACATTCATTTTCTAGGTCTCCCAGTAACACCAGCAGCCCCAGCCCTGTTTCTGTAGAGGGTGAAACTCCCATTGACTGTAATGGGAGCAGGTGAGTATTATAATGTCTGTACTCATCAAGCAAAGCTCTCAAAGTGCTTTGAGAAGATGGATTAGTTAAGGCCAGGACAAACCTGTGATATATGTATTATCCCCATCTTAAAGTGAGGAGGTGATCATTGCCCAAGGTCAGTGAGGAAGGCCAGGAGCAGAGCTGGCGGGGGGGGACCCTGGCTTCCCCTTGTCCCATGTCATTGGAACATTTTCATGGTATAGGTGAGCTTCCAGTGGCCCTTGCCCTCTGTCTGCGGAGCAGCATTACAGAGGGGAGGTGCTGGCAGCCCTCTGACAGTTTATCCAAGGGGATAGAGTGAGAAATCAAACCTTCTCTTGTTCCAGCACAGGTATTCCTACTTAAATGAGCCCAGCCTACATGGGAAGGTCCTGGAAAACTTTGTTGTGTTTGAAGAATGAGTGGTTATGGAAAAATGGCAGGGTTTTCTCTGGTAGATCTAAAAGCAGAAGGTTTGTACCGGGGCATTTTTAGCATTCTCTGGTGCAGTTCTGATTGTAGGGAGGGGATGCTGTTAAACTGTTTTGAATAGCAAGAGACTATCTATGTTAGGCTATACATACACATATATGTAAAAAAAAAAACAACAAACTATTGTGAAACGATAAAATAAAATCATAACACATCCCATACAGTGTATACTGATATATATGCACATATACTACATTAAAAATTACCCTTTTTAAGGGAATTCCTTTGTACCAAGATTAACCTTTATGAGGAAGGTATTTACTTTCAATTACGAACTAATCCCAGCGACCAGCTCCGCTTTGAGCGTAGCAAAGGTAATGAGCAACTCAAACACTATTCAGCAGGAGCGGTATCTCTTCAGACAAAACACCTTTGATAGCAACAGTGGCCGTATGAGTGTGAGGGACAGTAACTGGACAGACCATGAGCTTTTTGGTAGTTTGGGAGCTCCCTTCAGCCTATCTTAAGCAGCAGCCAGGAAAGCTCCTGTGGGCCTTTGGAGGACCATCAGTCTCTTTCTCTACTCGATCTCCCAATCTGCCCCAATGAGATTTTCCCAGCTCAGGGCTCCAGCACCTCTGCAGCCCTTCCAGCTTTGTGTAGATTTTCAAGGGGCAGAGACCCTGTGGTTTGCTTCTCTCTGGGAGTACAAGGTTGTACTACTACCCCCTCCCTGCCATGCCACCTGTCCTGTGCCACCTCCAGGTGAGGTGATGGCAGATTGCCCTTCCCTGGCAGTGACCTATCAATACTTCTATTGATGTTTCCCCATTCACAAGTCTCTCCCAGACCTGCTGTGATCCCTGTGAGTGTTTTGCTGAAGTTTGCAGCTATGGTCCAACAGTATGGATGCTTTGTGACTCTTCCTGGAGGTGCTGTCACTGCAGCGTGGGGAAGGTGGCCTTAACTCTGCTCTCTGCTGCTTGGTTGTGTGTCTGAAACCTGGGTTTGGGCAAAAGAAATCGATAGCAAAGCAAAAGCCGAAGCAGTTGTTGGTACCTGAATCTCGTATTGGCAAATCTCATGTGAAAACCAACATCCATCAGGCATCTATCTAATCGGATAAAAAACTTGTATCACTAATAAAAGCAGGAACAGTCAAAACAAATGGAAGGAACAATTTAAATTTCTTTTTTTTTTTTTTTCTGCAGTACATAATCAGTTCCAGTTATTATGAGTTCAACTTATGCAATGCTGTTTGGACTAGGATTCATGCAGAGTCTCTAGCCAAAAGCACAGATCAGTTTTGTTTTATTTTATTTAAGTCCATTTGCTCTTGCTCATTTTTTAACAAAATGGAGCTGTAAATCTCATTTGCAGTACATAAACATCATAAACACCAGAAATGCTCTTTAATTGGTACTGAAGGACAAGATGTTTCTGAAATGTGATTATGCTTACCAAATTCTATTTTAAACTTAAGATTCCTCGTGGGTATCTCTCTAAAAAAACAAACAACAAACCAACAACCAACAACAACAACAAAAAAACCCCAAACAAACTTGTTTTGCTGGAAGAGTAAATTGAAGATGCGAGTGGAGGTCTGTCTCAGTCTCACTACTTAAAATCTTTTGTAGGATGCATGAACTGTAGTAAGCACCCTTTCCATGGCACAAGAAATCTCTTCTGTGTGCCAGGTATGTTTTGCTTCGCTGGTTTCACTGGTATCTGATGGCAGTGTAAACTGGGAATGGAATCATGTTGCGGCACAAAGCACCAGGAGCAGCTCCTTGGTTCCCTGAGGAGCCTGTTATGTGACTCTGTCCAGTTTTTTCTTATTCTTCTCTGTGACGATTCGGCGCCTGCTGGTCCCTAGCTTTCTCTACCCTGGCACTCGAGCGTGTTGTAACGTGTTTGTCCTCCCAGTCGTCTTCTGAAGGAGAGCAGTGTGATTATCCCGGTGTACTTGGAGAGGGCATAGAGGGACTAACTGGCTTCTGAGGGTCTGTGATGGAGCAAGGAACAGAGTCATAATCCACCCCTAATCCCTGGACCACTTTTTTCTCTGGTGCAGCTGGATCCCAGCTGTAAGCATTCAAGAGGCAGCTGTAATACATGAGAGTTTAACACCTTCATGAAACTGTCTAGGGAATCCATCTCAGACTGGTTTTTTTTCAGGTTTCTGGGAATGTTGTTTGTATCTGGCACATTCTCAGCTCTGATAAATTTATTTCATGTGGCCATAATTTTTTTTTTTTTGTTTCAAAATGTCCATCCTATCACTCTGCACACTTAATTTTGTTTGCATTGTATACTTTTAACTGTAGTGATCACACATTAAACAAACTCTTTACTTCTCATCATTGGTGCATTTGACCACTTCTATTATTAGTAATGACTGTAACACCCTGGTACTTCTCTGTATCTGGCCATTTGCAAAAACTATGGGTTCATCAAGTGTCTGGAGAGAACAGAAGTGTAACTCACTTTCTGAGGCAATGTTTGCTGTCTGCTATCAGAAGAACTCGGCCTCTGTGGTGAAATAGGGAGTTTTCACTCCTTGTTTGTTTATTTGTGAATTTTTGGTAAATTTCTCCTTCACAGCATGAAAGTTAATTTTTTTTTTTTTTTTTTTTTTTAGCAAAGTAAAGGAGTGGGGGGGAAGTGTTGTCTCCTCTCCTGTCAATGCACCAGAAGCTTATTAATAATACATAATAATTATACATTGCATATCTTAGCTCCTTTCATCTGAGCATCTAAAAGTGCTTCACAAACATTAATTAAATAATCCTCAACTGCCTGGTGCAGTAACTATTATTATCAATCTGTACTTAAATATGACAATGCAGAAGAAATAGTAAATAAGAAAATCTCCCAGATATAGGCGAAAGCAAACCTGGCCTGGAAAGGTAAAGCAAGCTGGGGTAGCTGTATTCTGTGTACGCGAATCCACTGGTCTGCCTGACAACATAGTGGTGCAGTTACATCTAAAGTTGATTGGTGTTGGACACAGCCTGATGACAGCAGTTAGGAGATTTTCTAGACCAAGACAATATTATCTCTGCTGGCAAGAGGAAAGTTGCAATTGGCAGCAGAACTCATGTCCCTGGTTGAAAGCAAGGGAGCTGGTGGCAGAGGGTTCTGTCTAAAGCAGCCTCAGTGATGGGGTTTACTGATCCTCGCTCCAAGAGAGCCTCTGTTTGTTATCCTCTTCCAGTGCCCACACCAGATTGGGTGCACAGGACCCAAAGCTGTGAGCCCAGCACAGCTGGTCCCACCAAGGGGTCACCATGCAGGGTAGGGACCATCATCTCTGATGGCTCCTGTGCTCTCTTCCCTTCCACAGGGAACCACTGCAGGGAAGAGCTGCTCCCAGGCTGAGCCTGCTTTTGCAAGGGAAGGAGATTTTGTGGTGTTGCCACCGGACATGGGTCTTGCCTTTCTATGTCCAAAGCTTTGGGAAGTCCTGTGTGGGGTAGACTGCAAAGTTCACCTCAGTGCTTTCCCCTCCACCCTTCAATTAAGATTTGTGTGAGCATCTGCATCTTATTATCTTGACTGGTGTCAGTTAGGAATGCTTGTTCTCAGAAAGAATAGCTTTTGTTAGGATAGAACAGAGATGAAACCTAAGTAAATACCAATGTTCTGGCAGCAAATGCCCCCTCACTTTACAGCTCTACCTCACGCTTGTTGCCAGTGAGCTGAATTAAACTGAGGTTAGTCAACACACGGTTATTCTTAGCTTCTAATCTTCCCCAGGTAAGAGTCTGATTGATCTCAGCAGGTTTTGCAGCATTTAGCTGAGAAAAAGCTCTGTCGTTCAAACGTGTTACCTGTTACTATGAGGAAGGCAGGCTCACACAACAGCAGTTTTGCTTTTCCATGTTAAGCACCTGCCAGTTCTTGAGATGCATTTAGATAGATTGTGCCAGTGTTGGGAGGGACTAGAGGAGGTGGTGTGGACCTGGTTTCCCAGGAGTGCTGAAGACCCTCTGGTACCATGAGAGCTCTCAGATATATCAACCTCTAGTTTTGCCTTTTGGAGGAGGCGCCAAATGGCATGACTGGCGTTTACTTTTGGCTTATTTTGACAAAGTTGTGGGCTTGGTAGCCGACTCCAAGTATATCAAGTCCCACTTATTTTGATCCTTCAAGGTAAATTTGAAGCAGATGAGGTGTAGTGTGTGAAGTCTAATTAATTTCTGCTGATCTGGGGCTTCCTAGCCCTGCCTTGACTGAAGCAGATGTTACCAAAGGGAGCTTTTCAGGGGCAAGAACCTCACAGCCCCTTCGTGCCACCCAACGTGCTGACAGATCCAACGCTTGCTGTGTGTGTTTTGACCCCTTACTGACTCCAGGTTTCTGCTTGTGGCTCAACATGACAGGACACGCTGTCCTGTAAGGAGATATTTCCAGCAAACACAAGGTGTGCTGCATTCTAGATCACGTTAGGTATCAGAGTTCATTTGCTAATTGATGTGTTCTCTCAGACTGTGTTGACACACAATGTTATTCTATAGGAGTAACTTTAGACTTCCAGTAATCCTAGAGAATGGTCTTGTTTAACACCTGCAGCCCTGGCCAAAGCCAGCTTTAGCATACGCAATCTATCTACTGAAATACGAGACGTCCATCAAGCAAATTCATTGGTTACAACTGGCCTCTTTTTCTTCTCTACTGGTGCAGGTATAATTCCATTATTTTTGCATATATGTTAAGCTAAAGAACAAATTTGCTGAAGCCCCTGGCTATGAATGAAATCCATGAATGAAATCCACTTGACTTAGTAGTTATTTTTAAAGATGCTCTTAAGAGCTGCTTGTAAAGTGGCTGTAAAATATTTCTTAGTTTGCACTATCTTCTGGAAAACTTGCTTCATGGTCCAGAGAACTGGGGCATGGCATTGCTACTTCCAGGAGTTATAGATGTAACTTATTTAATTCATAAACTCTTTGTAGGAAGTTCCATCTTTTTATTCCATGTTTATATAGCACTAAGTGCCACACTGTCCTGACTCACAGCTCACGTATGCTACCCCAAAACAAGTCATAAATGTGTTTTACAGAGTAAGCAAGAATTGCTGTAGAAAGGTATGGGGTTTAGTTTCCATAATTACCATTTCCATAACCAAACTGGCCTGTTTCTCGAGGAGGAGTAGCAGGAACACAGCATGCCTCTACTCTTCAACAGTGCTGCTCGTCTCACTGCCACTTGCTCACTTAAACTGGGATCCCAGTTTCCAGTAGGACTCTGGGCTGTGCAGAGCAGTGAGGGATCAGAGGACCTGTTTGGTCATCCTCCTCTTGCACAGGGGCCGTGATCTCCAAAACACTGAGCAGGGCAGATAGGGAGAGAAAGTTATTGCTTTGGCTGTCCCCGCTTAATTCACCTAAGCTGGTTGCATCATAGGTTTTGTTGCTATAAACTAATCCTAAAGCAACTGGGAAGCGTTCCCTGAGGCGTTCAGTGCCAGTTTCAGTACAAGAGTGCATTACTGATACTTTCCATGCTGACGTAATCTCTGGTCTGGATTTGAGCAGACTTGGGCAGGCATGTGTGTGCAGAGGAAGGCTGAAGAGCTAGGTTGTACGCGTGGTTGCTGGGATTTAGCATGCAAATCAGGTAGCTGGAATAGGCAAACGTATCCTGCAGTTTATACGAGCAATTACTTAATCTGTGTGTGGCAAAACAGGATAATTGTGTGAAAATTAGATGTATCCATTACATACAGTGCAGTTGGGTGTTTAAACAGTCCGCAAATCAGACTCTTTCTATCAGTAATTAATGACTTTATAGCCTAAGGGGAACTAAGCACTCAGTCTCTTCCCAATTCTTTTTTCCTTTTTCACCAAGTCCTTAAACTGTTCAAATCTCTGCTCTCTTTTCATCCCTTGTTCCCTACATTATCACCTACCTGCTGGAGTATTTATTTTCCTTAGCATTTTGGGGGGGGGGAATAAGCCATAATGCTGGCAATAGGCTCCATCTTCCTGCGCACTGAATGATTTGCATCAAACGCACATTGCAAACCCCTCTTTAAAAGCCTCTTCCCTTCAGTAAAAGTCCATCACCAATCACCTTCTTGCTGCTGCCTTTCCCAAAGTGTTTCTGGTGAGCCTAGTGAGTCAAAGTTTAGCTAGATGTTCTTGAATTCAGCTCCATGGCGTTGTACTGTTCTGGTGTGTTTTCCCTCTATGCAGGTGGGATGAAACCCCAGACTGAGAGAGATGCCAGTCTTTTGGGCAGAGACGTGGCTGATATTGGCAGATCAGGGTCATGACTTTACTATAAGTTTTCTGCACAGACCCCAAAAGGTGATTTTTCTCTCTTGCACCTCTGACCAACATTTGTGAAAGACTGAAAATATTTCTTTGCTTTTCCCACGCTTGTCTTGGTAGAATGCAAACCCTTCAGGCACTACTTCTTTGTTCTGTACTTGTACATTGGAGCCCTGATTCCGGGGACAAAACAACCACAGTTTCCCTTTTTACTGCCCTGCCAGTACAGAATAACTTCTGCTTGTGTTCTCCAGAAGGAATACAACTAAAGCTTAGTTTGGCCAGCTGTTGTCTTTTTGATTTAGTATCTTAGGTGGTCAATAGCTAATATGTAATCTTAAATGCCGCCTCTTTTCCTTTCGGCCTGACTCCTGAAGCTGTTGGGGTGTTTCAATACATTTTAAGTAAAGTAATGATGCCCTGTGCCAAAGAACAGAGAGCAAGCATGGCAAAGCTCCAGCCCCTGCACCTGTTCTGCTTTGCTTTTTGTGTGAAGTGCTGTATAATGGTCGTCTTCATTAGCAGCCTGCTGAATTCTGGTGTGTGAGGGACTAAAAACTCTAATGAATATGGATTATTTCAAATATTGTCCACTGAGACCCAGTAGAGAGTGGAGATTTTTGGACCTATATGTTTCTATAATAACAAAGAATGGAAGATGCCTTCCTCAACCCTTTTTAAAAGTTATCTTTTAAGAGCAGATATCAAAACAGGCAGCTGGTCCTCCCGCTCTGCCTAGAGCATACGTGATGCTCAGATCCAGCTGATACTCTGGCTGGATCTGGCTAGAGGCGAGATGAAAGCCTTGCTAAGAGTGGAAAACTTCAGCACACGCATAACTTTCAGCACGTGAGTAGTCTCCTTGAAGTCAACAAGTCTTAAGCATCTGCTTAACATTAATCATGTAGCAAAGAGGGAGTGAGTTACAGTGCAATTAAAGGACCCGTTTCACTGAGGAGGCCAGGAGCATGTGCTGGCTGCGTTTCTATGAAAATAAGGACATTTTCCTCCTCCAATTAAAATTCTTTAGTGCTTAAGGTTAATGTGTCATCTGCAACATCCGAGAGGCCTGGGGAGATTGTTTCTGTGGAACAGATGTTCAACAATCTGCATCTTTTTTTTTTTTTTTTTTTTTTTTTTTTTTTTTTTTTGGACACTTTCTTGCTTTTGCTTGCGGAAATTGGATCCTTCATATTGACAGGGAATGCTGTTCTCTGCCCTGGTCAGTCTCTGTGGTGTTCCTCCCGAGGGGATCACAGAGCGCTCTGCAGCAGTCTGCTTAAGCCCACTTTGCAGGAAGGGAAACTGAGGCACACCGAGACACTAGCACTGTTCCTAACTCCCAGGTCAAGTCCGAGCCACAGCCAAGCATTTCCTGCACCAAGTCAGCCGTGCAGGCTGTGCCAAACTACGCAGCGGGGCTGGTGCCTGTCAGACGTGTGCTGTGTCCCCTTAGCCAGGGCTCGGAGCAGGCACACTGGGGTTGCCTCCCTCTGCTGGCACGCTGGGCTGGTAAGACGCAGTGAAGCACATCATGAGCCTGAGCCCTGGCATCCAATGTGACCATTAAGGTCTCATCTGCTTTTTGTGGCTGTAATTGCGACAGTGGTGGGTCCAGGAGCTGTGAGGTATGGCTGAAATGGGGAAGGGAATCTGTATTTTCTGTAATTCAGCCATCTATCTCCCATTGCACACTCAGATCAGTCTCTTCCCCTCCTTGGTCAAAGCAGCCCTTGGATTCTCTCTCCTGCCAGCGCTGCAGAGCCACAGTCTCACTGCTAGAGAGTGGGAGAAAGAGGGGAGAACCTCATTTGGAAATATTCTCCCAAACTGTGTTGCAAAAGCCCTCTCAAAGCCGCAATCCATGTAACAGCAGCTCTCTGACGGGCCAGGTTTCTCACCAGTGTGAAGGAGAACAACGCCCTTGCGGGAGCTCAGTAGATCAGTGGGCTGGTGAAGGTAGGGCGGCTTAAACCTTTCTATTATTCTGGGTCTTTTTTGCTGGGCAAAACAGATAAAACTTTTACAGGAAGTTTTAGCCAGTTCCTGAGCGGGGGGTCCCACAGCAGCCGAGCAGTTCCCCCAGGGAAAGCCCCCAGCCCCAGGAGCGCTGCAGCAAGCACGCGCAGATGTTCTCTGCAGGCTGGAGAGCATCGAGGTCTTTTTTGCCAGATAATAAATCTCAGTCCTTAACTGGCTGTGCAGGGATACTGTTCCTGTCCAGGTGAAGAATCACACGGCCACAAAATTTTGTAATATAAACAAGGTAGATGTGGTCAGAATCCTATTTGGGCAGATTTATAGCTGGACTATGGAGCAGCAACTTTGCCTGGGCTTTATGCCACCAGTAATTAATATGTATCCTGGGCTCTGTTTTCCTTCTGGACAGTGTACTCCTGCATGCTTGTGTTTTAGACTGTAAGCATGAAAGTCTGCTGTCTTCTGAGAAAGAGACTTTCCTAGGGAGGCTGTGCTGGAAAGCTGTTGTCCTGCGGATTGTGTGGATGTGAAAGATAGAGAGTGGCCAAATTTGGGAGAGCAGCACTTCCCCAGCATGCTTAAAGCCTCCAGGTAGCTGGCACTGAGCTTTTGTGCAGTGATTATCATAAAGACAGTTGATGTTTGTCATAGTTTCTGCCTACACTGAGGTGAAGAAGTTGCTGGAGAAACCACATTTTGTCTATTGACACTGGACAGTCATCTCCAGCACTCTTCCCCGTCTGTGGGATGATAATGGGAAACAGCAGTAGTGTCTGGGTGCAAATACCCAATCTTAATACAATTTCTCTGCTGCTAATTTATTCTGGTCTAATTCAGCAAAGCCATGTACATATGTAGGCTTTACTTCCACTGTGTGCTTTCCTAACGTGTGTACGTCCCACCAAAGCTGACTAAAGGCGTGGTCACGCTCTCCTGAAGCCGATGAGTGCTGCGGAAGAGCCGGGTGTTTGTTGAGGCAATCTGCAGTGCTGTGGTGACCCAGAGAGGCAAGGATGTCAAGGAGAGAACAGGGATGATGACCCTCTGGTCATCTCTTAGGCATCCCTTTGCAACTCTGCACTTCAAAAACTTTGAAAAATAATGAAGGAATTAAAGAAAAAGGAAGGGAGAGGAGAGAACCTTATTCGATGTTATTCCAGGGGCTGTGATCCCAGCACTGAATTTGGGCATAGGTTTTTCGTCTTGGACATGTATGAAATCCCTGCTCAGCATCATCTAGCTCTGTAGCCAGATACTACTTGCAATAACGTGAGTAGTTTTTCTCCTTCTTACACAACAGCTGTTTCCTCTTCACTATCCTTCCCATTTTCTGTAGGCATCCATTCACCGTGGTCACATACAGAGGAATTTTGGCACTGTAAGCCCCCTCCCTCCTCTGCTGCTAGAGGCACAGTATAAAAGATGTATCCAATTAATGACCAGTGACCTAGTGCCATTCAAAACTATCTGTCATCAAGTAGGAGGCAAGATGCTGAGCACGTTAAAACCTGTCACCTTTAGGATTTGAACTGGAAACAAGCACTGTTGCATTGCTGGGTTATTTGTTTTGTCATTAATGAGATTTCTCTGTGCTTTTCTGTCTCTTTATGGTTTGGAAAACACATCTTGGTAGGCCAACAATCTTAGAAACATAGGCCTTAAACAACAAAATCAATATGGTTTCATTAGACCTAGTGCTTGGTGTGCAGTTGTTATTTTCTCAACAGCGAGTGGCTGTATCGGCTTGGGCTTGGCCAGGAGCGTGCTGAGGGTTGCCTGGGTCTGGGCTCTGGGCTGCTGGAAGTCGGGGCTTGAGTTTACTGTATACCAGCTTTGCATGAAGTCCCCACGGTGATGTTTTTGTGCGCACTGTGTGTAAGACAGTTTACTCCTTGATTGCGTATTTGAAGCCATGGAGACTGTGGATGGCAAAGGCTACCTTGTGTTTGTGACTGAGTTAGTCACCAAGGGTTGAATAAAAAGCATTCTGCAGCAAATGAGGCAAACGATTCCATCACAGGTGCTCCACGACCCTACCCCACATTATCACAAAATAATTTGGTCATGTGGCAGTTTTATGGCATACGTATGGGCCAAAATACTTCTTTTTAAAGAAGCAGATTAGGTAAAAGGACCTGGCTTTCTCATTGATGACTTAAGCTGTATTGATCAAATGACAATCAGTCTGGAAAGCTGGTTGCCATGGGATTGTCTAATACCTCCAAAATAAAATGAGTTTATTTGGGTTCAGAAGTCAATGGTCTACCAGCATTAAAGCTAGGGCGTGTGGTTTGATGTTGTTTATATTTCCCCTGCCGTTTACAGAGATCTCTGACAGTTTATGAGATTTCATGTAAGACGGTAAGAGGCGAGTGTGTGCTGCGATACTCCGGAGTGCTGGCTGATGAAGAGCTTTTTATGTGCCGGCAAAGGCTCAGGGAAGCTCTGTGCTGCTGGCTGCTCCCATATCTTCATCCCCACAGAGCCCCTTCCCAGCACTGCCACAGCAGCTTTTCACCAAAGTCTTTAATTAGAGCTCTGTGTTGCAGGAAAGCAACGAGGGCAAGCTCTCTCCTCTTCCTCAGGCAGAAGGGATGAGCTGCTTCTGCCCGGGCTGAGCTGGGTGTCCGCATCTGGATTTCCAAAGCAGTAAACGTTCATTTCATGGTACCACACAGGCAACCAGACTGTATGTGTATTTCTAAGCCCTTGGAAAGGTGCACAAAGTGTGGGTGGCACGGCAGGTTATTTGTTATTTGAGGTGAATAACACATGCTATATTGAAAATGACCTAACTGGTCTAATTATAGAGCTGACAGCTGTGTTATAATTGAGATTTCCAAGTGAATGCTTCCTCCACTGCTGGGGGAAGGGTTTAAAAGTGCATAAACTATCAATTTTGCTCCTTTAAAATTTGTTCAGTGATACAAGAAGATTTTTATGGAGTAAGGTGTTTGTATCAGCGGCACCAAGATCAGTGAATGTCACAGGTAACCTGGAGGTGTTACCTATGGGATCCATCTTTACTGTAGACCAGCAAACTTCTAAATCTCTTCCCACCGCCACCATTATTAACATTCAGGGAAGCTCCAGGGAAAGGAGTGTTCTTAAAATTTCATACTGTTGTATAGGTGCAAATAATTCCTGGGGCTCGCACCATTAAAGAGATATTTGCAGTCATCAGGATGATGGATGGTAAAGGCTCCTGAGCTTTTCTGAGGAGAACTACTCATTGACTGCAGGATGAGAAGGTATGCAGAAGGATTAGCACTCAGTAAATCCATCACAGGAGTACCAAGACATTATCATTTGGGTTTGGAATATCCCAAAATAGCTCAACACCCTGGCAATTTTGCATCATTTATATACTCTCAGCTGGGTAATACGACTTTCTAGAAATGAATTGGATAAACGGAGCTGTTTTAAGAGCGTTTGTGTCTATTATTCATGTATCTTAGCTTTGCATTCCAGAAGAAATAATAATTTTCTCCAGGGTCACCATTCATTCATATTTTCAAAATACATTCCCAAATGCAAACACCAATAAACCTCAATGTTTTCCTAATTAACAACCTCAGACAGGCAGGTAGATACTACCACCAGCAGAACAGAGTACGCTTAGAACAAGGTGCAGCTATTTACCAAAAGCTTCCAGAAAGCCAGCAGTACAATTGTTTGTTGTTCCAGCATATGTCATGCACTCGCTATTTCTCTTGATGGAGGGAGCGATCTATAGGATGGTAAAAATATACAACTTAGAGCAAGAGAGCTGTAAAATGATGCTAAATAAACAGTAGCCCAAGGAAATCTTTCTGGTTTACAGCTATATCTTCTGTGTGAGGCAGAAAAGGTGGTAGGGCAGGGTTTTGTTTGAGAGGGCGTGTTGGGCAGTGTTGCACAGGAGTCTGGATGCACCTCAGCAGACTGGACACCAGGAGGGAATACACTGAGCTCCTGTTGGAAGCTTTTTGCTGCAGGATGGGGGCAATGAAATCGGTACTTTGAGATGAACTCAGCTTTCATAGAAACCGGTAAGGAGATGCAATGTATGGTGCAGAACAGAGAGCTGGAAATAGAGCAAGAAACAAGCATTTGAGCCCAGGAACAGCTTTTTACCTGGGAAAGCATTGGCTGCCAGTGCTGACAAAAGGCAGGTGGAGCAAGCGCCCAGCTGAAAGCGGGTAACTGGTGGAGGGAATCAGGTGGAATTAGTTGTGTTGAGGGGAGGCTGGAGGCATAAACCACAGTGATTGTGGACCTGGGGAGCCAACTGGGCTGGGCAGGAAGGTCTTGTGGACTGTCACCTACAGATTTTTAGATGCAATGATGATACGATCTGTTGTTATGTATAAAATTGCAATGCCAAAGTGGCTTTGAAGTGATATTCACTGTTTCAGACCAAGGGACAACTGAAAAAAGTCACTTTTCCTAAAATAATGGGCATGTCAAAACTTAGATTTTACTTATTGACCTTTTCAAAACTCTGTAAAAAAGTCCTTTTACGGAAGTAGCTGCTATGTGTGTTTGGCCCTGGAGGCTCGGGAAGCGTGTGGGACCAGCACAGCAGCTGCTGGTGTCCCTGGGAGCTGGACATGAGATCTGGGTCCTCGAATGTGTGCTTGTACATAATTCATTGTTGTTTTTTCAAAAAAGAAATTTGCTCTGTTTGCGTCAGCCACACACTTCTGACCCTGTTGAACTGCTTATTCTTTCAGTGAAGCTCTGCCCTTGTTCTGACAAAGGATTTCTAGTGGTTTATTTTTGATTAACAGCCTGGTAGAAAGTTATAGATGCAGACATTATTCTCCTGGTAATGCAGAATTCCGCTGCGGTGGGGTATTTTTTCAGCCTGTCCATCAGACAGATAAAACAGGCTCCTTTTTTCTTCACTGTCAGATATTTCAAAGGCTCTTTCAAAGCAGGTGCATAAATTATAACAAAACTGAAGTCAGGAAAACTCTCAAGTCTGTAGCCTACAGAAAGGGATTATGGGGAGTGGAAAGTATGAGTCATGACATGGCTACTTCTTTTAGCGGAGTTAATGCGGCTCCGGGCAGAGCAAGGGAGAGTCCTCTGGAGGGGCAGCCTGCTCTTGCCTCTTCAAAACACGTTTCCACTCCTGCAAATGTGATCAGAGTTTAAAACAAAACAAAACAAAAAAACAAAAAGGAAACAAGTCAGTGAGATGCACGTATCTTTTGATCTTTCCCCGAAGTCCGGTTGTTTGGCTTGATTTCCAAGTATTTCAGTACTACGAACATGGCAATGTTTAATTCTATTTTGGCAGTTCAGCCACTATGCCCAGGGATTTATCCTGGCTGCCCTTTATCTCTGCAAACACACTTGCGCATGGAGCCTGAATTAAATGCCCAAGGCTAAAACTTTGCCTTTGATTTTCTCGTCTTCTGTGTTTTACCGGGTGCCACGTTGCAGCCGGGGAGGTGGCCAGTGTCTGGCCTGAAGCAAGATCTGCTCTCCTGGACCATCCCCCCCCGCAAGACTTTCTGCTTAATATTCCTCTGCTTGCACAACACTGTGCAAATATTGAGCTTTATAAATATTAACTGAGGCTGAAGGTGCCGTGAGGCTGGAAGTCAGCTCCCATAAAGCTCCCATGGTACTGAAGCGCTGTGTCTGGGGTTACGATTGCCTCCCTCAGCCAAGTGCAAGGGATGTCTGACGCCCCGCGCACGGGCACACGCGCCCACGCTGAACAGCGCGGCTACAACTGTCAAATTGGAAACATTTGCTGTGAAATTGGCCTCTTCCTCTTCTGTTCCCCTGCAATCCTGTTCTTCTGTCTTTGTCAGTCGATGGGCTGTTTTCCCACTGGGAACTTGTGGGATCCCAGCATGTAAGGCCTTGGATTTCATCACTCTTTGTCAGTGGGAAAGGGAGAATGTGGCAATGTTCCCTCAAAACGGGGAGTTTGCTTTCCTACGAGCTCAGGTTGAGTTTAAACCTAGTTCCTCAGTGGAGAGCAGGTTTGGTTCCCTGTGTGCGCTGACCAGACAAGACCAATGGACCCAGGATGCATTTGGGTTAGAAAACAGCTGAAATGGACACTTTGGCAAAAGAGTTCACTTTGTTCTGCACAATTTGGATGTCTTAGTTAGAAATGAGCATAATATGGACAGGATGTCCTTGTTTGGCTTCAGGAGGACTGTCTATAGATTTTCACAGCATCTCAAGCTTCCTCATGTGCATTTTGGGTTTCATCAAGATTTTCTTTAAGGCATAGATGGTGCCTTCAGTTGACACAGGTACCTGCAGCATCAGAAAGATGTCAGCAGGCTCACTGAGTGTGAGAAGTTTGCTCAAAGTTGGAAGGAGAACCTTAACTCTCCACCCTTCAGCAACAGTGTCAGAGTTGGGGTTGACGTTGTGTTATCCTCCTTAAAAAAATTCAGGATCTGCAAACTGAGTGCATTGGTCACTGCACGGTAAGTGAACCTCAGAGGAGGGGGCACTTGGGGCACTGCCAGCTTGCTGGCCTCAGTCTGGACCTTTCATCCCTCCCAAGAGAGCTCTTTGAAGAGGGAGAGAATAAAAAAAAAAATGCATAGGCAGCGTGTACTTCTGAAAATGTCTAAATGAGAAAGGTTAACAAGGGCTCTATTTTCATGAAGGCAGGTTACATGGAAATGAGAAAACAAGGCTTTGTAGAGTTTGTATTCTGTCAGGCAAATACAGGAGATGGATTAAACTGAGGAATGTCTTTTTCTTCAGTTTATTATCAAAATATAACACACATCCAGAGGGATATAATTTTTCTGTTAAGTTTGCGACACTTTCTTTGTTAGATTCATTCTTGATGATTCACTTGTCACAATAAGAACCTCAGCCTCAACTGATGCAGCTCCTCTGCCGCTCTCTGGCACACCGGCACTGGGCTTCCCGCAGAAGTTTCTGTGGTGATGGCTACAACATCCAGCGTAATGTGGGCAAACGCTGCTGAGACACGTGGTGAGTGGGTGCCCCTGCCACCCGTGACCCCTGAGCATGACGTGAAGGCAATCCACTTTGGATGGCTGTTTGAGCGTGCTTGGATTCCAGCTCTGCAGTGGGGAGTGAAACCGCTGAGCCTGACACTGGTTTCCATCCCCTCCACTCCTGATTGACTGCCTTGTGCTGGTGGCAGCGAGGGGTAATTGCCTTTAGAGGAGAAACCCTCTCTATGCCACAACAGCTCCTCTGACCTGACACATGTAGAAGATTTAAGTGTCAGTTACGCAAAACCCGGGGAGGTTCAGGCATTAAATTATGTGATAGTGTGTGGTGACTGTTATGGTGTCTCCCTTGACAACTCCTGTCCATGCTTTCATGTTTATTTTGCCTTGACTCTCCTCTCCACCCCACCTCCTTTCAGTACTACCCTCACAGGGCTGGTCAAAGTGGTGTTGCTAAAATTGTGCTGTGTTTCCTCCAATACATGCTCCTAGAACTCCATCTTCCTTCCCTGTTAATAGATATATTTCCCATTACTATATATATTTCTTTCCTTTCTTTGTTGCTATATAAAATGCAGGTAATAAAAATTCACGTAGAGGTTCTCTCCCATATTCCAGTTGTGAGTCCTGGTAGGGGGGAAGGTTTTCCTACTGCTTTGTGCTGTGCTGCTTGAGGGCTTTGGGGATATCCTTTTTGGGACATAAATATAGCTGGATTGTGTTCAAGGTTGAGGTGGATCAATGTAAGGTGACAAATGTCTGAACAAAATCCTTTGCACTGTTCAGGCAGCAAGGCAAGAAAGCGTTTCTTTTTCTTGCTGTCCTGGTTCTAATTTCTTCCCATTTCTTTTTGTTCCCATCTCCGCAAAGTCCAAGATGCCCTATCCCAGCAGCGCTGACCCCCAACACTGCTGATCCGCGGGGTGCTGGAAGGGAGCCCTGGGGTGAAGGAGCCTCAGAGCTGCCTGGCAGCCTCCAGGAATAACAAAACCTGACCGTGCCTCGTACAGGGTTTGTTCTCCCCGTGAAGGACTGTCAGCAGGGATACATCTTCCTTTGGTTTTACAAGAGCAAAGAACCCAGTGAGATTTCAGTACTTTTACCTTAAAGCAGTAAGGATGTAGATTTTAAGGATTGTAAGACTGTTGTACCAAAGACCAAGGGATATTTCCGACATGGGCTAGGAGCAGGTGTTTTGAGTAAAGCTGCCCTGCAGTCATTGACGCTATCCCAAATCCTCACTATCAAAGCAGGGGAGCAGAAGAAAGGGATGGCAGGGCCTGTGAAGAGGCAAGACCCTCACTTTTCAGATTTATGCTCCCTGAGAGTTGCCTCTCATCGTATTTTTTTACAAGTGAATTTTTCCCATCTTTAACCAAACTCAGATAGGTGCTGAGGTCGTGATGGCAGGGCCTAGGCTTCCATGGTTTTGGGGAGAGATGTGTGGCTGGGCTGGCTGGTGTGTGTATGGGGCAGACAGGCCCAGCCTGGCCAGAGGTGATGATAAAGGTGGTTGGGGAAGAGATTTGCAGAAAGCAAAGCAATACGGACGCTGGCAGGGAACCAGGGGGATTGGTTTTCAAAATTTGAGGGGACCTAGCTCAAAAAGCCTGGGTAAACCTTTCCCCAGTCCCTTATCTCCACTCAGGCTTTAATATAAAAAAGCAGCACACACCTGCCCCAGGGTGATGGAGCAGGAAAAACTGGTGAGAGATGGTACCTCTGGAGTAGCAAGAGGTTCAAATGGGCAGATGTGAGATGTGATGCCCTCGCAGGCTGTCACCCCATCCCTGGGGTGCTCCAGCCCCCTCAGCCCACCTTGGGCTGTCACAGCATCTTCTCTGTATGCAGCACCCCCGGCCCAGGGCGTGACAGCCCCCAAACCACCCAAAAGGTCAGGAGGATGGCAACATGTCAGCAGTGCAGCTCTTCCTCTAGGTTTAATTTTCCCTTTCTGTAGATTCTTGCCTTACAAATATGTTATGGTTTTCAACAGCCCCACTAAAGGGCCTTGCTGACAAATTCACAAACATTGCATGATATGCTTATAATTAATATTTCCGTTGTCTCAGAGGTAGCCTTAGAGGGAGGAATGGCAGGCAACGCTGCAGTGGCATGTTAGGCACGCAGCTGTACAAGCAGAGGCTGGGGTGAGCTGTCCTTAGACTCTGCACCCCAAATAACGCTGATACTGGGGAGATAGGCAGGAGTGGGCGAGGAGACCCTGAGCAGGGTCTGGCTCATCCACATCCTCTGCTGCTGCCTGTGGGTCCCTGCCTTGTTGGCCACATCAGGGAATAGCCTCAGTTCCCTTGGTGCTTCCTCTGCCCAGTTTGCTGGCCGTATCCCCATGATGTAACCCTACACCCTGTAACTCCATGAGATGCTCCATCCTTGGAAATGTTCAAGGACATGGCTCATCTTTTTTGAGCTGATGTTGTCACCGTGTTCAAACTCGTCTGGAGAGAGCTGTGGTGCCCGTGCAAGAGGAGCTCAGTTGCCATCCCGAGCTGGCATAAACCATCCCAGCTCCTCTCGAGCTCCTCTGACCAGCCTTACAGCACTGGTCACCCATAGCCAATGATCCGGGGATCGCTGTCTTTATGTGCTTATATGATAGCTATTAACAGCACTATGTAATATGCTATCCATCATTTTAATCCAAAACTGTAGGTTACTGTGAAAGAAAGAGACTGCTTTGTGACTTATTCTAATTCTGGCCTGTGAGGTGTTAGAGATGTTAACGTTTAAACCCTATTTCTTTTTCGTTATTTACCCGTTGTGCAGCTTCTCAGTTGATGTAGTTTTTTCCAGCCTTGTTGTGTGTGCTGGATTTACACTGACTGATGCCAGCTCAGGATCTGGCACTGCATGCTAACGCTTGGGCAGCTAGGAAAAAAAAAAATAGTTCTTTGGTGTAATTTTCAATGAGAAGGTCAAACAGTTCGAGATCATGAGGAAAATAATTTTGTGCCAACACTTAGATCAGCTGTACTGAATTCACGCGTCAGAGCAGTTGCAGTGATTTCCTTCATGCTGACTAATATGATCATGAAGACTGTGGGTGGTTCCACCTCTTGAGGGCTTCACTGACCAGCTTTATTCAGAAGATCAGTTGCCAAATTCAAAGTTAAACTTTATGAATTGTATTTATTTAAATTACGGTAGTGCTTGGGAGGTCTGGTCCCGGGCTGGGAGCCTGCTGTGCTAGGTGCTGTGCAGGCACCCTGGCACAAAGGCTTTACTGCTGCTTTGAAGGGAAAAGAGAAGGGAAGGCAGGGGCCACCTCGTAGTCAAAGACTGGAGAACACAGGTTGGCGTCGTTTTGCCAAGTCTTTGTAGGAGATGTTGGGAATGAGAGAAAGATTTCACTTTTCTAGACAGGGGAGGGGACCGCACCACTGTTTCCTCTCTAGGCTGGTGGTAAAACCAGTTGTTAGTATGGGATGGGCACAAGGGTTTGGTTTTATTGGCTTAGAGTGAGACTGTCATAGCAAAACTTCCTTTTGAGGAGAAGATAAATGCTCCTAGCATTGGCAAATTAGTGCATTATCCCCTAGATTAATTACTGTAAAGTGAAATAAGGTGCTCATTATTTATTCAAAGCTTCACTAGAAATCCTTGGTGGATACTGAGCTTGGAGGCCTGATGTGATACAGAGGAAAGGACAGAGCCATCTAGGCCGTGTGTAAATAACCACGCTTGTCTCTGTGTTAGTGAGGAGCTGAAGGAAGGGGAACTGAGCGGCTTCCCCCCACGGAGAGCAGATCGGCCACGGGACAGATCCACACCCGCAGCGTGGGAAGAGCCCGTTCTCGCAGGGAATCACCGCGCTTTGCTCCCACTGCTGACACTGTTTTTTACACGTGTCATTTCAGTGACATCTCCGTAAAATTCTCCACGCTCACAGGCAACTCTTTCTTTTATTTTTTTTTTCTTTTTCTCCCCTTAGCAGTAGTGCTAACTCCTTACTCTGTGACCAGCTACCTAGCCCGATCACCACTGACCTGGCGTTGCAAGGCTGCCCAGTGGTGCCGTGCTGGATGACCAACAACCAACCTCTTCCCATGGCAAAACATGTAGAAAAGACCCGTCACACGTGTAAAGCCCCTGAGTTCAGCAGTGCCATGGCAGGGATGAACTTGGCCTCAGGCAGTTATTTCTGCAGCTCTCCCGGTCTTGTGCAAGAAAGTCAGCGGGATAATAGACAGGTTTAGGCGTCTGCTGCTACCTTGTTTGCTTTTGCCTTCCGTGCCTGATCGTGGCTTTGAAATGCTAATTGCAAACTTTATGTGGTCCGTCAAAGGGAGTTTGAGTTATTTTGATGCGTTTTTAATGCGCTCCGGAGCTTCGCAGTCAAACTTTGAGGTTTACTTAGGAAGGGAAGAACCGCTCCCCGTCAAGGATGACAGCTGGAGGCAGAGCAGGGAAGGAGCTGGGAGAATTTGCGGGAAGGGCTGGATGCTGGAGCCTCTGCACATGGAGGTTCAGGCACCAGTGTGTGGAGGCTGGGGAGGTGTTACACCAGCACCCTCTTCTCTGTTGGTGTTTACATGGGCGTACTTGGAGTTGGAGTCCCAGAGGGAACCAGCTTTTATTCCTTCCCCCGCTGCATTAGGGCATTGCCCCTTTCGCCTCCGTGCCCCCCACACGCTGTTCTGTTTAAACCTCGGGCTGCCGTGGGCAGAGCTGTCCCCATGCACCGTGGGGAGCGCAGAGCCAGCCCTTGGGTTCTGGGGAATATTTTAGGCACTGGTGTAAGACAAATGAGAAGTGCCGTTCCTTCAGTGGGCTACGGAAACTGGGTTGTATTGAAAAGAAATGTTATATAAGGGGCTAAAATTAGCAGGATGGAAAAAGAAGTCTGCTAAATACTCCCGTCTCTCTGTTGACACAAGCAGACTTTCACCAGAAGGGGAGGGCTCCTTAATTATACTTTTCTGACGTATTCCGGAAATCGGAGATTGAGAGATCTGTGGTTGCCCACCCTGCTGGGTCGCTCATGAGGGATGATCTGGGCAGACCTGGCCCCATGTAGGGTCTGACTTGCCGTACCACAGCATGGTGGGGCAGGAACAGATCCTGTCGCGTCCATTGTGGGAAGGAAACCCTGCCACCAGTACAGGTGGCATCAAGCAGGCAAATGGAGCCGGCGTTGGTGGAGGTGGGTTTTTGGAAGTAGCAGAGTGGGAGCCATTAACCACTTCCCCCCACATAGGTTAATCGTGAGTGAGCATCCCTGCGGGACAAAACGGTGGCCCATTGCTCGAACTAGGCATTGAAGCAAAGTGATTTATTTTTCTTTAGGACCCTCCTGTTGAATTTGAACCTGTTGTCCAGTACAGCTGAGGTTTGTTCTCCCTGCTTTTGGCTCTGCCTGCTCTACCTACAAGACCAACTAATGTGCTTTTCATGATTTGTCCCCTAAGCTGTAACTTTGCCGACCTTTCTTGCCCTGTAAATACCAGCTGTGTTTTGCTCTTTATCCAGAGAAATGGTGTGGGGATATAGGGTGGGCCCAGGTGGGTGCTCGGGAGATGTTGCTGTCTGCACTGGGCTCCGCCGGGATCGCGAGCTGCGGACTGTGTACACAGCTACTGCTTGGCCGCTGCCAAAGAGCCTTGCAGGGCACGGCGTGAATTTGGTGGTTTCATTGAGTTGTGAGCACAGCTTCAGCATCTCTGGGGGAAGGAGGGGATTAGAGCAGCAAAAGGACAGTGGAAAGCAAACCCTCTCCCAAGGGATGCTCCTATCCGTACAGTGGCAGCTGCATCACCCGCGGCTCGTGCCCGCCTTCCTGGCGCTGCGGGAAGCAGACGCTCACCCCAGTACTGTCATCCTTGACAGAAAACATCCATTTCACTGACACCCACACGCTCGGCATCACAGGAAATCGAAGGCTTAATATAGAGGTGGGAACCACACTCCCCAGCCGCCCCGGCGCCGAGGGGTTGCCTCGCACATGTGCTCACAGCACCTTCCCAGGGAGGAGGAGGAGGAGGATGGCTGGGCTCCTTGTGCTGGCTCACGAAGAGCCTGGCCAAATGGTGCCTTTGCCAAGCCAGCTTCCCTGAGCCTAAAGGCGAGCAGCACCTGCGTACGGGAGTTTCCCCACGCAGCAAAGGGGCCTTTTGCCTGCACATCCCTGCCACTGGCAGCAGAGCAGCTCATCAGCCATTCCAGCCCTGTCCTTTCCCTGGGCCCCTGCGAGCATTTAGCTACAGCTGCTGGAAAAATCTTCAGCAAAGCTGTTTTCTAACTGAAAATTGTATTTCAGCAAAATGAAGGTTGTTTTTTTTTTTTTTTCTGGAAGTGGGTTGGTCTGATTTTTATTTTTCTTCCCCGTAGACCATTTAGATTTTTTTTGGCAAAAAAAAACCTGAAATGATTTGGAAATGCTTTTGCAGGGATTCATGGGAGTCGTAGTCCAGTGCCTCACATCCCTGTTCCTCCCTCTGCTCTGGGCTCCCAATACAGAGTATGCTTTCCATGATGCACCACATGGGTTTATGAAGGGAGGAAACAATCCAGTAAGTGAAGTTTGTTCAGAAGGTGTGGTCTAGAAATGAATATTAGAGATATTTGCACCAAACTCAGCAGCAGCTGAGGTTTGATGCCACAGCCTGCGAATAACAATCCAAGAGCTAAAGCTATAAGTTATTATAACTTGAACAAAAATTGTTCACGTTTCTTGGGGGAGTCTATGGTAGAGCCTTGCTTGGTGCGCAGGAGGTCCCATAGCGTTCGCAGTGCCTTGTCAGAGCTGAGTTGGATGTAATGTCAAGATCTCTAAGTATTCACAAGCATAAGTGTTTACCAGTAGCCATTAACTTTTATTCCTCTTTTGCCCTTTGCTTTGCTGGGATACTGCTAAGAGCAAAATGGGCGATTCACTGACGAGAATGGGTTGAGCTATTTTTAGCAGAGGCTCATAAATCACCTAGTATCTAAAGTTTTTGTTTTGAACTTTAAATTCAGACAATGGAAAATAGGCCTCCCAGATCAAATAAACATTCTCTTTCTATTGATGGAAAAATAAACAGGAGCTGCTTAAATATCTGTAGAGCATAATTTATTAATCACATGAGGATGAAAAACACAAGCCCACTGTGATCTCAAGAAAAGTATGAGTCTCAGGAGTGCAAAAAAAGTCTGGGAGAGGTCAAGACTGTCAGCTGGAGAATGAAGCAGTTGTGGTTTCCAGGCCAGGATGTGGCGCACACAATTTCTTAATGTTTCCAGACAGCACTGGATAGGATGGAGGGGGGATGCAAACCCTACCCGTGTCCTCCGCAAGATTTCCAAATTCCCATTCATGCATGCACCAAAATGGACGGTTGTAGCAGAGGCTCGTGTTTCATACCATTGAGCTGCGCTGGCAGCCACGGAGGCAGCCCTGGTCTGAAGCTGCCTGGAGGTGGCAGGACAGGATCCTGGCACAGGCGCGCACTGTGCGGCTGGCACCAGCCACGGTCCAGGTCCTCAGCCTCCTCCAGAAAAGCTCAGACAGGGATAAGCTATGCTCTTGGGGCCATGGGTAGCACGTGCTGTGTGTGGAACGTGTGTTAGAATAACTAAGATGCTCTGGGTGAGAGCGGGTTGTCTTGCTCTCCAATACCATTGATGATATTTCCTGTTGGTCACATATGTGACAACAAAGGTCCCTCTCCACTAGACTCTGCCAACCTGGGGTTTCCGGCTACGAAGCATCATGAATTCAGAAGAAAATGTTCATATGTTCCCTTTCATATGGTTCTACCATCCTTAAATTCATTTGAACTTGGATTGTCCTGGTCATCATCTAAGTATTTTAAAAAGGGACTTGTTTCGAGGTGATTCTTAATATAGGGAAAAAATAGTGCATATATATATATATATATACACACATATTTATGGTGTGTGCATATATGATACCTGTATTCATAGGCATCAAATACCTGCTGACCAGCCCTTGGCGTATGAGCTCTCTTCATTTACTACATCTAACTGGTAGTTACAGACTGTCCCGCCAGTGCGTGCGCAGCGCTGTTTGGAGCTGCAAGTGCAGATTTATATATATATATATATGGATATTTAACTAGACATAGGTAAAAGCTGGGTCCAAAATTGCAAATATTTTTTTGGCAAGGGAATATGGTGCTATTTCCAGTTTAATGTCATTCAACTTTCAAAGTATGTTCAACTTTCAAAGTTGCAAAGTATATGCAACACCTCTAAGAGACTGCATTGCTTCATAATTTCTAATTATCACTTCCATTCACCACCCAATGTCTGGGAACCTGTCACAGCATGGCCCTTTCCTAGCTTTGACTGATGTGCTTGGAGCAACAGCCCTGTGCTGAGAGGACTGATCATGTCCTTCCCAATGAAAATCAACACAGGTTTTGTGATGGAACCTATATGCTCGTAAAAGCAGAGCCAAAAAGTCTCAAAGCCAAGGCCATGTTTCCAGAGGCGTGTTGCCGGGCTCGACAGGCTGCCGTGGGAGCGGGAGGTACCACAGGCAGCACACACTGCCTATGGATGGAGGGGAGTTGGGAGCTCGAGGGGAGCTGGGATTCCCGTCTGTTCACTGCATCAGGCTGCGTGGTTTATGCCAGTTTTCAAGACTTTTTCTTTCTGCATCATGGAAAGGCCAAACTGAAAAGGTATTTTATCTGCAAGAAGACTCTGAGAGGTGACAAAGTCATGGGTCAATTGAGCACGTGATGGCAAATATCTAAATGTATGAAGGAAAGAGTTTAAGAAAAATGTGGGTTAACCTTTACAAACCTGGCTTCCCCATTTCCCATGGTACTGATTTCAATGAATTTCCTTTGTAGTAGACCATGTGGAAAAGAAAATCATACAATTCCCTGAGAAAACAAAAGCAAAATTAAACTTCAAGTATTGTGCTTTCCCTCTTCAGCAAAAATCTCTGCAGAGAGCTTTCTTTTGTCTTTGGAGAGAATCAATTTAGAAAATAGTTTGGAGGTGGCTTCCAGTAGCTGTAAATCCAAAGAGTTTTGACAGCTTTGTTTTTCCAATTACAATGACAGATCTCACTTTGGTTGTTCTTACAATCAAGATCTGAACTTCAAAGCTCTCTCCAGGCATCTTCTCATTCCAATGATTCAGGCAGGGCCTCTTCAACAAAAAGCCTCAAACTTTCTGCACATGACTTCTGTAACTTTTCTCCCTCCTGCCGTGGAGATGCTGGCTTCGTAGATGTGGCACACTTACAGAGCTTCAAACGCCTCTTGTATCAAATGGGACCAGTTTTGGAGCTGCCAGCATAAAGGACCTGGCAGAGCAGCTCTCGGGGCCAGCGAGGCAGGCAGGGATGGGGCAGCCTGCGAGGCCTTGGCAGGGATGGGAGGAATGATCTGCATCTTCTGAAAGAGCATCAAATTGGTGACAGATTAGCGGAGCAGCTTGTGCGAGGAATCCATTTGGGCAGTCATGTCCCAAATGAACATGCAAATGGGCACCACCTTTTTGGTTTGGTCCTGGTCTTAATGAACTAGGAGACTGGAGTGGTTGTGTTTTTCCTTTTAACCAACACTCAGATGCTACTCACACACCCATGACCCAACCAGCCAACTCTGCTGATAGCATGGCTCTGCAGAGACCCCACGTTCAAGTGCAGGGACTGGGGAAGAAGGCACCACACAGGGACATGGTGGCTTTTCCCAGGTTTGGGTGAAAGGTGGGCTTACAAGAATGACACGTCCCTGGCTGCTCAGAAATTCTTCCAAGGCCCGTACTGCATTCCCGGCTCACCCTCGGCTGTGCCGTGGCCCTGAGATCCATGGCAGTGCCCAGCCACCTGCCGCTGGAAGGAACCTGGGAAATACGCTGTGGTATTTAGGAAAACCCAGCATTTAAATCCTCGTTATTCAAAAGGTAGAGATTGGTGGGGGTTTTTTGTTTGGTTTTTTTTGTTTGGTTGTTTTTTTTCCCAAAACTAGAAGAGACTGTTAAATCCTCTGGCTGCCTCCGAGGTTTGCTCTTGCTGGGAGGGAGGGCTGACCGTTCTGTGCTGCCCAAATCTGTACTCTTTCTCAAAAAGCTTCTGCTTTTCTTCAGACTCCAGCATCTTCCCCAGCCCTCTTTTGCCCTCCTACTATCAGCAGGAGCCACATGCACATACCGTCCTGCTACATCTTTTGAGCAACTTCAGATGCAGAATTTTGAAGGAAAAAAAAAATAAAAAATCAGTTCTCTCAAGCTGGACATCTCTGTGACCTTGAGTTAGTTTAAATAAACAATTGTCTTTTATGGTTTTACCAACAGAGAAAACTTGTCTTTCTGTCTGCCAATGTAGTTCTAATTACTGCTAGTTTCACTTCCAAAAGTTGACAAGCAGAAAAACAAGCTCCCTTCCTCCCCTCCCTCTTTCCCCTCTGTGAATTCAGGCAGTTGCAGGATGGTTGAACTCTCCTTGCAGCCGCTTCCAGGGCGAGGGGGACAGAGGCAGCCCAGGATGTTATTGGAAATACTGGTTTTAGGGACACACACCAGGATCCTCAGAAGAGCTGGGAATGGTCCGTGGTGCACGCTGCCCACCTGGACGATCCCTGCTCCAGCACAGCTGGCTGGGCACGCGAAGTGGGTCATTTTTTAACAAAGTCTGTGATTTCCATCCAAACTGAAGCAAAATTTTCTTGAAGGCTTTGCCATGTCCTCAATTTAGAAATGGGAGAATGTAATTCAAAGGGAAGAAGTGACTCACCCCAGACTGTGCTAGTGGGAGCTGACCCCTTGGTTTTCTGCCTCTACAATGCGCTCTGTCTTCCTGTGCACATCTGCACACCAATTCTGTTACGGTTTGGGGAAAGGCCCTCCAGGCAGCAGTTTAAGGAATTTTCATCATTCTGGGCAAAAGGAGAACAAAGGCTGGAGAAACAGTCAGGGAAGGGAAGAAATCAGGAGACGCATGCTGGGGGGTGACCCAAGGAAAGTTTAAAAGGAGCAGTTAGAGGGGTTAAACCTTGGGTGATGAATGCATGGAGCTAGAAAGGAAACATCTGTTTCTTTTTGGGGAACTGGGGCTGTTCATTCTACATAAGTAAGTAGGATTTCATCAGTAAAATGCCTAAGTCCTTTGTCAATTTTTCCTGTTAATTGGGTCATCTAGTGGCACCCCAAACTCTGATCCTGATCAAACAGGGATAAGCCTGGCTGTTGGAAGCAGGGGCTGGTTTCAAAGGAACGAGCTGTGAGCTGATATCACTGAATCTGACGGAGCAAAGAACCAAGCTGTGCAGAGCCCAGGACCTTAGGCCAAAAGACTTTTAATGAAGGCTTGAAACAAGAGGTGGAGATCTTGCAAAAGGAGTTAAAGTAGAACGAAGGCAGCTAGAGATTTTGCAAAAGGAATTAAAATACGATTAGAGCAAATTCTAATAAAGAGCTGTAGGCTTAAAAAAAAAAGGAGTTAAAGGAGCATCTGGAAGATTCCCAGAGAGGCTGAAAGGCAGAAATGAAGTTTGTGCTGAGGAGGGGAGCACAAAGCATCCTGGCAGGCAGCTGAGCCCAGATGGGCTCTGAGCCTTTGTTATTCTGTACGTCAGAAGTATCATACTGTATTTTGATAAAGATGTTACCAACTTCTTGGGTTTTGCTGGCAATTAGGTGCCAATCTTATGCAAGGTCTCTTTCTGTACGGTGAGATTTCAGTGTTGTTATCTTGCAACAAGGGACCATCTCTGATTGACAGCACAAGAGCTTTGCAGCAACAAAAACTGATAGGAGCTTGGCAATTAAAGCCTATAAATGGCATCTCCCTTGAATGCGAGATAATTTAAAGTGATTAAAGACAGATTAGCCGAGCACAAGTGAACAAAGCAATGGATGGCAAGGGTGTACCCCAAGCTGATGCCTTACTGCTGCAGGACCCTTTCTTTTGGTGGCCAGGAGTGAACTGGTATTTGAACACCAGACTTGAGCCCTCTTGGCCTGGTAGGATGAAGGTAAATGGAGACGGCTGAGGGGCTCTGTGGCCTCATAGTTAAATGCTAAAATCCAGACTGATCATCTGTCCTCAACCAAATGAAATCTGGCCCTCTCCTTCCTTCCAGCCCTCAGCTTTGCCTGCAATGTATTTTGGCAACACTCGTGCGTTGTTTGATCAAAATGATTTCTAGCTGGATTGTGAAACCTTCCCTCCTCCCGTCAAGGGAGTGGGCAAGTCAAATGACCCAAATACCAAGCAGAAGAAACCTAAAGCTAAGCCGTGCGCTGAATGACTTGTACAGTATTTCTGTAGCCGTTACTCCTTCCCCACCTCTGTCCCTGTTTTTGCCATCTGGGCCTGTCTCGGACATGGCACACCATCTTCTGGGAGATTCCCACCGCTCTGGAGGCCTTGTTCCCAGGAGCTGCTACTGTTGCTTAATCTTTAAGCTGTCTGATAACTCTTGTGGCAAGAATTCCATTTGGTTGCTTAACAGCATGTCCAAATTTCCCTTGATGGCTGTTTCAGTTAACTTGCACAGATCTTATCTGCTGTTCTTCCTTTGTGCCACTGTGAAACTTATTAAAACAACAAATAAGCTGGGAAATTCAGCTTACAGGTCAAGGTGGCTGGTGTGAGAGCATGGGTCTGACGGTGAGGACTGCACCAGGAGGCTCTTCCAGGGCTCAAGGATGGTCTGGGTGTTTGCATTTCTGCCTCCCACTTCGACACCTCAAGGGAGCTTTTTTGTTGGCCTGGAGCAGGAGATGGGGATGCAGGACCTCTGCCATCGGCAGCCTCCTGTCAGTCTGAGCCCCTGGCCATGCACTGCATCCTCAAAGGCTTCTGGGTACTGACAAACATGCACTTGATGGTGGCTTTGCTTAGGCCACCAGATGGGTTAAATGCCTGCTGATTTTACTTAAATAATATTTATGGGCCAGTAGATTTCAAGCTATAGCGTTAGCAACTAAATTTTCAACAAGCCTGGGTAGCATTTGGGGTTTCTCTCGCACTCGTGTTTCGGGATGCTCACCAAAGTCTTTCAAGCCCACACTGTCACCAGCACCAAAGAAGCTTAGGCTTTGAGGGCTCCTGCCTCCCACTGCCTGGGTGCAGCTCAGCACTTTCTGAGCGCAATCTCTTGCCTCCGTTTGCACGTCAGCCTTGTTCAGCTGAGTGACTTGTGCCTTACTGACAGTGCTTTGTGATGCCCTGATGAAAGAGAGATGTGGGCGTGAGATGATCTGAATCATGGTCTACCTGCAAGAGATGGAAGTATTTCTTTTTTCATTGCAAGTCCCATAGCGCCAGGAAATACCTTTGTGGCAGAAAATGTCATTGAAAGAAACTCGTTAGCCCAGGACAAGACTGAAATATAGTGGTGTATGTTTGGATTTGTTTGAATTTCTGCCTTATGATCCTTTTGTGCCCAGCCTCATTTGCAGTGAATTTGCTCCACAACAGGTTTCCAAACCGTTTATCTTAGCGTTGCAGGCGCACAGAGGATCCCGCGAGGGATAGCAGGGGTAATTTCAGAGTTGTGTGTCTCGGGGAGGGAATGCTCTTCAGCTGTGTGTTAGGCAGGCGCTGTTAGAAAAGGGCATTTGCAAGGTTTCCATGGCAGCTGATTCCCACTGCTGGAGCTGCAAGCTGCGACTGGGGACACTTGAAAAGCACAAGAAGGAAAATCCAGATGCTCGGCTCGTTTGGAGCCTGCAAAGGCTGCAGGGTGGTTAGTGGACCCTATTTGGTTTGTGGCTATCTGCCAACTTCAGCCCTAGGAGCTGCCAGCAGGCAGGCGGCTGGGCAGGGCTGGGGACACGCCGCATCATGCCGGGTGATGCGGGGCCATCGCTGCCTTTGGAGAGAGACCAGGCTGGACCCCCCAGCTGGGAGAACCCCTGTCTGCAGGGAGGTGGAAGGGAGCTGTGAGCATCCCTCCCCTCCAGCATCTCTGAATCATCCCAGTTTATTGCATGGGCAGCACACATCACACGCGCTTTGCACGGAAGGCAAAGCCGTTTGTCAGTGCCGCTGGCATCCAGCACGAGCAGAGATTACGATGAAAGAAGGAAGCGCAGAGCGTGGAACAGATTTAGTGGGGTTGCTGGAGCCTTTTTATCCCTTCATTATTCATTAAACTGGGCCTTCCAGCACATATTTTTCTACCCGCAGTGAGTAAACTTTGAGATTTTTCCCTCTTTGTGTCTTGGTGGGCCCTTGACGGCGGATTCGGGGGAAGCTCAGAGCCTTGGCGGGCCGAGACCTGCAGCTCACCACGTGCTGCTGTGCAGGAGGTAAAAACCCTTCCTGAGGCCTTTTGCAGATAACGGGTCACATTTTCATTACTGAAGAAACCTTTCAGGAGGTCCCACCTGTCAGTCCCCGTGGTGCCGTTGGACCCAGCAGAACGAATCCTGCTTTTCCATCGCATCCACCTTCCCTCGCAGCGTGCTGCTGTGCCGAGCGCTCGTGCAAGCCCCATGGCGTACGGGGACGGCGGCTGGAGCGGGTTGTGTTTACGAGCCGGTGTGAGTAGCAGCAAGGGGAGTGTATTCAGTAGCATTGCATAAGCGTGGTATTTGCAGACGCAGGCGAGTTCTTGCGCTGGTGTCAAAGTGCGAAGCTCAGCTGGAGTCAATGCAGATCTCCACCTACTAAGGATCAGCCTGCGGTGCCAAAACTCTGGAGTGTTTTGTTTTCAGGGCACCAGGAGAATATTTCAGCTTTTTTTCTTTCTATTTTTTTCATGCCGTTGGAGAGCTGAAGTAAATACTGGCATAAAGCAGCTGTCTCAGTGCTAAGGACTCTGCTGGCCGGGCTTTTTGTCAGCTAATGAAATCCCAGGGTATTTCAAGGAGGGGCAAGTTATTTCTCTGTATGAGACATGGTCGCAGGCCCGTTTTAAAGACCCTGATCAGATAGTCAGGTTGAGACCTGTCTGATGCAGGACACCGCAGGGTTCTGTGGGCACAGCCCTGCTGGGCTGGGGATCCCTGGTTATGGGGAGAGGGCCTCCTGCCAATGCTGGCCTCTGCCAAGGCTGCCAGGACCCCGTCCTCCTGGCCAGGGAGGCAGAGTGCCTTGTATGTCGTAAACACTTCTGTGAACTCTGCTCATACATCAGCAGTTTTGCCCAGCCTGCAGTTTTCCTCACTTGTAATGGATTGCTCTGCGCGTGGCTTTGCTTTGCAGGCACGGAGAAGCAGATGTGGGGAATGGAGCTGCCTTGACTCCCCACAGGGATCTGTTTAACTGAGGGGGAAAATTGCAATGAGCTTCAAGTTTTGTGTCATTTTCCTCTGCCATAGGAGGTCCTCATCTGGGATGGATGGCTGGTTACAGCCTGCACGTAGAGCTCTTCCCAATGGATTTGAAATGAGGTGGGGAGAAAGTGCACGGGGCTGTCAGACCTGGTGAGATGACTGTCTGCAGGAGTCTAGAGACACTAGTGAGCAGAGAGAGGATCTGACCAAACTTAAGTGTGGTCCTTAACTCAGCAAGGAACCCAGCACTGGTCCATTTTCTTATCTGGTGACAACTATTCATGTCATCTCATCCTCACAATGGTGTCCTGATGCACCAAGTGGGGCAATGGGCTGCTGACAATGGACATCCCCACCTGAAAGCACATCTTCTGTTTGCGTTTTTCGTGTTCTTGTGATTCCTCTGTTCAGCCTGTATGTGACAGGTGCTGGGTTAAGAATCAGTGTTATGTCAGACACTGTTGCCTGCCATCCATGCAAGCAGCTGCTCTCATACTAAGCCGATCTATCAGGCAAGAGCAGAGATGTCACCATGGATTTTGATGCCAGATGCACAATCGCAATTTTTCAGAGCATGAATTAGTTTGGGGGTCCCTGGTGTCAGACAAGGGCATGTAATTCCTGAGGTCTCTGGTCAGAGAGTCTGGTCAGCCTGACTGAGACACGTTGAAGGAAGGCAGTTAGATGTATTGCAATAAGCTGTCACCCTAACACCATAAGGAATTATGAAATCCAGCGCCTCGCTACCATCTTATACTGGTACTGTGCTGCTGAGTCAGCAGCTCTGGACTGAGAACTCTGGGAGATGGGGTCTTCATAATGTGTTGACATTTTCTGGATGGGCATGGGGAGGTGTGAGGAGCCAGAAGGACCCAACTCAGAGGTCTGGAGCTGTTCTGGGGATGGTGACAGCAGCTTTGGAATGGGAGAATGCCATCTCACATAAGCTCAGAACCTGACAGCACTTTTGAATGTCACTCTGATGCTCAGCCATGTCATAATGTATAGGAGAGATGATTGTTTCCGTAGTAAGGGGGTGTCTGCCTGTGATCTTCAGCCTCTTGGCAGGCAGCAGCAGTGGAAAAGCCAAGGACCAAGTGGCATCTAGGTACCAGGCATCCAGGAATTCACCCTCTAAGGGCACCTTTCTGGCACACAACCCTTTTGAGCAGCCGTGGCGATGTGGCAGCCTAGGCAGAGCACAAGACACAGACAAGGTGGGCAGTGGGTAGGTGCCCTGGGGGATGCTGCTCTGCCCTCACCACCCAATCCATGTCTTCACCTGGGTCTCTGTAAGGAATTAACAGGTCAGATTGTACGTTTTACACTGAATGTTGGCGCTCAGGAGAAGGCTGAGCAGAAGTGGGAATGGTACTGTTAGCACGCAGGGAGCCCCTGTGGGGCTGAGCCTCCCCCTCAGCTGCCAAACTGAGTACCACCAAGCATCCCAGGGTCTGGCAGCCTCCGTTAAAAACTTTTACTGCATGAGCTACAGCGAGATCCTGCCTTGCCTCTCCCCCAGGGGACAGGGGCATGCAAGAGGACACCATTACCCCAAAACCTGGGCTGGGAGCACTTCAGGGCAGGGACCATCTGCAGCTTGGTGGCTGTTGCATCAGCCTTTGCTGAGCCCCGCCGTGCTCTTTGCAATAATTAGCATTAAAAACATGTCCTGTCTCAGGGCTGCCACCAGATCTCTGATCTCCTCTCCTTCGTCCTTGAGAAAAGGTGGATAGCTGACAGCTTGGGGAAACCCCCCCGCCTGTGGGGGTGATGGCAGTGGGGTGCTGCGTGTGCCCGTCGGCCCCTGCCTGCCCGCGTCCCAGCCCGCTCAGCACTGCGCTGCTGGCAGGAGCCAGCGCTCTGTCCTCTTGACCAAATTTGAAAAAGGAATTATTTATGTCTCCTGCATATTTCTGGGCTTGACTGCCAAAAATGGCAAGCAGCACTGGGGCACACTGGTAGCGCGGTGGCTGGAGGAGCAGTCCCGCTGGGGGACAGGCAAACAGACACCCGCAGCCGTTCCCCCACGGAGTCTCTGCTGATAGTGGGAGGGGGCAAGCAAGGGGAAGGGGCTGGGGGGTGTGTGTGAGGGATGAGCTGCTCAGAAATTACTGAGGGATTCAACGCGGTGTCTTTTTTTTCCCTGAAGTACTTCTTAAAAAAAAAATAAAAATCTTTTTTTAGCTCTCCGTAATGGATAAAAATAGCTAATATGTTATAAGAGAGACAGAGGCGTGCCTGCCCAAAGAGTCACTGTCCTGGTTTGTGTCCCGCGATGTTTGATTGCAGCAGCTCTGTCAGATGTCTGCTGAGGGGAGGAAGAGTCAGCTTTTTAAAGGAGGGTTTCAAAACACCAAAGTGATTAGTGATGCAAGTCCCTTGAGAAAAGAGCAGAAAAGATTCTGGATAGAAATTGGATGATGTTTGCTTAAAAAGGATGGTTTGCTGCACTTTTTTGAGCAAGCAGGAGGCTGTGGGGCAGCAAAACAGGAGCAGGGACCATGCTCCCACCAGCTGGGAAGTGCCTGGGGATTCAGAGATGTTCAGATCTTGTCCAGTTTTGTTAGGGCAGGACTGCACCCCAGGAAAAAATGGTTTTACTGTTGAAGCCATGTAACATAGCTAAAAACTTTGGTTTTCTTCAGCAGAACCACAACATTTCAGTCATGTTCGAATTAAGATGCTTTGTGGGCTGTGTTAATTTTGCCTGAATTCCCCACTGGAACAGCCCAAATGAACTGATGGTCTTGTTTAGTTTAATTTTGTTGTGTTAAATACAGATATTATATTTAACTATAATTTCATTATCATAGTTAAAATTCATATAATGCGTATCAATCTTGTTAAAGCACAGTGTTTCAGTGAGTCAACTTTCTCTTGAACATAATTCCATAGGAAGTTTCAAGATTTGGGGTTTGCTTTTCTTCCAAGGAAGAAGGGTTTTATTATCTAAATCTGTAATAATCAGGATTTCCTGTGGCTGACAATTCTGGTTGCTGCCCATGTGGCTCCATCGGTCCCTGACTGCAGCCGTGCCCCTGTTGTTTTGCTGGGGCTGTGCCGGTGCCGCTGCTTGGGGCAGATCGGGGCGGGCAGGACCGAGTCCTGCCGTGCACAGGGAGACAGGCTGTACCACACATGGACACACGCTTTGTTGTGTGGTCAGAGGTAGCATCGCTTGCGGCCCGGTGAGCTCACATCTGATCGCACCCAGCTGCACGCCAGCGTGCTGTGTAGGGGCAGTTACTGTCAGGTAACGTGTGGTTTGGTCCCTCACCTCTATACACCCATCCTCAAACTGGGGATGTCCCTGTTGATAAATCACACCATTAGATGCCCACAAAGCCTTGATTCAGGGATCACATGAAAAATGCATGGGAGGATGCTTCTCTGCCCAAATGACAGGTTGCCTTCATGATTCTGAACTTTACCTTTTCCCTTTCCCTGTAAATCGGTGTAGAAAATGCCATCCCCTGAAATATTGCTGAGTGTCAGGATGCAGCGTGCAGTACAGCCCTGCGAGTGGAATTACTAATAACCTCCTAATGAGGGAAAATTACATTAGGCAGTCTTTGGCTGGTGCTTCCTTTGGATAATATAATCCAAGCGTGCAGGCTGTCAGCCTGCAGTCTAACCCCATTGCCATGAACAGAGAGATTCATCGGATATATTGGTGTTTATCTCATAATAAAATTTGTCAACATCCAGAGTTTCTAAGGGCTCATGCTACAGAGCCTTGGTGCTGAAGCTTGCTGTGGCAGGAGCACTAAACCCACAGCAGGGGTGCCAGGCACAGCACCGATCCTGCGCCTGGGCAGGGAGCAGTCCCACCGGGGATACTTGCTGGCTTTGCTCTGCTTCTGTTCAGTCAGGATTTTTATCAGAGATAAAAATCCCATTAATTTCCACAGCCCCAGAGCATGGGCAAAAATGAGTGCTATCTTTGCTGTAGTAGTTATCCAAGGGGGTTAAAAAGGCAAGCACAGCCACAGAAGACCTTCAGCAGGAGAAGATGGCTCCTCTGTCCTTGGTCCCTCCATCAGTGTGGTTACTGCCCACTGTCTGTGGTGGAACCGGTTTACCTGCAGAAATGCCATTATCCCATCTCGGGGGGACTGGGCACCCAGCGGCTGCTTTGCCAAGGCCAGCAAGAAGTCTGGCCATGTGTGGAAGGGTCGGGGTGCCCGGGGCACTGGGTCCTCCCCTGTGCTTCCCCTGGGATGACAGCACAGCTTTGCTGGATTTTTTTTTTTGAGAGATATCAGTTAAGCTTATTTTTTGCACTTTTTTTTCTTCTTCACATAAGAACAAACCCTTTCCACTGTGTTTCAGTGGCGAGCAGTGCGAAGGTGCAGCCTGCTTATTCCCTTGGCTTCTTCAACTCAGTGAAACAAGCGGATTGGGCAGTGCTGTGCCAAAACCTGTCTGTATTTCTGTTCTGTGGTAAACTTTAAAAACATAATTTCGTCCTTTCAATTTGGATCAGAAGTTCTATTTTTCCCCATCAGCCCTGTTGCTCTAACAGCTGACTGCACATCTAGTTCCAAGGAGCCCATTGATGTGGCATCTGGGCCTGAGAGAGAGACTTCTCTTAGATAAGCATGGACAATGGTAACTATTCTCCTTGGATGGAGTGAACGACCAAATGTACTTGCAGTGCTTTGGCACTATGACAAGATCAAAATCTGAATATCAATAAACACGTTCCCATCTGAAGGCAGCCTAGGAGATCAGCAGGGCACGGCCGCTTTGCTAAGGCTGAGCCTTCCGCTGCTGAGATCTGAACAGCACGTCTGACCTCAAACAAGCTGTCCGAGTTCCCTGGGCTTTTTAGATGTGGAACAGAGAGATTTTCATCTCAAGAAGCAAAGGGAACATCCTATGAGCAGCCTTGTGCATGGCAAAAATCTGTTCTGCTCCGAGCAGAGGAGGGAAAAGCAACCCCAGCGCATTTCCTCTGGCCACTCTGGGAAAAGCAGGGCTTCTCCTAGCAGAGGGCAGTGCTGTTCCTCGTCGTGGGGACGCACACGGCACTGTCAGTTCAGTCCAGGGCTGGGCCTGGGGCTCCCTTAGAGGCTCTTTGCTGCTGGAGGTGTCTGTGAGCATCCCTGGGGATATGGTTACTCTGAGGAAAGCGAAAGATCTCCAATCCATAAATACATGTATGCACACGCGTGCTCTTGCACATGTGAGCATACTTGCACACAGACTTTTGTGCACTTGTGAGTGTACGTATACGTGTCTATATATACAAACTGGATCCTTCATTTAACAACCCTTTTGTTAGCTTTGCAAGACAATTTCTATGTTTATTTTTAAGTCCTATTTTGATGGTAGTGATTTATCTGGTGATCAATTTTAGCTTGCAATCTGTTACTTTGTATTGTGGATTTCTGCCACTTTCATTTATTGGGATTATGTCTCCTGTTAACATGTTATTGCGACACATCTCTCACTGTCAGGATTGAGTCCTTTAGCTGTTACGTTTAGAACAAATTTCTGCAGATTTATCCTTCCTTGCCAGAGTGACTGAAAACAGCCCCATGTCTGAAAGTGACACGGGAGTGGTAGAATTTATTTGGAAAGGGATTTTGTTTGTTTAATTCTGGGGAGCACATATTTAACCATTACTTGAACCAGTCAATCTGGAACCTCTCCATCTGCGGCTCCCTTTGCTCTGCTCCTGGAGATGTGTGCAATTATGTGGCCAGCATTCAGTGGAATGTGCCTGAATTCTTTCTTTCTCCCCTAAGCTGTTCAGAACTGTTTTGCTTGAAAAATGAGACATGAATATACCAGTATCTGCTGCTCCCTGATGAGGAGGAAGATGCAGCATGGCTTTGATGGGATTCTGCTCCTGAAGCTGCGTCTGGAGCAAGTGCCACACGCTCAGGATGGGGCCTTTTGCTCTTTGATGGGGACTTCTGCTGAGAACCTGAGCAGCCCCAGGGATGAACTGTGAGGGATCCTGCCTGGCAGTGCAAGGGAAAGCATGGCCAGAAGTCACTGTGTGTCCCCAGCATGAGCTGGGCATAACCAGCTGGAGCACGCTGTTCACCAGCCTTTTACTGGGATACCAAGGAGACAGGACTGGCTGAGCTGGGGCACAGCTGGTTTTCAGGCTGTTTCCACATCAGCTGCAGCACACAGATACTATCAAATCAGCCTCAGATAGCAGGCAAGAAATAATTCTATTTTTGTAGTCTAAAAGCCAAGGCAAACCTTGGTGTCAGTAAGACATTTCCTCAGTCACTCCTTGCTGTCCGAGACCAGCTTGGTTAGATATGGCCCTATGTGTCTTCTGTCTCTGTGGTACCCAGGTACCGGGGTAAAACAAACCAAGGGGTTTAGCATCCTCCTAGGAGATTCACAAACTTGGCTGTCTCCTGGAGTGTTTCCTTTTCCATGAACTTCTTTCATTTTGGCCAATCCCTGCTCATTCCCCACCAGACCAGTGAAGGCCAACACGGGGAAATGCTGAGCACCACCACGCTCCTGGTGCTGCTCTTGGCCCGGTGGAAACTGGTCCTGGATGTCTGCTCAGATGACTCCGCACGTGCCTGGCAGTGCTGCTACCCATGGAGGCCCAGCCGGCAGCTCCCGCGGGCCTGAGCCCTTCCCAACACGTGGGCTCCGGAACTCAGCAAACAAGAAGCAGATGTAAATAGGAAAGGCAGACAGAAATGGCATCAAAACTTGACTGTGACAGACAAGCCAGGAGCAGCAATGGGGCTTTATTTACATGCTAATCAAATCAATCCTGCTTTGTCAGCCACGTTATCTTGATTGAAAGTGGCTATAAATACACGGGAGCAGAAGGAACCTCCAGAGAAGCACAGATCTAATTCTGCTGTGGTTTCGCCATTAATAGAAGGATACACACTCTATGAAGAGCTGTGCCTCCAAACCTCAGTATGGACATCTGCAAAATGTCTCTTGTTATTTCCTTTCCCCAGCTGTTTGACATAGTGCTCTTGTGACAACCTGTGTCATTTTATGTCAGATACAACAGCTTGCCTTGCGTTTCTGTTTCTTGTTGTGCGAGTTTGTCGCTTGCTGCAACATGGCGTGACTCCACGCAACAGCCCTAGCGCATGGGAGCACCTGTGGAAATGGAAATGCATTTCACTGCTCTGCCTCCTTCCCCCTTTATGCATTTCTGTCATCACTCAGAAAAAAAAGAATTCAAAACTGCAATGCTATAGTGGAAAAGGGGTTTTCTAGAAAACTTTCAGTATGAAAAAAACCGCAAATAGAATTGAGGGCATGAGAGATTGCCAGCTGCAACTATAAAACGGACAGGATTCTTATTTCAAGGGACAATATTTGGATAACATTTTAACTTCATGGAGAATTTCAGTATTTGAAAAAGGGTATTTCACATCAGGATATGTTTCTTGGCAGAAGATACCTCCTCTCCTCTCCTGTTGTATCTGCTCCTATGACATTGGCAGACTAAGTACAACGGATGTAATTCCAGTCTTTGAACTGGGAATTTTGCCTTGACTTTAGTGAGATTAAGACTGCAACTTTGATTTTGAGGAAAGCCAAGCTAAAATGCAGCAGTGGATGCTGGTACATAACAGAGCAATTTTCAGCTATTTGACAAAAGTTCATCTAGATTCTACATTAGTTTGAGCAATAGGAGAAAGGCAGAAAATTGCAGCTTTCTTTGAGAATACGTTCTGTGATTCACTGTGTAGATGTCCTTTAGGAACCGAACAGTATGTCGTCGTTTAAGATCATAAAACTTAGAAACATGCATGGATGTCGCTGGCAGATAACTCCAGAACCTATTTCAGCTCGCTTCTCTCTGCATAATTTCAGCAGCAAGTAGGTGGGTACTTTACAGCTAAGGAATAATCCATTAAACTATAGCAAAACAAACACATTATGCTGTGGTGGCTGTGTACAAATGGACTGAGGACTTCAGTGCAAGTTGTCTGGTCTCTTGGCCACACTCTCTCTGAAGCCTCCTGTGCCGAGCCGGGAGTACATAGTGGTCTCAGCTGCATTTAAAAGAAGAAAAGGCAGTCTCAGGTCCTCATGAATGCAGGAAAAAAGCCGAAAGATACAAAATCTAAAGGTTAAAAATGCAGAAGGCAGATAAAAAGCCTGAAATAACTGTATTCATGCCAATCTCATGATCTGAATGTTTAATGTTAGCAGTGTGTCCCTCTGGCTCTGTGTCACCTAGACCTTGGCGCACACACAGCTCTCTGTGACACCCAGCGCACAAGCTGTTCTCTCCTCCACTGACCTCCACGGTGGGCACGGAGGGCGCTGGCACTGCTCATCCCCAGCCAGGGGAAACTGAGGCACTGGCTGGAGGGAGACCTGCCCACCACCCCAGGAAGGCAGCTCTGAGGTTGGGGGGTGAGCAGCTCCCAGGCCAGGTGGCTGCCCCAGGCGCTCTCCTGAGGTCTCCATGTAAGCTATCCCTGGGGAGTATGGAGACTGGCACGGGTGACAGGCATCAAGTTGTGTGTTTGCTTCACTGACACCTTGCATTATGTTTCCTACCAAGAGGCCAGGCCCTTTCAGAAGTTTTTTGTTCATGGTTTATAGGACTTGCGGACCCATGAAATTGTCCTTTGCCTTATGGGTCCATGGACTGGAAAGCTAGAAGCCACCCACTGAAATTTTGCCAAATCAAAGCCATGGGTTAGGAGGACAATCAAGTTCTTCTATGCAAATTTTACTCAGATACCTGTCATGCCTATATTTGTGAAATTAGATCCTCAGGTACCCACCCTCTTTCTTCTGAGGTGAAGAAATTCTTCTCCATCCCTGAGACATAGGCTGTCCGTCCTTTTCCGTGTATCTCTTCTTCAACAGGCCCAGCTTCCTGCAGCTCATTTGCAGGGACTTTTTCTGTGCTTGCTCTAAATAAAAATAGGTCAGTTGTAAGTAATTTATTATGCAATGATTTTACTATATTTTGCCACACATAAAAATCACACAGTTGTAGCAAATTCTAGTTTTGGACAAGTAATGGTTCCACTCCAGCTGTTACAGCTCTTCATATAAGATTCTCTTGAATATTTTTCAGAGATCTCAAATACTGTTCTTCCTGCAATGAATGAGCAAGTCAATGAAGTGTCTCTTTTTCTTTACAAGAACTGAAAAGACTGAGTATGACAAAAATGTTAAGTGGTGATAGAGATTTGCATCCTAAAACTGTCTTCCAACTAAAAACCAATCAAACTTCCAACTTACATTTGGGTAAGGTGAACATGACGGCTACTTGGAATCTTAAGTTTTAAGAGCAATAGGTTTGAGATGTATATGCAGGTCTTAAATAGAGATTTTCTGAGCACTTAGGCATACAGCTGAATTGAATTGAATGACACTGAATTGGGTATTGGCTGCAGCCTGCATTTGGGCTCTCCATCTTCACCTTCTCTAGCTCCTCGCACCAAGGATGTTGGTCCTGCAGCGACAACCTGTGCTGTGGTGCTGGTTTGGGGATCAGGCACTGCAGGAGGTAGAGCCTCCTCCTACTCCACATCCGTAGAGACATCTCAGCCTCTGGCTCTCCAGGACTCAATGCCTTGAGCCAGATGGAAAGGTGAAGGATTGCGAGAAGTCTGACTAAACCTTGGTTTTGAGTGTGTGGGAAACCTAAGCACTGCTGTTCTCTACCTTCTTCAAATGTACAGAATACGAGTGCAAACAAAGTGGGTTGCAGTCAAGTTTTTTTTCTATCTATTTCCCCCTGTTAGCCACTAAATTTAAAAAACTAGTGGATGCAACCTGGAAAATCCCATAGTCTCCATTAGAAATAAGAATCTGAGTGCAAGCGCCTGCTCTTTTATCTGATGCTGTGACATGGTAGAACATGTTAGATGGTGTTTCTGCTGTACCCTTTTGTGTGAATTTGAAGCACTGTCACTCCCAGGCTCCGTTCTCTGTTCTGAGTGCAAGTCATGCACTCTGTGAATAGGATCAGAGTTTCCTTTCTGGACTGATTAATGAGCATAAGCAGATGAGAGAGACTCAAATCCAGCCCTGGGGACCAAAATGTGTTAATCTTTTCTCTCCTCATCTTTTGCTTCACTCATATGAACCACCTCCGCACCCAGAAACATATTTGCAAAATCTATTTTCAGCCTCACAAGGCAACACGATACATACCGGCTCGCTTTTGTCAACTGAAAAGATGTTGGTTGGTTAAAAATTACAGACCAAACCCTACTGGAAGTAAACTGTGAGAGCTTTATAGCCATTCATTTATACCATCTACAGAGCTGATACGATTTTTAATACTAAATATTAAGATGTTCTTTAATGCATAGACTATGCTAATGTGTGTACGCAATTACCAGGAATGAACAGGCAAAGGCTATTTTGTTCTGCAACTGCAGTAATTAAATCTGCATAAATGAGGTACATTTTTGTGAAAATGGAGTGTTTGAAATGAAAGCTTTTTACCTCTATTAGTTAAAGCTCAGATGGCTTTATCAGGGCTGGACAACTGATGTGAGACAAATCCTTTTTTACTGGGGGGCTTAGGGGGAAAACACGGTTGGTTTTGGTTCTGCAGTACTCTGTTACCTTTCCATGCTGTGGATCAACGTTATCATTTAGAAACGCGGTGAGGATCCGAGAATCCTCTTATGGCTGTTCTCTTGTCATCATATAGCCACTATGTATGTGAGAGATTGGTTTCCACCTTGCCCCACAAGACTCGTATAGGAAATGGTGTGGAGACTGCACTCTCCATGGGGCTGAAGGATGTCCTGGGTGGGAAGGGGGGGTAGGAAGAGGAGGGGAGCAGCACTCCTGGCATGCCAGGGGCTTCCTCAACTGTGTGAGGACAGCGAGTGTGACTGTCCACAGGTCTGCTACATGGCAGCCGGCAGCAGTGCAGAGCTGGTGTTTTGCAGGGAACATATCCCTTTTTACAGGGAAATGGAGTTTTCTGTCTCCTCAGACGCTATAGGTTCAAGTAGCATGTTGTCAGATTGTTGCACCTCATTGCCAGACTGGAATATCTCATGTACATTGTTCAGCAAAGGTCACTGTCAGAAGAGGTTACTGTCTGTGTTGGTCCAGCAGTAAATTCTTTATTCTACCTTAAATATTTTGTTGTTTGTGCCTCTCTCGGGAGGACTTGGGTGCCTTCTGGATAGCTGTTTGCTCGCTGGAAAACAAAATTACTCTTTTCATACAAAGGCGATAATGCTTCAGGGTATAAATTATAGTCAATAAAAACGTGGCTGTAAAATATGCATCATGCTCATCTGGAGTCTGAGGAGCACTGGTGTGAGCTTTAAGGTTATGGACATGATTGCTAAAATTACAGCTGGCTTTTTATCTCTTGCTCTTATCTTCTAACATACACTCCTGTAATATCATCTGATTTTAGTGTAACATTTTATGGGCTGTTGTAGTAGGCAGTTGCACCAAGTTAAAATCTCTGAAGCACTAAAAACCAGCGTTGTTTTACTTACTGTTATGAATGTTATTTTTTACTTATTCTTAATATAACAAATGGAGTCCTGAGGACAATATAGCCAATGCATCTGCTCTCACTGGACAGGTTGTGCAGTGCAAGCCAACGGTCCATCTGCTCGCTCACGTAAGATGGGCTGGCCAGCTGTTTGGGGACGCAGGCTGCCCATCTTTAGCAGAGAGATGCATCAGACACCATTTGGGTTTAATGGGAGGGTAATGAAGCAGGAGAAATTAAGGCTGCAGCATCAAAGAGTCTTTACTTCAATGTGCTTCGTGTCTGTTGGTGTGTGTACGGCGGTCAGGTCTATCCCATCCTGTAAAGTCAGAGGATGCTTGCCGCCTCTCCTTGGGACCCCACTGCTTTCAGCTCTCTGCTGTTTCCTTGTGCTCTCTGGCTCTTGGCAGCAATGGGAATAACTCCTGCCTGCCCTGGTTGTTGGGTTACCTGTCTGAATATATAGAGGCTTCCTGATGCGTCTCACTCGGTTGAATCAGTCTTTCACCTTGCTCAAAGCTGAGTAAGCAAAGCTGGTGGAGATACTGTGTGAGGAACAGGAGCAGTCAGGGAAGGAGATGTGGTCAGCCAAGGCATTGATCTAAGAGACTCGAGATTAAGGCTTGATTCAACAAATTTTCTGTGCAATTCTGCACAAAAATGTAATTGCCCTATACGTCAATTCCCTCATGTGTAAAACTCAGATACTGGCACCGTTATTGCCTAGCCTGAAAGATTCCCACTCACTGAAATGGAGGTTGGGCTGCATCCGTAGATTACACAGGACAAAAGGAGGAGCAGAGGACTGGCGTGTTCATCTTGTTTGCCTTTCATTCCTCCCAGACCAGACCAAGGTATTTAAAGAAAAACAATCTTAGAATATGCATGTTTTAAAAACAAGAAATAGGGCAGTAAAGCTTCTCAGACACAGCAAAGTATGCTCAGTACACATTGTATTTTGGGAAGGACAGCTGAGCTGTGCTCAAGGCAGCTGCTGAGCTGGAAGTCAAGTTCAGGAAACTTTACTGGTGTGGAACATTTCAGTATTTCTTCCCATGTAAAATCCTGACAGGTGTGAATAGGCTCTTCTTCCCGGTTGCACAGGATTGAAAAGTACCACCACACCTTTCCAGTGAGCCCTGGCACGAGCCTGTGGGGCTGTGCCTGCTCTGAAGGGAAATTACCCACAGAAATTCCTGGTTTTCATTCCTCAAGGCAATGACAGGGGTAATTTTTTGGAAAGACTTTTGTGCAACGGTTACTGTTAGAGGACTCTAAAGACGAGACAATTCTGGAGAAATGTAAAAGTGACATTCACCTCCAAGAGATTTTGGGCTGCTAACCAGGTTGTCTCTGCCAGTCTCTGAATCACTATGATAATAACATAGTAATAATAGTAATAAACTGTGGCCATCTGCAGGGGAACATTAACCATTTGCCCACTGTCTTTATTAGTTCTACAAATTCATCATCATGGCAAGAAAAGTAAAAAATATTCTCGGGTCATTAATTTCATGTTGAGATCATCATTCACCACTGCAATTTCTTTAAGGCCAGAGATTTTTGCCCAAAGTGGTCTTATGTGTGTGTTTTCCCATGAGTTTTCAAAGCTGTTAATGCCCAAGGGGTAAGGCAGTGATGTGGAAAATAGCCAGCCCCCATGTGATTTGTTCCCATGATGATGCTACAGGCTTTCTGATTCATTAGGGATAAAACAAAATTTAAGTCTAGTTTCAAAAAGCTCTAAGGCTTCTAACTCCTATGCAAATGCCTAACAGCCCGTATCTAGGAGTCCAACTAGGAATTAAGTATCTAAATATTTTGTTGTTTCTTGGCACACATTTTAAACTGGCTCCCTGCAGGGAGGATGCTAAGGAGGGACCAGGGCACCATAATTCTCGGCAGAGACAGGAGCTCATACGTAACCTTTTCTTTCCATGGAAAACTTTATAATCCTCAGAAAGACTAAAACATACCAGGCAGGATCTGGCTGCCTGACCTCCAGTTATTTCAGCTGCTGTCTCTGAGGATTAACCCCCATATTTCACTTCATAGTGAAAGCTGCTGTGAAAAGCTGGAGCCTGCTGGAGCCAGGAGTCATTTAGAAGGAGGATAGCACTGCTGAAACAGGGCATCCTGAATGCTCCTCAGTCTTTGCAGTTTCCATCTCCTCCCCCAGCCTTTTTTCTTCTGCAAGGAAGGAATGAGGTCAGAAGGACCCTGGATATTTTCATTTTTTTTAGCAGGCCAAGAGGGCATTGCCCTTTCCATGCAAAAACGGTTATGGGAGTTGCTGGCACAGAGTTATTTAGTAAAGCTTTTGACTAGAAATAGAAAACTCCAGTAGACCTGTTCTGACCCTGATCTTCGCATACACACAAAACCACTCAGGTTTCTATTTGTGGCCCAGAAGAAGATGATGGGCCCTTTCTTTTCTCTGTATAATACCTCTAACTCAGACTTTATCTAGAAACCATGCAAAACAAAGTCGCTCTTCAGAGGTCAAGAAACTTCTGTTTGAGTTTGGCTGGAGGATAGATCCAGGAACCATGTGTGTCCTCTAAGCAGGCATTTCTGAACTCAAGTGAGGGAACGTGTAACTCCTTGGAATTTAATATTTTTCCTTTGAGTCTCCTGTTGTGGTCTTATTTTCAGTGTCATTGCTTAAAGAACAGATAATGGCTCAAAGAAGGTTTTCTTGTAGTGGGGAAGATGTTGGAGAGAGGTTTCAGGGACTGACTCCAGAGATCCTGAATCTTCCAGAACAGATGGAAAGAAAAAAGGCTTTGTTTAATGCAAGACAGAAGGGGAAACTTCTAGTCCATAATTGCTGCTCTATTTGTATTGTTTGCTTTAGACATTTCGGGCTTGTTAAACCCCTGAGAGCGGAATGTGATCAGTGGCTCTGCCATCTTGTAACGTTTTGGCTGTCCCAAGAGCCACAAAAGAACTGAATTGCAAGCTAACAATGAGATCTTGCCGAGTTTCCAAGCGATTGAGTGCCCGCTCCTGCTGCTGTGGCGGAGAGTGCGCCGAGCTCTGGGAACAGCAAACTGGGATTTCGGTGGCTGCACGGCTGGTCTGTCCTCCTCTGCCCCGGGCCGGGTCTGAGTTGAAAAGCTTCCCTGTCCTATAGCTCCCAGGGCTCATAACCATGTGTGGTATAGACCTGCTCTAATTGTGTATTTCTGTGGCAGCTTGTATAGGTGGTTTGGGGCATCTTGCGAGCAAAACCCATTGTAGCTACTCGTGAAAGTGGCGGAGGGAAGAAGGGATTTATCTTATCGCTCCTCAGGGCACCCCTTGTGTTGAGGGAGAAAATTTGTGGGACAATGGAGAAGGAAGATCTACCACTTTCATTTTTAGAAGAGCAGGTTCAAGAGACCATATAGTTTCCTGGCTCACAAGCGGGGAAGAAGAATGCCTTTCTTGGGGAATCGGGGATTCCCAGTACAGACACTGCAGTGCCCGGAGAGGAAGCTCGGCTCTGCCATGACATCATTTTTAAATGGGCAGAAATGGCAAAGAGCTTCCAGTTCCAGCTTTACCAGTGTTGGTCCCTGCCATTTTCAGTTCCCATCCCGCAGAACCTCCTGTAGAGTAGACGTGAAGCGGCCAGGGGGTCCAGCTGGGAAGCAGCAGGTTTCCCCGCAGCCCTGAGCTGCTGTTGTGCACTTGCTGGTCCTGCCCGTGGGGAAAGGTGGGGGCTTCCCGGGGCAGGAAGCATCTGCTTAGGGAGTGTAGAAATGGCTTCCCAAAAAACTGTGCTGGAGATGCCTGCAGGCACTGAGCTGCCGTAATGACCCTGTGCAGGGAGCAGCGTGGCTGTAGGGTGACGTGTCCGGCTGTCCTGGGGCTGGCTGGGACCCTCGTGGCTGCAGGATCTCGCTCTGTGCTGGCTGGTGGATCCTGGGTGGATGCCCAGGCTGCTTTTCTCCATTCTCATGAGACACACCAAAATTGCTAGCAGGAGAGAAGGGTTCCCACTGCTGAACGTGAGCTCAGGACTAGGTGCTACAGGAGGGAAGTGCTCAAGGCATCAGTGGAGCTGCAGGTCCTCATGGAAATGCCAGCCTGCCTTTGCTTTAAGAAAAAAAAAGAGTTTGTGACCAAGAAAGACTTTGGGATTGATAACCTGAAGTCTCCTATTTTAAGATCTGGGAGAAAGCTGATGCTGTAGAAATGCTGTTTGGGAACTTTCTGGTGAAATATTTTTGTTAGAAGATGACTGTTGAAGCTGCTTATGGGAAAGTGTCAGTTTTCAGGGCTCCCTTCTTCAGAACAAGTTTAAAACAAAAGTTTAAGAGAAGCTTTGAAATGGAATTTTCTGATGTTTGATTCAAAACAGCTTTTCTAATTAAATTTCAGCTAATTTATGCTAAAAAGTCATATTTTAAAATGAACAAACTTTTTAATTACAAAAAATATTTTGAAATTATAGACATAGATCACTTAGATTATCCTGCTTACATAATTTTCTTTTTTTTTATGTTCTAATTCGGACATAAACTTTCAATTTCTCTCCAGTGCAAATTTAACGTAGGAACTGGGGGTGGTACCCACTTCCTACCAGCAGTACTCTCCAGTTCATTGTCGGCTTTGATCTTCTCCAAATTAAATTAAAAAAGGGTCTGAGTTTTATAAAGCCCCTTTCTCATGTGTGTCCCATTACTCTTGATATGTTGGCAATTTGGCACTGGAATTTGTGTTCGTTTCGTACTGGGAGTGTTGGTAAGTGCTACAGCTAATGACAGGAGAACAACGACCTTGTGTGTCTGCACGTCCGATGGGTGGACTTCAGACACTAAAAGACTGTCAAGGCCAAAGGCAGAACATTTTCTCCTCCTGAATCCATTGCAGCAAGTCTGAGGGTGTCCTCAGGGAAATGATTCACCCCTGGTTGCAAACACTTTGTCATCCCAAATGCCAGCCCTGGAAATGCCACTGCTGGCCTCCAAGTGCCAAGACCGAGGAGACAAAGCGTGACTTCGTGGCTCTGAATGATCTCATTGTGGCACATTGCAGGGTAAGCAGGGTAGGGACTTGCTGAAGACTTGGGCAGGTTTCCTCCTTTCCATCCGTTGTGGGAAAAGGAAGCAAAATTCCACGCCAGCCCCAGGCTATGCTCTCCCATGTACATGTCCTGCTGTGTGCCCTCTGCTCCTGGGGCTCCTAACAGGAGTGATTTCCTCAGGACCTTTAGAGGAGAAAGATTGTTCATATACCTTGATTAATAATCAACCAAAGCTCTTTGGACCTGTTTCCATAGGGACCACAGCACGGCTTAGGCTTATCTTCAATGTAGTCAGTGTAGATAATAAAAGCGATGAAGATACTGCAGAGCAGGCTTCCAACCTGTGCCTCTGTGGGTGGGAGCACTGTGCTGGGGCTGTTTCCCTCCCTGCTGCTGTTGCTTGTGTGGAGGGCAAGTCTGGAGCTGGAGAAGGATCCCTGGCAGTGCGCTCTGAGGCTGTCTTTCCAAAGTCACAGCAGGGCCAGCACACTCACAAATGACAGGAGGGTCATCATTTGAAGGATGCAATGAACAGGCAGTGATGGCAAAAGATCACTGGGGAGTGAAGTTTTTCAGCTTCTGATGCTGTACTGTCATTGCTTTCACAGCCACTCTGAACGCAGAGGCTCCAGGCTCTGTCTTAGCACTCCAGATGTGTCTGAGATGCATTAGCTTACACGTTTCAGGGCTGAAACAGCCAGCTCATAATAAAAATTTAGGAAAACAGGAAGATATTCAGGAAGTCTTGCTTAAAACCTCTTCTAAGACCTCACTTAATGCCTTAAATACTGGTCTCAGATGAAGATCTCTGGTATGGTTCAAAAGCCATTAAATGAGCAGAAGTACTTTTTAATGGAGATGAGAAGGAATAAGCACAATTAACAGCCATTGCTACAGACACTCTGGTTCTGGTGTTAGATCTGTGTATTCCAGGTGTGGTTTTGTACACAGAATGAAAAATTCTGATTGTCTACTATCTATACTTCCATTCATTTCTAGGAACAATATATGGTTTTGTATCTGGTTTATGATCTCATAGTACATCTTCTTGTCAGAACACAGCTCAGCTGAGATAGTAAAGCATTAATCCCCTTGTTTCATTCCCTGCTTGACGAGATGAGCTGGTGCTACATAAAAAATTTCCTCTCCTGGTCTGACTGATCTTGCTGCCCCATGATCTTTTGAATGTCCAGCTGATGTAGCATGTGAACAGCGTTGTGTATGTGCCTGGGAGACTACCTCCAGTGAGACAGTTGAGAAAGCAAAAATTACTGCATTTCAAGCATATAAATGGCAATCTGCATGATGAACACATGTGGAAAGTACAATAAGCAGTAGGTGTGAGAGGCTGCTCAGGTTCTGCAAGAGAGCAGCACTCCAATAGAGGGAGATAAAGGCGGAGTCAAAGGATGCCAGCATGTTCTTCTCCTGTTGATGAATTTAGTATCTCATCACTCAACACAAAAGCTGCTGGACCTCTGCAAGCCTCCCAAACCCAATGTGCTCTGGATGTAGCGGGGGGACAGTGATGCGAGCTGACCACTTGTACAGGGTGGGCAAGTGACTGCCCAGCCAGTCTGGCACACTTGATAGGGTTTGCCCAGGCACCACAACAACTTTCCATCCCTGTCCCAGCAGGGCTTTTCATGCCACTTCAGCAGGTCCACTCCACAACAGTCACAGCTGATTGCCCTCACCGGTCACATTGCCTGTGTGGCATGAACAGATACCACAGTCACTTTTCAGAGAGATGGGCAGCACAGCATTGCTGTCAGGGACAGCCAGCCTGGTTGCATCCTGTCGCCCAGCAGCACATTCAGTGAAGGTCCTTCAATGAAAATCAAAATGCTAACAAACAGATATAGGGCCATTCAATAGGTCTCCAAAGCCCGCAAGATGGAAAGCCTCATTTCATGTCTCCTCTCCAGGGTGGAGGCAGTCCAGGGCTTCCCCTGTGTCTCTCCAAAAGTTATCTCTTTCTCCTACTCCAGCCTGTCGTCTTCTGAGCTCAGAGGCTGTTTTCATGCAGCAAGGCTGAAGCTTAGCTCAGCTCACAGCTTCCAGTTTCTAATCCTGTTATCAGGACCCTGTTGTTTTGTGAACAGTTGTCATGTGTGAAGAGCAGGCAAGGCTTTGCAGATGAAAAATACTTTGTGGAAAGGAGTTTGCATTGTAGAAGTTGTGTGTCCTCCACTCTCCACATCTTATTTCCACATCTCTATTGCAAGGTGCACAAAGTATTTAGCTGTCATGTGCAACATATTTTGCACTGAAGATCTTTGGATGAGACCCAAATCTTCTTCTAAAGAGGTAAATCTCATCGTCTCACCTTCCCTCTTGAGGGTGAGTTGATCATGCCAGCAGCTAACAAGATAATAAAAAGCATCCTATTTCAGACAGCCTGACTCTTCATCACCTTTACCAAGATCAGCTCATTCCTCAAGGTCTGAGTAGCACCATGCAATGTATTCATGCCCCTGGCTTCACAGGAGCTCCCACATAAGCAGAGTAAACCAGGGAGAGAACAAAACAGGCTTGTTTTGAGTCAGGATGCTGCAAGGATTACATGTCGTACAGCTCCCAGCACAACTGGAGCACATATTTCGTTGAGGGCTAGGGGAGTTATGGAAACAGAGACAATATGACAGCAATAAATTCCTTCTCACATGCCCCAAGCTTACATCTCTACAATTCCACTGCCTTCAGAAGAGCTATTCCTGCTTCCACCAGTATATGAGAGGAGACCCAAAGCTGGAAGAAACAATGTGTTTCCTTTAAAAAGGGATGCTAGGCAGCAGAGCATCTGGCTCTGGCAATCAAAATAATAAGTTTGAGTGGTAGATTATTTACAGCATTTTGGCTCTGAAACAGTGATGAATATAATGTGAACATTTAGGCTCGGGTCTGCTGAAGGACTGGCAATGACTGCCGCTTGTTAGGAGAGGAGCATACAGTGTGCAACAAGTAAACCAGGAAAATCACTGTAATGCATAGGATGAGATGTTCTCATCCTACTCCAGGGATCTGAGCAGAGTAAGTGTCTTTTTCTACTTAGGACTGATGGTGTTATTTGGGCTAATTATTCTGGATATTTCCCTCTTCTTTTTTTAGCTTTCTCAAAGAAAGGAAAATAACCTTCATCTGTGTCAAATGTTTTCATTTGTCTTGGCTTTTTTAGATATTCATTTTCTACTCCCACACCTCTATAGTTCATGTGTCATTAAATTATATAATGAAGCCAGCATGGCTTGTTATCTAATTATGATTTAAGGGCTGACTCTGACCTCACTCTTACACCATTTTGTTCTACCTTTTTTTTGTTGGCTGCCGAACAGTTGGTCCCAATTGGTTTCATCCAAACGTTAAGAGAATCGCTTCAGACCTTATCCCAAACTGTGCAATGAATTTGCTTTCAGCTACCTTGCGAGGTTTGGAGTGAAGGCCTTAGTCCATTCCAGCACCTAACAGTTCCTTTTAGAAAGTTGTCTAATAGATGATCAGATTTTTTTGTAAACTTATCCAAAATGGTCTCTTCAAATTGGGAATACAGTTTTTCCCACAAAGTTTCCAGTGTTCCTGTTTTTCAACCATGGTTCTGAAAATCTTTGAGAATATGTGATCTGATTCAGTTCAGATCAGCCAATTCTACAAGCCAAAGCGATTTAAAAAATAATAGCTGTCATCGTTGTCCCGCTCCCCCCATCTTGAACTTTTTCCAAACATCAGCATGCTTTTGATTTGGTTAGAAGGGACCAATTTATTGCCGAATTACTTGGTGCATGGACAAGTAGTACGGGACAGTGCCAAAGGCCCTAGGATTCAAGCTGTGAAAGCTGGGTTTTCTTTCTGTGTCCTGATTACTGTGTAACTCCTGTGCTACAAAAGGATAAAATTCTCTTTCTTTTGCTAATCCCATTTCTTTCTTCAGTGTTTTGGGATTAGAAATGAGAAGTGCTGAATAAGTCATTAATTATTGTCTAACTAGGAGCACGACTGCAGCTCATGCTTCTAATTCTGCTGGACACATTTTGGGGAGAGGACTGGGGACCCCAAAGTGCTGCATCTGTCAGTGCTGTGAGTTCTGCACCTGCAGGGAATCCCTTCGGGCTCTCACAGAGGATGGCTATCGACATGTTGTATAGATATGAAAAAGTAAAGACTTGAAAAATATATATATGGTAAGCTACTCTGGACCCATGAATATATTCAACATGCAAGTCATGCTCTCTGAGAAAGGAGAAGTCAGAAAAATCACCATTCGGTCAACTTCCTTGGCAGGAGAGCAAGTCTGATGAGAGGAATCAAAGTACGGTGAAGGCCCTGGGCATGCCAGACCCTGCCGGTCTCACAAATACACTCTGCAAAGTCAAGCCACAAATGCGATGAGTTTCCTCGAGCTGTTCAGCCAAGAGCAGTGCGATGTGTGCAGGAGGGCAGCTCTGACCTGTGGGTGTAACTGGAGTAAGTGAGGGCACAGGGAAGGATGGGACCTTCTTCAGGTCCTTCCAAGGACTGTCTCAGAGCCCAGAATAAAGCCCTAAGGGAGAGATTAGCTCCAGCTGTGTTTTATGTTTGCAGGTTCTTTCTGTGAGTGTGTTTCCAGTTGTGTAACTCAACCCTTTGCTCTGAGTTTATCCTGCAAAATGTTTGAACTAAAACCTCAAATGAATCTGACAGACATGAAATGCTCTGCTTTCTTTAAAGCAGTAAATCCAGATAAAACTGGGTTGCAACCCACTGAGATGGTGGCAAACCAAGTCAAACCCAAATCACAGGCTGAGATGCATCTCTTGTAACAAAAGTTGGGAGGAGACTGCTAATACATAGGATTAGGTTTTGGTGGCAGTAAAGAGGAATAAACAGCTATTGCTAAATAGCGAGATTTGGGACCCCCTGGCAAAAATTTGGCCATGAGGAAACAATCTGAACAAATGTGATAAAAAAGAGCTCACAGGAGATACTAAGCTGGAGGAATGTTGAATAAATCCATGTCCCAAATATCTGACACTGTTGGATGAGGTCTCCTTCCACAATTTATCAAATGGTGTTACATGGGGACTGTTGATGTATTTTTGTCTGTCACTCAACATGTTTAGTGAACTCAGGTGAATGATGGTCCTCTGCAGAGAAGAGTCTGCCTGTCTGTCTCCTACTACTGCTTGAACTTGCTCCTGGTGCATCCAGTTTAACATGGGGATGGCGAGTAGATTGCCTTTTCAGAAGCCTGATAGCATGTTGGAGAGGCTGATGAAGCACAAAAGTTTCACTTGTACTTAAGAAGCTCAGCGTGGGTGGTTTGTCCTATCTCCCTCCAGCAGCCGAGCCTTTCCATGCACTAACTGTGCTTCTGTGGGAAACCACAATCCTACCTTTCAAATCTTTGCTTGTTTTCATAAAGGTCTTCTATTATATTTGAAGGCATTGTTTTGTCATGTTTTCGTAGCTTCAGGTTAGTGTCTATTACAAGCTACTGTTAGCTCCAGAGATCATATGTGTATCATCAAACAAACGGTGTTATAATATTGATGTGTCATCACCATGACAATGCAGTACTCTGAAAAGTAGGTTTTTTAGTGAACAATGGGACAGGTACCTATTTGGCATATCATAGCTGCTTCTGAGTTGTCCAAGGCTTCATAGCACCTGTTTGAAACTTCTGGAACATGAGAAAAACTGGGGAACCTCCTCCCTGCCTCTTCTCTACATCCACCCTAAGTTAGGACCTGACACTGCAGTATTTTCCTCTCCACATCAGGAATTTACTTTTGCATGGGACTTTTCAAAAGTTGTTCCTGACCAGGTGTAAAACCCCACCTTAGCACAAATGGGCAATTCTACTTCAGACAGGGAGAGGCTCCTTCGAGCATCTGGAGGAATCATAGAATCATAGAATGGTTAGAGTTGGAAGGGACCTTCAAAGGTCATCTAGTCCAACCCCCCTGCAAGAAGCAGGGACCTCCCTGACTAGATCAGGTTGCTCAGAGCCCCATCCAGCCTGGCCTTGAACGTTTCCAGGGATGGGGCATCCACCACCTCTCTGGGCAACCTGTTCCAGTGCTCTACAACTCTCATTGTAAAAAATTTTTTTCTAATATCTAATCTAAACCTCCCTCCTTCTAATTTAAACCCATTACCCCTTGTCCTATCACAACAGGCCCTACTGAACAGCCTGTCCCCATCCTTCCTGTAGGCCCCCTTGAGGTACTGGAAGACCGCTATCAGGTCTCCCCAGAGCCTCCTCTTCTCCAGGCTGAACAGCCCCAACTCTCTCAGCCTGTCCTCGTAGGAGAGGTGCTCCAGCCCTCTGATCATCTTCGTGGCCCTCCTCTGGACCCTCTCCAACTGGTCCATGTCCTTCTTATGTTGGGGGCTCCAGAACTGGACACAGTACTCCAGGTGGGGTCTCACGAGGGCAGAGTAGAGGGGGAGAGTAGAGTAGGAAGAGAGTAGGAAGGCACTCGGCATTCCGGTCCGCTCTGCATCAGACCTAGCCACCTTCATTGGGAAAGCTCATGGGTCTTCCCTTCTCACACCATCACTGGTTCACTTCTCGTGCTGCTAGAGCTGCTGTCCTTCGCTTCTGACCCTTGCTGCGTAAACGAGCTCTCTGGAAGTGGTTGGTCTAATAATTAAGACCCTGTGGTTTTAGCCTGTGTAGTTGCTGTGGGGTCAGTGAGAATGAGAGCTCTGATAAACCTGGAAGCTGCCAGCCAAGCTTGCAAAGGCTGTGCCCTCAGCTGGGTGATGTTTCTGGGTCTGTCTGCCTCTGTGTATTGAACAAGATAATTTTTTAGTGTTGTGTCCTGTCCAGGAGAGGAGGGAGGCAGGGAGCTCCTGTCATCTGCGAGGAGGAGAGCGGTGGCCTCCATTGCTTGGCCTCGCCATGTAGCAAGCAGCTGGCAGGAACGGAAAATGGAGCTTGGACCCTGCTGTTTCCCACTGGGATGCAGAGTTTGTCACAGGCTGGTATTGTGGTGGGGCCCGTCACTACTGCTGTCCTCCAACACCCAAGCATGGCCACAGCTGGACCCTGGGGTGGCTCCAGACAGATACTTTAGGCTGTGTGAAAGGATCATGCTTAAATGAATTTTCCTCTCCACTCCTGCGGGTGAACTGGCTGGAAGGGACACAGCAAATTGCTTTTGGCTAGGCTGTTTCTTTAGCAGCCAGATAGAGAAAGAGCCCCAGAGCAAGAGGGAGATTCTCTCGGGTTGCAAAGGTGTAGAGAAACAGCTTAATTGAGTCACAGATGATGTCTCTGTTTTGATATTCAAATAATTGGCTGGCTCAGACACTGCTCTGTAAACAGGTGGTAAACATGCGTTCCCTGAAGTCAAAACACAAAAATCAGAGTTTAAGGTTTGTCCTCCCTAGAATATTAAAGGGCAGACCTAGAAATATCAGATGTTTTGGAATGAAATCACGTACTAATTGGCTTTTACAATCAATTCTTCTTTTTATTCCACATGTACTGGAAAAGCCATGTACTGAAAGACTTTTAGTACATTTTATTGTTTTTTAATTTTGTTAAGATATTTCTCAGGTACTGAATGAATCAGATGGAATAAGCAGTTTGTGTTTCCTTTCTTAGTCTCATAAAACCTCCTGTAGAGTTTTACAAAGCATAATGTTCTTTTTTAAACCAGAGTATAAGATTATATAGATGAAGTATAATTCGCACTTGAATCTTATAAGTCGCTGCACAAAATTCTCCAGAAACTTTTTATTAATGCCTGCAGGTTCTTATGATAATGCCAGTAGCAATGGAGCTGATTTCTGTGAGTTTCTAAGAGACTTTTCTAGAGGGGGAGATGAGGCAGAGCACCAAAGGAACTGGCTCACATGAAATGGGAAAGCACTGAGGCTCGCACTCCTCTTGAGTGGCTGTTCATGCCAACAGAAAGAGCATAGCCATGCATGGAGACATCCTGCTCCTCAGCGGAGTTTGTAAGCCTAACGCCAGAACTGTGCTGTCTCCAGCCTCCCAGGCCCACGTGCTGACTTCCCGCAGTGGCATTTCAGGTCTGTGGGATTCCCTGCACAGGGCTGGCCACCCGCCCTCCTCCTCTGCAGGGTCTGGGGGCACAAGGGAAGGCTTCGGGAGCTCAGGCACCTCTGGACAAATGGCAGACAGCCCTACACAACCTCCAGAACCCGTTCTGGGTGGGAACGTTGAGCCATTTTCCACCGACGTAATGGTTTTCCAACCAGCTGGTGCAGAGCCAACACCCAGGAAGGGAATGGGAGGCAGGAGCTGGTGCAAGAGGGATGGGGAGGCTCCGTCTGCGATGGCATGGGGCCTCTCCAAATCCTCCCCAAACTAGAAATGTTTCACAGAAGCATGTCAGTACTGACTAAGTGTTTCATGGGAAATGTCAAATCATTTTGACTTTCTTGTTTAGTTTCAATAACATCAAAGGTGTTTCATTTTGCTAAGGTAAAAATGTTTCCCTTTGATTTGATCATTTCAATTTGTGTCACTTTGGCTTCTGAGTTAGATGAAAATACAAGCTTTAAAATGTGAATATATGAGTATAAGGTATATATGCTGTTTAGTCTTTTATAGTGGATGATGACTTTGCAGTTCTAGCACAAAATATCGTAATTCATCAAACTGAAACAATTCAACATTATCAAAGTACATTATCTCATGTTCTCTTTTCTGTTGCTCCAAAGAAAACATAAAAATGAGAATTCTCCAGACTCTTATAAGTGCATGAAATCTTAGGATCATAGAATGGTTTGGGTTGGAAGGAATTTAAAGAAGGAATTTAAAGGGGGTTCCAACCCCCCTGCCACGGGCAGGGACACCTTCCATTAGACCAGGTCACTCAAAGCCCCATCCAACCTTGTTTTTCCACAAAACAGATTATGCTGATTAACTTTGATAAAGTAAATGTAAATATCATACCTATTGAGTTTAGAGAATTGAAAGCTCTCTGTTGTGCATAAAATCAGGGAGTATCAGAGTGGGGAAATGTGCAAGCTTTCTCCGTTGCCGTTGGTCCCTCTGTCCCCCATCAGAAGTGCCTTTGAGAGGGCTATTGGTAGGGCTTACAAGCATGTACTTGGTTTTTTTTCCCCTTTACTGTGCGTAGTAAAACTGAATGATCTTGGAAGTGTATTTTCAATGCTGCCATTGGCTGGCTTTTCATTCACGTTGAACCATTATGTGCTATTATTTCCACTTCACATGCTCCACAGTTCTCTACTAATAACTTTCCTCAGCTGCTACCTCCTCTGTACAGCTCCGTTGCCATTGCACATGTTCCTAGCTCCCAGCTGGATTGCTCAGGGACAGCCCGGCTCATGGGACCAAGGGCTGCTCCAGCAATCACTGCTCCATCTGACTTTATATCTGCAGTGAAAAGAGAGGATAACAAACCCAGCACTGCTTCAAAGCAGCTCATATAACACGTTAAAAGGCTGAGTGTACAGCCACCTTATAACCATCTTGGCTGTTAGAGAAAGAAACAAGCTGGAAAGCACTGCAATTTAGGCAGAAAAGGGTGTATTCAATTCCATGTCTGTTTTATTGCAGCTGGGGTGGCACAGCACCTGCCATGCCCAGCTGACTTCGCTCCTGCGGCTTTCTCCACCACTCCGCCATCCTTCCAGGGTCAGTCACACAGTCTTGGGGAGTGAACAGGGTTTTCTCCATCATGCAAGGATCTTGTTGGAAAAAGGCAGCTGCTCCTGGGGACTCCTGCTGCTTTGTCCCTGTAGGAGCTTTCAGACAAAAATTTCTGTAAGTAGCAAAACCAGTGGCCAGTTTTTGTCTTACGCTGCTAGGATGGGACTCTGACTGCAGTGAGGTTTCCCCAGTTTTTGCCTCTCTGTGAGAGGCAGGAGATCTCCAAGGCTTCACCCACAAAAAGGGGGTTCCTGGAGGTTCTTGGCACATACAAACTCAAAGCTGGACCTAGAGGGTCCATCTTTTCAGCCTGAGTAGAAATGGTGCTGAGGAGCTATAGATCTTCATCTCTCAAACATGCAGAGCATTGTTAATGAAGGGAGAGTAAATTTACTTGTTCATGCAATTAAGAATTAATAACTAAATATCTCTCCCAGTTGCAGCTGTAATGTAATCACGATGTGTGTTTACCACTTGGTTTCAGCTCATTGCAAACTGACAATTCTCAGGTTAATTCTCCAGCGTGCCAACTTTACCTTCTCTCTGAAGGAAATTATTAATAAATTCTTGTCTGTCTTGGGGAAGCCATTCCAGATTTGCATTTTTTTAGAGTGTATGTATTCTTTCATTCTCCTCTCAAGGCCTTTCAGTCTTATCTAAACAAAACATCCCTGTTGTCATACCAACCATGTAAATTTGTGTTCATGTATCTTTCTGGTTTTCTACTTACTTTGTAACTCAACTCATATCACTTCAGAACATAAATTCCTACAAAATAGGACAATGCTATCCTGCCACCTATCAAAATGATTCATTTAATAAGTTGGTTTTTGAGGAAATGGATAATTCTTTAGCTGCCAGACCTTGACCAGTAGAAAGGTTTAGAAAAATTTTGAGAGTTTTGACTTTTGGTGACAGTGAGGACGAGGGAGAGGGCTCCCAGGCTGTATTCCTCCAGAGCATCCTCAGGCTCTGGTCAGCCATTCCCAACCTGTCCATAGGAGAAACTGGTTGCAAAGAATAATTGCAAAAAAAAATCTTTAAAAACCACAGAACTGCATGCTACTGCATACATAGTCCAGGAAACTAATAAAATCAGAGGGATTTTTAAAAAGTGAGCATTTGGGATTTAGCCATGACTGTATTTTGCAGCCATCAATGCAGACCACTGAGGGAACACGGTAGAAGGGTATTGTTGAACTTTTCTGTTAAATTATGTTATGCTTACTCTAATGGGAGTCCAGAGCTTGACCAGGCAGCTGAGAATTGAGAACATGAGGACTCTCCTCTCAGCCAAGGTGGAAATAGAGATTTCAGGGTACCCAGCAGAAAGCAGACAATCAAGAGTAATGGATTCTTTATTAATAGGACATTGATAAAGTCACTTAACCTTTGGAAGACACAATGTCATCAACAGAACTCGAGCAATGGTCAATTTATCTCTGCCACAGATGACACTTGGTGATGCAAAATGCAAGCGATGAAAGCTAAGACATGGACACAGGGCATTAATAGAGTGGCAGCTTCCAGAGGAGAACTCAGCTACTGAGAACAGTGTTATCAGAATGGCATACTCAATTTGCTTATCTATTCTGAATAGGATGACATTCACTCTCCACTGTTCAGGGCTACACATTCAGAAAAAGTATTTTTACCCTTCCCTCTGTGGCTTGCCTGCTTGCAGATTCACCAATGGCATGAATATGGAAAGAGCACAGCACTGCAAACAGCATGGCGGGTCCCAATCCCGCACCATGATGGGCTTTGCCAGTCCCCTTAAAATCTCATTTTATTGTTAGCATCAGCTGTACTCATGGCAGACTGGGGCCTCAGAAAATACGCATTTGTCTTTCCCTCTAGAAGTCTCTGTTCATTGTACCACATGTGGTAGAGATGCGTTGATCCTATTCCTGTTGTGCACGTGTGTGCTGCTGGCAGTGGGATGCTGCCCTTGCAGAGAAGGACCGCTGCTTTGGGGGGAGGACAGCAAAGTTTTATTGCTCCATATGAGTTTATAGGTCCAGGCCTGCTTTATCCAGCAAGATTTATTTTTGCTTAAAAAAAAGTCTGGGAAATGGTTCTTGGCAGATGTGGGTAGAGAAAACGTGTCCTTTTGGACATGACTGGCGTTGCACGTTTGCAGAGTGCTAACTACAGACAGTGCTTTGCAAAGCCTGTTAATTAGAGTGATTTCAGAGTATCTGTTGGTCGTTAGCATAACCAAGCCCAGCTGGCAGGCATCGTCCAGCTCAGGCTGCTATGGGTTTGCATAGAGAGAACGTGGGCAGAAAACAGGTAGAAATGTAATAGAGAAGGGTGAGACACTACTTTGTAAGCCAAACTTCTGGAGTCATCTGCCAAAGGCAGTGACCAGGTTTTTATCAATAAAACACTGGGCAACAGCAGAGAGACACCAGTACTCGATGGTTACTGGGAGGGGGAACAGATGGGAGCTGGCAGGCTGCCGCAGCGGGGCGGATGAGGAGGAGTGCACGGCCCTGCCCAGCACAAGGCAGGCAGCGCATGAGCCTCTCCACAGCCTCTCTGGAGGCTGCAGATCCCTCAAGCAACACTCCGTCCAGACACGTCAGCTTGGTCCCATACTGCTAGCTTTGGACCACAGGGTATGGATGGGTCCAACATGAGATCTGTATGAAGGTAGAGGCTGACAGATGGTCACAGCATGTATTTCTAGGTTGTGTCTTCTTCATTCAACATGAAAGCACAAAGCTCTTTCCTGGACACACGCATGGACTGTGGGTCTTGGTCACTGCTCTATCACTACTTGTCTTTGGTAGAGGAGACCTCTTGAGTGGACGATTGGGACCAGAACGGTCTTGTCTGAAGGCAGGGTATAGAGAGCTGGGATAACTGGGCTCTGACCCTGGCATTGCCACATCAATTTAACTGCATCTAGACTATGTCATACATAGTAGGGGTGCACACAGAAAAGCCAGAAATCCTGGTTCTGCCATTCTCCAAACTATGAGCATGGACAGAGCACCCCATAGCTCCCTTATGGCCTGTGGGGTTGACTTTCCATTCTTCTGAAACCAGAATATACCTGCATACATGCATATAAATGGCTTTCAGCCTTCCTTAAAGATGAGCTTTTGCAACTACTCATCTAATGCAATAATATTAAATATTCCAGTCACCTGGCAGGGTCTGGCCCCAGGTTTTACATATTAACAACCAAACAAGCATCACCCAGGTTAGCCTGAATATTTACATTCTCTCCCTTCTCTGGAGAGACAGTGCTAGTCCAGGTATTGCTGAAAACTAACCAGGAGCCATTCAGCGGGTGAGCTACCACGGGCAGGCAGGTCATGGTGGGCATAGATGGATCTGTACCCTCTCTGTGGTACCGTGGGGTAGTCGTCTCTGTATTTGTGATGCAGTGGGACTGAAAGTGACTGCCCATGGAAGGAGTTTCTTAACGTTGAGTGCCTGCACCCATTCAGCCTTCCCGGCCCGGCAGGCTCTGTCACCTGTGCCAGGCTCGGCACCAGGGCTTGTACATAATTTGCATCCTAGTCAGTGCCAGAGCACCTTGCAAAACAATAAAAAACTCAACAATCAATTTACAATTAAGGTTGATCCAGCAGAAAATTAGATTTTGCTCACGTTTATTCCCTGAGGCTGTACTGTCTGGTCCTGGCCGAGACTGAAGTAGCACTGCTGACAATGTGGATGGGCTCATGAGCTCTGAGGCTGTGCCAGGACACAGTTCTTTTGGCTGGAAGTTAGGAGGAGGATTAATATGATAATGGGTACATCCTTAAATTTGCTTCCCTGAACTGAGTTTGGCGTTTTTTGGGGATGTATCCCAGCATCCTGGAAATTCTCCACATGGCAGAAGGACTGGTTCTCCTGAGCACTGCTTGTAGCCAACTGGCCTGTGTCTGCTGGGTGGGAGAGGAGGTGGCCTCCAGGACAGGGGTTGGGCATGGCAGCTGGACTGATCTAGTGGCATGTGGGATGGAGAAGTTTTGGAGAGGTGAAACATGGAGAAATTGATAGATATTTGGTTCTAGATTTTTAGAAGACTGAAAAATCTTGGGTTGGCAGAAGCCAAACTGTTTCTCTTCTTACCCCTCCCTCAGCCAATTTTCTCCCTCTCTTTCCTTCTCTATGCCATTTTTCATTCTTTCATCCTTATTTTTAATGGGGAAATATAAGGGATATGTTCAGTGATATTAGAAAACATATCAAGAACTGAATGTGCTTTATAGATGCTATCATAAAGACACTATCGTTGCAACAGAGTGCTGGTGAGATGAAAACAAGAGTGCCATTTCAGCATCTTCCATAGGATGAGTCAGAGAGACTGATAGTTATCCTCTTGCAATTAGAATTTTTATTAGCGCTGCTGGTGGCCCTTCACATGCTGTGAATGGATGCCATTTTCTTGGAGTGTTTATCTTTCATAATGCTTTAGAGAAAATAAAGATGGGCTGGAGTCACTCACCACATAATACTGAGGGGAAAATCATATTTTATGCTGCCTCAGGCTGGGTTTTCAAGCTCTAAACACCAGGCATAAAACCCGTTAGGTATCTGCATGAAGTAAAGCTCAGCAGAGCTCACACGTCCCCTAGCACCAGGCATGGGCTGAGGCTTGGGAGCTGGGCTGGGCTCTCTGGAGGGATGGTCCAGCTTTGTTCCTTTCCCTGTTCCTGAGCATTCCTGATCTGAATTCATGGAGAGGCACCTCCAACTCAGCCCATGACCTGTATCAAAACAGCCATTTCGTTCCCTAAGGGAACTTGCCCTTCGTTACTTTTTCTTTCTTTGTGGCAGGCACAGACCCCAGGCTGACCCCATGAGTGTTAAACAAGCCATGGCACTCTTGCAGGATGATATTTTTAGGCAACCTCATGAAAATCCTGCTATCATACAGGACAATTACATTTCTTCCCTTTCTCTAGGATTCATATTACTGAATCAGAGAGAGTCTAACACCTGTGCTAGAGCCAAAGAGCGAACTGGAATATATTGTTCCTTTGAGACTTTCCCAAATGCTTTATGGTCTTAAAAATTCAACTCCTGAGTAATGCTGCTCAGTACAGCTTCACATTTGTACAGGGAATTTCTGTATCTTACCCTGACATTTCTGGGAGGGAGGGGCAGCAGTTTTCCATGAACCACTCTCCCAGAGCTCACACCAGCCTGGGGAATGCAACAGGGCATTCTCCAAGCCTGCCAGAAAATGCACCCTAGGGACCAAGCCCCTGTGGTGATGTGGGTGCTTCCTGCTCTCTTCCCAAATACTGCAGGCTCTGGAGCATTTGCTGGAAGCAGGGCTCTGAGCACATCACAAGCATTTCAGCTGCTTTAAAGTTACTGACAGGAAGAAATGCTGCGCCTATGGTGGGATCTGCCTTGCCTTCATCAGTGCCCTCAGGGTGGGATTAGGATCCCTTTGCCTGCTCAACTGCCTGTAGTCTTATGATGATCTGCCCCGCGGTGCCTACGTTTCTTTTGAGAGTAGGAGGCAGACTGCTAAATCAAGCGCTCACTTCTGAGCATCACACCCAGCTCACATGCCTGTGCCTGTACCCGTGTGCCTCCACGGCCGGCGGCTGCTGCGGCTCCTCAGGTCCAGCCCACGGCCACTCAGCCGTGTGCGTGGCAAGCTGGGCGCTGTGGAAGACAGAGCCCTCGGTGTCTGTGCCTGCCTGGCGGGCACAGATGCTGCACGGAGATGATGAGTTACCTCCCCGGGTAGCGACACCCACTGAAGGTCTCGCAATATGCCAACCAAACAAGCCTAAGCTGAGCATACAGACAAGCCACTTGTAATTCAAAACAGGCCCGATTTTTCATTTAAAAACCCATAATATATGGGTTTATTTTCTGCAACTCTTCCAGGCTGGTTACCCCAACTGTTGGCAAACTGCTAGGATGGGGTTGCCATGGATACACTCCCCACTGATTCACATGAAATGCATCATTGCATTATCCCCAGAGTGGTGAAAGCCTTTCACAGCTGATAATTTTGAGGAGAATGATTCATCGTTAAATATATCATGGCAGCTCTGCATTGTTTGCTCTTCCTTGGAAGCATAATCTGGAAATAGGCAGCTCTGGGGATGCTCCTGAAGTCGAAAGCAAGATGGTGAGCAAGACGCCTGCAGCAGAGTGCAGTGGCTTCCGTTCAGCCTGTGCTGAGGGCAGGAGAGAACCCTGCGTGGCGTGGCTGCCCGCTCACTCAGGGCCAGCTTTTGAGGAAAAAACATCCCACTCTGTGTTGCGTCCCACAGAGACCCGTCCAACTTACCTAGATACTGGCTGGGATGGACGGGGGATCGCAGTCCAGCCACATGGCTATGAGGACTCTGGGCTGTAATAACTTGCGATTTTTTTGCATTTGCTTATTATTAATAGTATGCTTATTTACATATAATAATAATAATAATATTATAATTACTATAATAGTAAGCTTACTGGCTTATTATTATTATTTGTACAGTTAGGGGAAAAGCAAAATCCCCGTTAGAGCCAGGTGTCTGTAAGGGGGGCCATGTCTCTCCCCGGGTGCTGTGCTGCATTCAGCCCCCCTTCCCACTCAGCATGGACTACGAAACCGGAGTGCTGCCCGTCAGAAACAGCCAGGAGGAGCCCATGGTTGGACGTGCCGTGGGGAGCTTTCCCCGTCCCCCACTGCCCCTCCTGGCTCTGTATCCCCCATCCTCATCACACCATATTGCTCCACAGCCCTCCCCGGTGCCAGACACCTGCAGGGAGCAGAAGAGCCCTCATCTCCTACCACATTCCTCAAATTATCAATGAACACAATCAGCCAGACATGGTTTCGAGGCACCAGCTGTGCTTCGAGGTCCAAGAAACTCCCTGTTCATGGCTGCGAGGGCAGGGAGGTTTAGAAGCAGCAAACTTTTTCCTCCAGGAAAAGCTAGTGTGAACCTAGAGCTCACCAAAAGCCCTTTTTATCACTTTGTGAGTCAAGAGGAGGGAAGGCCAGAGCTGGGACACACGGACAGACCTGGGCTGAGTGATCTGGGGCAGAGACAGAGGCGCTGAGCCCTTGTCTGTGCATTAGCCCTGCAAGAAGGGATAATGCCAGCTCTCTCTGAGGGACAGACGCGTCTCCTCAGTCCCCCCGTGAACTGCCCTGGCAGGTCAGGCACTGGCCTGGCTGAGGTCCCACTGCCCTCCAGGCCAGCCGGCACAGGCATGGGGCAAACGCAAGAGACACGTCCATCTGAGCTGGGCTTTGTGTGGACAACCAAGGGGAGAGCCGGAGCAGCCGGCACAGGCCTGGGAGAGCAGGAACAGGGTCAGGGATCCAGACATTGCCCAGGTGGAGATGGGATCTGCAGCCATGTATTTAGCGTTTTTCCTGGTAAATTCTGTGTATCCGAGAGCAGAGGAAGAGCTCCAGTGTCTCCATGGTGGGTATTTCTGAGGCAGCAGCTCAGGGGTGCATCTGATGTCCGCTGGTTGGATGTGTGCAGAGGGCTCAAAATGAGGAAGAAAGTCAGCATCATCTGAATTTTATCTGTGATCATGGGAAACTGCTGGGTCCCCAGATGCCCTGCTCAGCCAAGATCAAATGAGGGGTCTGCAAATACATGCAAGTGCCACGGCAGAGTGGCAGTCAGGGCTTGCAGGCCAGTGCAGAGGACACACACACGAGCAGAAAATGGGAAGCAACTTTTTTCTAAGATACTTATGTGATTTGCAACTGTTTTTCAGGCTCCTTAGCCCACTACCTAGGTGCCTAGGAGTGTTGGAGGATTGATAGTTGGATTTTCAGGTGTAGAGGGGTGGAACACAAACCTGAACGTGGTTACGTGTCCTCTGGAGTCACCTGAAATCTGTGAGGCAGCAGCCCTGGAGCTGGGGAAACAGGCACTGCTGCGACTGCTCTGGTTTTGAAATGGTGCATGGAGAGAATTTGCCAAGAACACAATAACTTTCTTTTCTGTAGGAAATGGGCTCTCGTCAAACAGCTGCCTGCACTTAGAAAGTAACCCAAAACCGGCTCAAATGAACAAAAACTGGGCTGTGTGTTCTTGACTCCAGGCCAAAATAATTCTCAGTTATTCCCAAGACAAAACTGTTTCCTCTGTCCCTAAAAGCCAAAGATGTACATTTCATGCATAATTAAAGTGAGATTTTAGCATACATCAGAGCCTAGGGTTCTGTGAGGCACAAATGGGGCTTTCCAAACAAGGCTTTTGATTACCAGTCGTTCTAAGTGCAGGAAATAATGGCACTTCTGAGCTCTCCAAGCCCTCAGAGAGGAATTTCTGCCGCAACTGATGGTTCCTGGTGTATCAGGGCTCCAGTCAGTATAGCAGCTTCCCCAACATGAATGGAAACACCGGGGAAGACTGGAATCGCTGTTAGACCCCGAACCCACGGGACGGAGACCCACACCACGCCGCCGCAGCTGCCAGCCTCTGCCATTGCCCTACGCCGACCGCTGTCACCCAGCCTGCGGCAAACCAACACGCACCATGAGTATTTTTGTAGCTCTAATACCCAGTGAGTTTTCAATCCTTTAATCCCCATTTCTATGCTTCTTTGAGAGCAGTCACTAATGGTGAGGGACGAGGATAACCGTTCCCGTTTGTGCCCCACTAACATTGCTGCTAAACCTCTCTTCCTTGGGTCAGACGCAGCATGGCTTTTCCTGGGAAACTTTGAAAGGGCCAGCTCTGCTTTTGCTGAGGTCAATAATAGCTATCGGTATGGCAGTGATAGTAGGCAAAAAACTAACTCCATTGTGCTGGGCACAAACCTTATCCCAGCAGCTTCTCCTGGCAGCCCTGGTAGGATGCAGCCAGGGCTCAGGGCTGTGTTTGGTCCAGCATGGATGAAACCCTGCAAGCTTGCAAATTTCCTGTGTCCCTGCTCCCATCCATGCAGAGGTTGTAAGGGAAACACTTTACAAAAAGTGGAGGTGTCTTCCAGGAATCTTGTATTTCATAGGCTCTCCTGCAGGGTAGAGTACGCCGAAGTGTCCTCTGGCTTTGCTTCCTCTGGAGAATAGAGAGGTACTGGAGAAAGGCCTTTCTTTGATTAAAAAAAAATGAATTTTTGCCATTTCCCCCAAAACCCACAAGAACTCAAACACAAGGGGACCAGAAGTGGTGAGAACTGGGGGTCGTGGCCAGGAGAGAAGGAAGGTGTCAGACGAGTGATACTACATCATGTCCTTGTCTTTGCAACTTGGGTTCATTTGAACCCCTTAACCCCCTTGCCCAAGGCAATATCTGGTCCTTGCAGGGGCGTTGGACTAGATGGCCTTTGAAGGTCCCTTCCAACCCAAACCATTCTATGATTCTATGATTATCCCAATATTTGTCATTATTAGCCAAGTACATTATCCAACCTTTTCTACAAGGTTAAGAGATGGCAATTAGCGCTTTCTGTCCAGGCAGATGCCCACTGGCAGCGGCAGCCTGGCATGGGAGCATGCACATGTGCGTGCCCCTCCGGGCTGGAGGGCAATGGCCTGCGTCAGCACTGCCCAAGGCCAGCTGAGCCCCCCGCTCCCCATGGCATTCCCCAGCAGCCCACCGCCTGCCACGATATCACAGGTAACCCTGCCTTCTATCCGGGCTCATCCCAATCCTTATTAAGGGTTTGCTTCAGATAAGAGCATTGAGAAAACATGATCTCCTTTCCCCTTTCTTGCTCCCTCTCAATGACACCGTCCCCTTCCTCGCGAGAACGGGCTGCCTGTAAATCCAAATCCACTGCCTGGGCTGAGCTCTCCCTCTCTAAACTCGGGCACAGTGCTGACCCCACGCTACCTCTCTTTCCTCCCTGCCTAATCCTCTCTGCCCTCCAGCTATGGCACAGGCTGCTCACCTCCCTGCCAGACCTCCATCTCCTCAGCACCCTCAGCATCTTGGGGTGCAACGAAGCTCCAGGGGCACCTCATGAAGCCAGACATGGTGGGGTGGGGGCTTTCACTGTGGCGATGTGGAGGGGGGCATAAGAGGAGCTACTCTGTAAATATGTGGTTTTCTTCCAAGGCAGATGAAGCAAGGTATCTCTGACTTCACGTAGGGCTGGGGGCTGAGTGGGTACCCCAGGAGACAGCCCGAGGGGAGGCAAGGCGGGGGGAGCAGGCAGCGCTCGCTGTGGGTCCTGTCAGAGCTGCTCGCTGCAGAGCTGAACCTGGCCCGTGTTTCTCTGCGCATGGCTGTCCTGCCAAAGTGATCGATAGAAACAGGTCGGAAGAATTTGAGGCAAGTGATGAGATGTTGTAAGAGATGGATGTGCCGAAGGGAGGTGGGCAGTAACCAAGAGCTGCAGCCCCTTCTCCGCCCGTGGTATCTTCTGATTAAGAACTGAAGCAATGTGATTTTAGGTGGATCTCCACTTGACATATCCATAATATTAATGCTCCCACCTCTCTCTAATTCCCATCTCAGTTCAGTGAGGTTGCAAAGGGCCGGTGTGCATTAGGCTTAATCAGGCCTGTATTAATAACTGATTTATGAAAGGGGATGTTGACATACACTGTGCTTAGAATAAAATTTGTCCTTGGGGCAGGGGCAGGGTGGAAAAAGATAGAAAAAAAAATTTGTTTCCTTCTGCATGGAGCCACTTAGCATCTTGGATTTCAAAGGCCTTTCAAAAACTTTCATAAGCTGGCAACAAAGAAGTAGGTCACAATTAAGCTTTCTATTTCAAAAGGAATCTGCTTGGAATGATACATGATGTGTGTAATTATACCAGGGATTGACGGAGCTGCAGAGCTGTTCATCGGGAAAGACACCAAAGGCACGATGTGCTTTGCAAAGGCTGTATCATCTGCAGCTCACACTCAGCGCCCCGTGGCAGTGGCCAGAGCATCTTCCCTTGCCCCTTCTCCAGTGGCACTTCCAGATCCTGCTGGCAGGAGCCACAGAGCTGAGCTCAGAGTTCAGACTCTCTGATCTACTCAGTCCTTGTTGTTGGCAACACCTAGTCCTTGCAAAAACTGCAGGCTAATGGGAACTGGTTAGAGCAAATGGTAATAAGGGTTTGCGTGAAATGCGTTGCAAAGAAATGGTTGGACTTGATGATCTTGGGGGTCATGTTTCTGCATTTCTTTGTCTGGGTTTTCATCTCGTCCTTTGGACTTAGTACTGCATGTCTGGTAGCTCGTTTGCTGTTTGCTCAGAGCATAGCATGGCAAATGAGAAGCACAAACACAGGGCCCTGAAATGTTCCATCATGTTTCCAGGTGGGAGAGATTTTTGGGTTCCTGAAAGGTGGACATGCCACACGTTGGCAGGGCATGGCTCTGGGCTCAGCAGCACGGCCTAAGGCAGCACAGGGAAGGACTCTTTTGGAGGTATCTCTAGGGAGGGTCCTACCAGATGCCCCACAAGCTGCACCCCTCATAACCACAACCCACGGGGTCTCAGTGCTCCTGGTGCAGCCTTTGTGCATGTGGCAAGGGAAAGGTGGAGAGGAAAATTCTCCTTCTCTGCTTCTGGAGACGCAGCTTTGCTCATAGGTATCTGTTTATGTATGATCTAGGGTGCATTGTTGCCTGGTTAAGTATTAAATATGTGTCATCTGGATTGTAAGTTGGGCTGTTCGCTGAGAACCTGTATTCCTCTTTGCGCTTGGCTAGATGTGGGTGAGAGCAGGTTTCAGGGTCAGAATGGGTGTGTGGTGAGGAGCACAGTACTTACATTCATTATAACCAAAACCCATTCTGTGGTTTTTCTACCTCAGTTAAGGGACCCGAGGGAATCTCTCAATCAGGACAATTGCTGATACAGTTATAATACCCCAGGTTCTCCTGTTGCAACCCGTAACTTGACATTTGCAAGTGTTCACAAAATCAGACCATGCATCAGTTAACTTTGCTTGAGCCCTAAGCTGCATTATCTATTGAATTCCTTAATGTTCCGCTGTTTCTCCCTTGGTGAATTCGGTAAATGGCATTTTGACCTGTTTGCTAATGCATCTTGCTGCAGACTGGAAGCGTTACTGGATGGTACAGGCATGGCTCTGAAGTACTCTTAAACTCGCAGCATAATAGCACACTTGAGGAGCAGAAGTGAAGTGCAGTAGTTAGTGGCTCCATCTCTTTTGAGAGAAGGAATTATACAACTCTGGAAACCATTTGCTTCCTGCTCGGACCTGCGTCTGCTCCTGTGGACAGCTGACAACCAACCTCTGCCCAGCCCTGCAAAGTTCATGTTAAACCAGAGTTTGCACTGTTTTTCTGAAGTCCTGTGGTTCCCTGTTTGGGGGTTAGTTTGGGCTGATGTAGCTCACAGAGAAGGAAGTCTCAGGTCTGTGTGCAGACTGAGCTGGGTCTGGGTCCATGGAGATGTGGCTTTGCGCTCACTACCTCTCCATCTGCTCCCTGCGCGAGCACCGAGTCACCCAGACAGTGAGACGTTTTGCCTGCTTTTTCTGGAGCGGGGATATCAGCAGAGATGTGTGTTGTGGAAGAAAACAGTAAGGGAGATACTGTATTTGATAAAGTTGAGATGGTACAACTTTGAATCAGGTTTGGAATGACTTTTCTTTCTAAGATGCATCTTATTTTCTGTCATGCATGGTAACACTGTTTCTTAAGGTTGTGATTGGAACAAAATTTTTCAGTATTCTCAAGATGTTTTTATTTATCTGAAACATAATATATTTTCAGAAATGTTACTGTGCAGTAAATGTCAAAATGTCTTTATTTCCTATGGGAAACAAATAAACAATCCTGCCTCTTGACAAGCTCTAGTCTAGCATGGAGTTGCTTGGTAATGGCAAAAACCTGAAGCTGCATACTGGAAACCTTCAGCTCACTTCACTGCACACCAGAAAATTACATATAATTGTATAGAGCTATTGTATGGAGTGACCCTTAGTCATATTATCTAAGCTACTTATCGCAACAGAAATAAGATGTATATACTAATCTTCTTATACTTACTGAGAAACCTAAACAAGGCCAGTGCTGTGGTGGGGTCACTTACCTCTGGCTATAATAAGGTTGCTATACAAGGAGATATTAATGTTGGAAAAGCATGCTGGAGATTTCAGGTTTAAGTCAGTGTCATTATTTCTGTCTTAAATAGGTGAACACCTTAGTGGTTCATGAGTGAGCATCCACCCTCCAGAAAGGAAAAGGAATGAGTAGGACATCCCCACGGGAGGTATAAGTCTGAGTGCCTTGTAAGGTTCACTCTGTCTTCCCTAAACAAGTCTTGTAGAACCCATTGTTCACTGTAGCATTAAAAGATCATGCTGTCCAACTGAAAGATGTTTGTGGAGTATATCTCAGTGGTGTTGGAGTAATGGTAAATGTTGATTTTCAGTAAAATTAAACACAAAGATCCATGCTGGAAGTCAGATTGACATTACATCTGGGTCCCCCTTCCATGCCCAAAAGGCCATCAGAGGCCTCAGGATGCTCCTGTTCCCTCTACGGAGGCTCCTTCTTGCTCACCTCCCCAGAGTCCTCCAGCACTGAGTGCATGGGCTGAGCATGGAGCCCGGGCAGGGGGAAGGTGGGACATCCACATCATGGCTCTCAAGGCACACGGTGACAGCAATTCTGAACCCTGATGCTGTTTAGCCAAGGGGTAGCTCTTTCAGTGTCTGTGTTTTTAAGAGAGAGTTGAAAAAATAAAAAGAGCCAAGGAAAAGTTAATTATTTAAAATAAAGATTTCGACCTTGTGTTTGAAACTTTAGAGGCGAAGCATTTTACTGTAAGGAGGAAAACCGTTTTAGCAAAAACCCCTGTTTTTACCCTCGGGAAAATATACCCTAGTTACACTGGTAATTCCCAAAGTGGGATCTACAGAGAGTGTGTGGAACATTTTTGGAGCTGTTCCTTGGAGGTCAGAAGTGGACAGCGAGGGAAATTTTCTCTTACAGCACTCTGCATGGAAAAATTGGAGTCATTAGTTCACATAAGAGGGGTCGTTTTCAGGGCTCAGCTTACGTGCAGGCTCCCCTCCAGCAAGGGCTTTTTTGAGAGGTGGCAGGGCCGGGGAAGCGGACGCAGGAAGGGGTTGGGGCAGGAATGACCTATTGGCCTCTCTCCTCCATCTGGCACCAGCAGAGATTTGCATTGGCACCGGTGATTGTGCAGTGCAAAACAGTTTTTAAAAATAAATTTGGAAGCAGGCACTGGCCCAGTTCACCAGCGCTGGACGTGATGGTCATGGAAACAGTCACGGGACAGAGAGCAGGGGGGCAAGGGAGGCATGTCACATATCCCACTAGTACAGAAATCATTGTCCAGAAGCACAAACCCAAGTTTGAGCAACACATTTTTGGGATAAAACCAAAGCCATTAATCTTAGTTGTACTTGCAGCTCCTATTCAAAAAATGCTTTGGAGAAGCAGTCTCTGAAACAATGCTTTAAAGATGAGAAGAGAGGAAGCCTCTGGTGTGTGTTTGTCCTTGCTTCCTTGCATATTATGTATGAGAGAGATTTCTCCCAGGTTTTGGTAGTTAGCAGGCCTGTTGCTGCTGGTGTGGAATAGCAGATCAGCTCTCCTGAAGTAATCACCAGGGACGTTAAGCTTGTTAGGCCTGGATCTGGAGATAGAGGCTGTGTATGGGAGGCGAGGGAAACCTCAGCCCACAGGTATTGGGGTGTTTGGGTGCCCCATTGTCAACCGAGCAGGCAGAGGACCTCCACTTGCTGGAAAAGCCTAATCCAAAATTGTTGCTAATGAGACTTTAAAAACACAGGATCACCAAGGCAAAGCGAGCACCTGGACCCCAGGATTCAGCAAGGCTGTGCACCAGGCACTGTGGTATTTCTGAGCTCTCCTGGTCTGGCTTGGTTTTTGGAGGTTTAGGGTTTGATAAAGCACACACGTGTACACACAAAACCTAGCCACAGCATCCACCTTGCAATCCTTTGTCTCTTAAAGATTAATATTCTGCAAAAGGCCAGTTCTCCCATCACAAAGTGTCGGTAATCCTTTGTCTTCTCGCAGCACTTCCTTTCTCTGCTTCCACGGGATCTTGAAAAGCAAGGGGCAGCTAACTGCAAATAAAAGGGATAAATTTAGAGGCCTCCTCTGTCTTTGATTGCTTTAAGAGATGCTGATGAATTAGACCGCTGGGATGACCCCTGGTGTCACCCATCTCTGCTGGCATGGGCCAAACCTGACTCGCCTGTGTCCGTGCTTGCCGTTCGGCTCTCCCTGCAGTGGGTGAGTCACCATTCGCTGTTCATTCACGGAAGTCAAAAATGGCACTTGGGAAATGTGCCAAATCTTTCAGGAATCTCAGCTCCTCGATTACTGAGCAGTTTTACAGCAGATATGGGGATGGGACGGACGCAGGACACGCATGGCAGTGAGCTGCAGCCGGTGGAGGAGCCGTGATGGATGGTCTGGTGCTGCGCCTGCTCTGTCACTGGAGTGTGCATCCCGCATGCTCTCCGCCTCAGAGGCTGGTTCCTTTCCAAAGGCATGCTGATGAAATATCTATTGTGCTCAGAAACCTCTTTAAAAAAGCAAACACATCTGTCTGGCCCTTTGCCCGTTGGCAGATTACTTGATCCCTTCTTCACCTGGTTAACCTGGGAGATTCATTTTGTGAGCAGGGTGTCAGCTCTCACTTACCTAAAAGCTCCCGATACTTGTACTGCTTGCAGATACTGCTGCTGTCATGGCAACAAGATTATTTATGCATAATAGATACCTACTTTTCTTTTTTTTCAATGTTGCTAAGTGGAGATAGGGTCAGAGGGGCCATAAAATGGAGTAGGAAACTCCCAGCCCCATACACACGTTAATAAGCCCTCCAGCCCTCCCTCCTCTCCTCTGGCTCCTGGCTGACCTGGTTCAAGTCCTTCTAACTGCCCTCAGTCCAGCCCTTCATCTGGCAGGTGCAAGTGACAACCAAAGGGCACGTGGAGATGTAACCAGAAGACGCTGACATCCCTTGACACGCCGATCTCCAGGCAGAGCAGCCCTGTCATAAATCAAAGTGCCATGTGCCAAGCTGCCTTCGTTCACCTGACCCTTAACTTAACTCGCTTTGTAATGTACGCTTTATCAATACTGCTGCTCAATTATTTAATAGCCAGGCCACCAAGGAAACATCAACATCCCTGTTGTCAGACCCAGACTGATGAACAAGGTTCTAGGGCTACAATTTTAATTTAGTTAAGTTCTCCTTTACATTCTTGCTGGGTTTCATCTGTCCATTTCCCATGGCAACCAGCAAGGACCAGAGGTCAGAGAGGGAAAATGAGGGAGTCATTTCATTTAAACTAGATGGAGCTCTGTTAGCCACTGGAGCGCTTCGCCTGTGAAGGGTTTTCTATGGCAAGGGCCTCTTGCTCGAGGAGAGACACAGCATGTGTCCTGGCAAACCTCCCTCTGCAGAGCTTTGTTGTTTTCCTATACTGAGGATCTTCTTCTCAGGTCCTACATCAATTCTATTTACCTAGAGTATTGAGACCAAAGAGTGGAAAAACCCTCCACAGAAAAAGGAAAGTAAGTGGCTGCCCAGCATTCATTGTCAGGTAATGATCCAATCTCCTGACAAATAAAAAGCTTCTCTTCACAGCTCATGCACAGCACTTCACTTGGTCTCACAAATGCTTACAGCCGCCTGCCCCCAAAACAGCCTTCGCTTTGCTGGGGTTCAAATATCCCAGGTGCTGGAACACTAAAAGTGACGCCCGGCAGTCGTGATGGCAGTGGCACCATTGCCTGCCTGCGGGTCTCCATGAGCCCAGCACGCACAGGTTTACTGGGAACTCTGATGCTGGACGTGTCTCTGGGGGATCAGCGGGACCCCGCTGGGTGCCTTTGCTGGGACAGCTCTGGGTGCCATTTACAGCCCAGCCGCGGCATCGTGTCCTCGTCACGGGGCTGAGCACTCTGACCCTTGGCTGTCACTGCTCCCAGGGGCTGCACAGCCCCTGTCCCTGCTCGGGACTGGGAGTCGAACACCTCCATGAGCTCAATCCATTCCCACTTTAAAACCACTGCTCAGAGTGGCTCAGCATCCCTTGTATTGAGGTGTCGGAGCAGGGCAGCACTGGGAATTTCCCTGACCTGGGCATCTCAGTGAGAGAGGGCAAAGGCAGGGGTGGAGGGAGAGCAGCGTTCTGAAACCCAGTGAATCCTCCTTCCCCACCAGTGCTGGAGCCCGTTCCTGCAGCACAGATCCCCTCCCCGAGCCCCACCGAGCAGAAGTTGAAATAGCTGCCTACGCCTGCGGTCGCTGAGCAGGTGGGAGCGAGGAGCACTGTCCCGGGAAAAAGGAGGGCACGTGAAGCAGTAACAATGCTTTACTCTTATGTAACTCTTGCCTAAAATACTTCAAAGTGGGCTCGTATATAAATAATTGAAGATAATACAGAATTAGCTGTCATTTCGTATGTCAGAAAGTTAAATTCTCCATTGCTTCTGTGCCAGTTAGGTGTCGAAATCACCCAATTCCTGCGCCGAAATGAGGCCACGTGGCTTCGGAAGCTGACCAAGAGAGCACAAAGTGGGCTCACGTACATTGCAGCTACTTGATGTTTAGGGCAAAAAATAGTTTACTGAGAAAAAATCACAAGTAATTCTGAATAATGAATAATTGAGAAATTTCTAATTTGCCCTCAGGCAATTTGCAAGGGTGGGGAGGGGGGAGAGGGGAAGCAATATTTGCCAGATAAATTATTTGTGAATTAATCACTCTGGTGCTCTCTGAAGTTGATGGCGTACTTGCATAAATAAGACTATTCATGGAGAAGACCAAGTTTCTAATGATACTCTGAGAATGGTAAATTCATTAGCTGAAAGTGCTGATTATGAATCAAAAGGATAGGGAGGGGAGAAAATCAAGTCATAATTAGTCACTTAAATTGTATCAAGTAGCAAGCAACTGATTTTAAACAAGTCCAAACAAAGGGGAAATGATTTGTTCTGATTAAGTCAGTCTCTCTTGCCCTTTTAAAGATTTATGAAGTAGTGTCAATAAATTATGGCTCTTGGGACTCAACCTATAAAAACTGTGTAGAAACGCAATATAACACAACATCAGACAAGTGAGTTAGACACAGTGGAACAGAAATTAAATGCATATTTATTAAGGAGGTATATAATGAGTCTCATGTCACTCTAATATTGACCAAGTATCTCTAGTCTAAACTCCTCTTCACGCCTTTGCTACCGATTCTCTCTCTGGCTGCTCTTCTAATGCTGAAGTCAGACCCAGTTTGATCACTGATAAGCTTAATTACACTGCTGAAGGACTTCTTGTAAAACTAAGTGATCTGAATTAATTATGGTGCTAGTGAATTATGCAGTGTACACATGAAGACCCGTTTGGAGTTCCCCCTCTGTCTCAGTGCGGCTCAGGATCAGGATTTCCTAGAACACAGTTTTCAACTGCTGTCAAAATGACGCAGCAGGGACAGGCAGGTCTGCAGTTTGGGGGTCTCTTTCCCCAAAGCACTTTGTTGAAAGGATGTTATAGGAAAAGCAAGCAGTGTTTGCTGCAGAATGATAAATGCAGGTATATGCAGGTTCTGGTGCCATAGTGGTGGCAGTGCTATTATTTTTGTCATTATTGTTGTTATTCCTGTCAAGGAAGTATCGATAAGGAATTCAGCGCTCTCTCTAACAGACACATTCATCCAAATTGTATCATGGTGGGTCCAGGCTGGGAGAGAAATAAGACGCAGCAGTAGATTGAGGGAAGGGCAGACTATGTATAAACTAGAAAGTACTGAACCTCTTCTGGGTTTAATCCAGAGCTAGCAGAGCTAATAATGCCTGACAGTAAGGACAATATTTATCCAGGATTTGCCAACATTTTACATTAAGGAAGAAGAGTTCTTGTGTGTGTCTGGGCACTGGGAGTGGCTGAGCCCACTTAAACAGATGCTTCAGTTTGGGTCCACACACTGAAACCTGTGAGACTTAAAACACTTGAGCTGTTTGTCAGAGATTGATGGGACTGTTCAACACAGAGCATATCTTCTGGGGTTTCCTTCAGTTGGCAACCTCACCACTGCAATCTATACATTAAAACTGGGGAAGGTTTACGAGCAGTTAGCAGCATCGTGGTGCTAGCAAACTGGGGAGCAGCCTTTCTGCAGAGACCTCCCTGGCTGCCAGGTCAGTTGAGCTTGCGATCGTGTCTGTTAGGATCTGTGCTGAAATTTGCCAGCTTGTTTTTCCTCCACCCATTAAACACCATCAGAGAGGACCAACAGGCTGGATTGACATCTGCCTTCCGGATGCAGGAGGCTCTGCTTCACTGAACTTCTCCAATCATCCAGTCCTGCCCTGCTCTATTTTTGGTACCAATAAATCTCCTGTAGACATCCCCTTTGTCACAGCCTGTTCCCCAGCCCCTAACTCTGTAGGTTCTTCTCTGTTCCAAATGTAATTGTTCTTCAGCCTTTTTTTTTCCTCTTTTCCTGCTGTCTGGAACCAGAGCTCATCATCCTACACTTTTCATTACCTTAATTAAACCAGGGCAAATCAAGGGCCTTTTTTATAACCTGACTTTACCCTGTACAATTTTTTAGCTCAAGAGATGTGAATTAGCACTGAGATATCTCCTCAGAGGAAACTGGCACCTCAGTTCCTTCAGCTTTCAGCACCATTGTTGTCTGCAGAGGGCTGAGTAACAGAGCTGAGCACTCTGCTGTGCTCCATCACACCAGGTAAAACCAGTCTTTTCCATAGTGGCTGATGGTGGTTTTGTTGGTATTCACTGCATTTCCACATCCCAAGCTGCTATCTGCCAAGGCAACTGCAGCACTCAGGAGTTAGGCGAGAAAGCTGAGAGCCGTTCCCAGCAGGTGGTAGTCGATGGAGCAGGCTGGAATGGTTCATGGTGGCTTTTACTCCAGCCTTTGCAAGAGCAGGGTTTGCAGGTGATGATCTGGCTCATGCCTGCTCCAAGCCATGGGCACAGGGATGTATAAGCTGCCAAACTGCAGCACAGGGAGGTTTCTCGATCCTGCTGCAGGTCCCAAGCAATGTCCCTTGAAATGATTCATCCACCTCCTGGCTCCCCTCTGAGCAAAATATTGTTTTATGTGATGTGGCATCTGAGGGCCATTACAGGGAACAGGACTGGCATGTTCCTGGTCTACACAGTCCCATGTTTTCAGTACAAATTTGCTCCTGACCTGATGATGTTATTATCTGGATACGGGTGAGTTAGCTTTTCTGTACTGGAGCTAGATGTTTTCTCACACTAATGCTTTCCAGAGTCTAGATTCTAGGAGGATCAGAAGGGAAAAAAGGGGAGAAGATAATTTAAACCAACATTTTTTCATGCTGTTTAGGGCCATGGCCCTCCTGTTCTTTTATACCACTAGGAACAAGAGCATTTGCATCCTTTTACTCAGGGGTCTCATCGTGTCATGGTGGAGGTCCTTGGGTAATGCTTCCAATTTCAGAGCCAGGAAATGAAATGAAGAGGGTGTAGAGGTGCGTGTGGCCAGGAGAGGGTGCTGGGAGCCAGGTACCATCCCTACTCTTCCGAGAGATGGACACCCATTTTGACAAATGCAACCCCGTGTAAATACGGGCCAGTCGTTACAGCTCAGTCTGCGTGTGTAAATGTTGACGATAATAGTGCTGTTCAGTTCTTTCAGGAGAGTTATCTGCTGTTTAATTAAGCAATGTTTGTACAATATCTAGGAAAGGCTCTGTTGTAAACATATGGCATGCAGCTCAGAGTGCATTGATGGGGAAGCTGCTGTTTACTTCGTACAGCAGTAACTGATCTTACGCCGTGCTTCACCTGTGCATGTCTCAAGATCAGCTACGGAAGAAGGGAAATAGTACTGTTAGCACTTCTGTTTTTCAGTAAAATCATGGGATTTACCCAATCCCAGAGAGCCCAGAGGGCCATGCCAGGAAGGTGGCTCATGTCTCCTGCCATCTCAGCCCCTGGGTCATTTGTCTGTGTAACGAACAGGGATGTTTTGTGTTATCAGGATGGCCAAGGGAACAACCTAGGCCCTGAAATAACAGAGACTCCAGAGCAGATTACTTGGCGAGTTTACAGCTTTGCAGTTTTTTATTTGGAGCTCTCTGGCTGGCCCACCAGCACAGCTCTATCTCTGGGCAATGTGGGGTCTGTAGACCAAAAGCAGGGTCTGTCTGGGACCTCCAGCCCAGGAGAGGCATTGGGAATTGTACCTGAGGGCTTGGAGGAACATTAATGTGGTATTAGACATGAGTCACCAAACACCTTTCCCTAATGAGCTTCGAAAGTGGAGCACCATCTGGCCTCACCTTCAGCGCCTGGGTTAGAGGAACATCCTGCAACCGCCTGTTGAGGTGCGCCGGGGCGGCTGCTTGTGTAACAGGCTTACACCTCCTCTGCAGCGGGGGCTGCCCGTCCCTGGGGTGGGCAGCCACCAGAGAAGGGGCACCAGTACCTGCTGGGGGAAACGGGGAAATGTGGTTGCTCAGTGGCAGCGAGGAAAGTGCTTACAGACAGGCTGCGGTTAAAATATCTGTCCTGTGTCACAGCAAAGCCAGCGGGAAGCAGGAGGGGAACAAGTGCTGAATAAGGAGACTTTATTGCGGTGAAATTACACCTTTAAAATTTCATGTAAAGGAAATGTTAGTTCCAGAAGCAAACAACTGACTGGTCTGATTTTACATGGAATCAAGAGATTCAGATAGTATTAGATGTTATTTCTTTTCAAAACATTGCCAGAAAATGCTCCATTTTTATTCTGAAGTGAAAATACATTTTACAACATGCCTTCCCCCCTGCTGTCTGGCCACTGCAAGACATTCGGCCATATGAGCAAAGCTGATGGCTGCTAAATGGCCTTCTTTCCAACAGTAATGAGCTGCATTTAATAATGAATTAAACATCATTAACCGGGGAAGTTTTTGGTGAATGGTTCTTTAATATCATTGTGCAGCAATTATCACTGGAGTGAATAGCTCAGCGCTGTCCAGCTGCACCACTTGTCATTATTTGGAGCAGCAGTAAAATCACTGTGGTCCAGGAGGGCTAATAACATAAAGTGACACTGAGTAAAGTTTAACAAGTGTTTCTGTTCATCATGCAGACCAGAATAACTAAGATGCTCAATCCTGCTCCACCTTACCTCTGTAGCTGGATGACCTAGCTCACCTGGCTGCGTTTCTGCAACTAATGAAAGCCCCCCCCTTATCTAATTCATAGGCACACAAAGTTTCTTTATTAAAAATTCATACACACAATTAAACAATGATAAAAGATGATAATGGGAGTAATGAAGCTATTTGGTATTTGCAGTCTTTATTATACAGTGCCATTCCATAGTAATGAGACCTTCCAGACTTATTTCTTATGTCTGGTTATAGGGTTACATCCATGAAAACATGCTTGGTACTTTTCCAAAAATTATTCCCCTTAAAATAATTGACTCTGAAAAAAAAAAAAATCAACATAACTATTTACCAGTATTTCTTTGGCATTTCCTGACTGCCATAGCTGAGCAATATGTTTGTTAGCAATTTGTGTAGTTGCCAAAATATTCCTTTTCAAAAAGAGACGGAGCATTGCACAGGTTGTAGCCATGGGGAACAGTTCTGTCTGCAGCAATGAGAAGTGTGATTCAGGGATGTCTAAACATTTCATTTGGGCTGTTATGAAAAGAAGTGATTTGTTCTAATATTTTCTAAATGAAATTATTCCCCTTTCTTTTTTTAAATAGTACTAAGATAACTTTTCTGGTTAAAAAAAAAAAATTTAAAAAAAAATCTTAATTTTGTTAACGCAGAACAAACCAAACTTTTTTTCTTTTTGGCAGAAAAAAATATTTTGGGTCAAGTCAGAATTTTGTTTTTCAGTTTTTCAGCTTGGTCTCTCAGATGAACGATCCGAACGATGCTTGTTGCATCCCCACCTCCCTGCCGGGGCTTCTCTACTCTGTCTAAGGCTTGTTGGAGTGGGACAACATGGGCAGCAGGCAAAAGACCCAGCCCTTGCTCTAATCTAAAAGAGGAGAAATAACTGGTTTGGTTTCTTTTTTAAGTTAAGGAATGGTGGAAAAGCAGGGGCTGGAGCGCAGCAGCGCCCCTGGACTGTGTACATGCCTGTGATTTATGTCTCCTTGTGGCAGGAAAGCTTTCTGCCCCTCTTTACCCAGCTGCTCAGGGAAAGAGAAGCACATTTGCAATGGTTAGGCTTCCCCAGCCACCTTTTAATTTGTGAAGAAAAGTGTAATGTGGAGGTCCCTCACAAAGGTCTTTCTCCTCATAAGCTCTGCAGTGTCATTGCTGTGGGACAAGCATAGTCACAGAGCGATAACACGTGTCTCAAACATCAGCAACCTCTTGGTTTGTACCTTTGTGTATCATTTAGCAGGGATCACACTGCAACAAACAGCTCCAATTGTAAAGTAGCTATAGCAACGGTATTGCATAGTAAACAGAGGTAGGCACCATGTTTAAGGACATAAATGAATGCATGTGATTTAATTGATATTTAGACATCCCAGAAAACCAGAGCTCCAGGTTGGACACAGCCATGAGCAAACTGTGCATGTAAAACATCACGAGAGGGTCAAATTATTGCATGGATCCCTTGCCAGACTTTGGCTGGCCTCCAGGAGGGAAGGTGACATGTTGCTGATCCCATTCGAGGAACCTGTTGGAAACTGGATGCTGTGGTGGCCCAGGTGGTCTTCCCCAGGGCACAGGGGCTGCTCCATTCCCAGGCTGTGCGGAGTGCTCAGTTCAGCACAGATATCTGCAGGAGGGATTGAACTGTTGCTCCAGAGTGTTCTCAGTTGCAATGCACCAAGAGGAATTTCTCCTTCTCTCCCACCACGTGCACATTCAGTAGCAGCACAGTCTCTGCAGTGCAGGGTACCAGCCTGGACGAAGGGTCACAGGCGCGTTACTCACCATCTTGGCTCCACCATCCCAGAGATGCTCCTGCCAAGGCGGCAATCGCTGAGCCACCTGGGGCTCTGTGAAAACACCCATTTACTCCCTGCTGGTATCGGGCATGAGTGCAGGCTGATCAGCTCCTTCTTCTTCCCATTCGATGATCAAAATATTTACGCCTCAGTGAGTGGGGCTGGCAGCAGACCCAAAACTTTGCTCTTGATAGTAAATGTCACATTTAATATTGATGATGTGGGCTACTCAAGTCGCACTTGGATGAGTTATTAACCATTGGGAGTGACATCTATAATAGGAAACTCCTAAAATATGAGCTGCCTTATAAGTGCACATGGCTTCTTTTCTATAAAAGATATCGAAATCTAAGCAATCCACTAAAAATATATGGATGTTGTTCATTGTTATATGGCCGGGAGAGCCCGTCTGCTGTCCAGGCTGGTTTATTATTCACTTTAGCAGTGCATAAAACTACGCCCTGCAGGGGAACAGAGCAGTTATTCTGTCACCCTCAGCAAACAGAGCACAGAGCAGCACTGTGCCGTGTCACCGGTGTCGGGTCCCTTGCTACCGTCAGACCCCACCCGCTCTGCGCCCTTGCCTGCGGTTCCCACGTCTCCCTTTGGTGAGACAGAGGACGCCAAAGGCTGACGCCTCTCTGCCACAGCAGCGTTAGGGCACTTGGATTTTCTTTTGATTGTGCAATGAAATTAAAATAAGTGACTTCACAGGGGTTCAGGCCAGCACTAATATAATATGAATGAGTTGGGTTCCGTGTTTTCACATCGGTAAGAAATAGTAGGGTAAGTAGTACAGTGAATTTGTTGTTAGTGTTCTGCTGGAACTTACCATGAAAGAGAGACTGTACATTACCAATATCATGGGAGACAAGAAGTGAATATAGAGTTACACAGAACATCAACATTTATAGTTTGTCATAAAAGGGTTTCTTATTATTGGAAGATAAATTATCTTCTCAAGTGCATTGGTGCAAATGTTGAGTATTCATAGAAATTTAGTGACTTGGTCAAACCGTACTATCAACTTCATCAACTGCTGTGTTAATCAAGTCACTGAATTTTATATGGATATTCCACATCCCACTACCTGATGCTCATGTTACTAATACGAGCAGTTACTCTGGGCTGAAGTGCAGTTAAAATGGTTGCTCATGCATCCCGCAAATCCATTTTAGGTATTGGTTTTCCAAGGCTCTGAAAGCCAGACAGGAAGGCTCCGTAAGGAGCTGCGTTGCTCGGACTGGGAAGGAGTGTTGCACATTGGGAATGGCAGCTTCAGTAGAAAAGGGATTGAAAATGTGGACAGACCAGAACTGCTGTATTTGATGGGGTTTTGCATCGCCCTCAGCCAGCTAGCAAGTTTCCAAGGTGAATACATCTACTGTGCATTGTAACTAGGTTGGAAAAAAACAAAAGTACGTACAATATTGTGTTATTCTTTCTGCTTGGCTTCCAAAATAGCAGTATGGGTTTTCAAGCAGTCAGAGCTCGCTTTGCTCAGCTTTACGTTGCTCCTCTGGTAAATAAAAATGCAAACCCCACAGCAGAGGTGACCAAAGCCAGTCCCACCCTCCATGGGACCTCTTGCAGCTCCTCTGGTCACCTTTGCACCATTGATGCAAGCTCTGGTTAACACCTACCTCAGGTGAAATAAATAGTCATTATTTGCACTTTTTCCTCGGTAGCGTCTCTTAGTGCGTCACAGACTTGCTGTGTGCCAAAGTCTGCCCTGACTCATACTTTCAACCAAGCCAAGAAAAGCCAACCTTTTTAAGCAGTAGCTATTAACCTTCTTTTACAGATGAGGAAACTGTGCACAAAGAGAATAAATTATTTACCCAAGGTCATAGAACAAATCCAAAACGCCATAATTAGGAAAAGGACCCAGATTGCCTAATTCCCCTTCCTGTGCTTTAACAGCAAATGTTATTTTTCCTCCTCGCTGTGACTTACTTTCCCTAGGGCACTTCTTCATCCGCCCCCACCCTGCCCCAATCCCTTTCTCTATTGGTACCTATCCTCCTTCTTCATTTCTGACTCAGCAGTATCCCAGTGTACACCGAACTAGTCAGTCTCAACGTAGCATCCTGTCTGACAAAGTAAGATTTGGATTTGACTCTTTAGCAGTCTAAATGCAAATTATGCAGTTGTGTTGAGGCACCCATTTATACTAATTTGTGCTCTGTTTTGCTTTGGTAAGAGCTACCTGAGAGACTACAGCTTTTTTTTAACCTTTAATAATGACAGGAGTTTAAAAGCTTGTTCTGTAAAGTAGTGGAACTGATTGTTTCATCAACTTAAATTGTGGCTGAGCTAAGTGAAGCCTATGGACACGCTGAAGTCTTTCAATATCACAGGCTTCCAGTCTCCCAGTCAATGCAGGGATAACTGATTATCCTGACAGCCTCACAAAGATCCTTTTGCCTGTAATCAAGTTTGAAAGTCTCATGAGCAGGTACTGCATCAAAATGTTCATCAGTAGTATCTGAGTTAGTTTTAACTCCTTGGATGAGGCTTTCACAGGACCAATTTTCTGGTATATTGCCAGAGTTTGCAGGTAAATCAGATTCCCATGAAGCATTATCTGTCAAGAAAGAAAATACATTAAAAAAAACCAACAAAAAAAAACTCTAGCATTTCTTTGCAGAAGCAAAACAGAAGTCAATGTAATGTGCAAGAAAGGGAACATCCAAATTACAACCTGTGTATCTTGAAGGTCTCATGAGAACCATAAAGGTTTATTCCCCATCAGATAAAGGAGCAACCACCAAGCTTAGCTTTCCTGCAGAGGAAAACAGATGTGGATAAAAACATCAGAAAGAGCAACTGTAAGGGGCAGTCAGCATCAGCCAGGTATGCTGTGAGATCTTCTGGAAAGTCCTGTCTGGGTTCAGCCCGAGGGCAAGGAGCTGTATTTCCAGCATCACAGTCAATAGATTTTTCACAGCAATTCAGGAGCTTCCAGTGAGTAACTTTAAAATGACTAAAAGTAAAAAAAAAAAACCAAAACAAACACAACCAAGTGTTATTTCTCCCGGTCTTTGCAGCTTGCATTCAATGAGTGGAGCTTCTTGACTTGCAGACCTTTCACGCTCCAAGGCACAGCCAAGCGAGGGGATTTTCCTCTCGCAAACACGACAGAGCGCGTAAGGCACGATAAACCTCCCGAGAGGGGGCAGAAATGCCTGGCTGCCTTTCCATGGGCTTCTGAGAGCCATCTCAAGATATGTCAGGAATGACAATGACATCCTGAGAGCTGCCAAAAAATCACAAGGAACAGCTGGTAAAAATGCTGAAACCTCCCAGTGCCCTTAATATACCGTAAATAAATCTGCTTCATTTAAACCACACAAGGCGGCTGGGAGACTCGCTCCTAGATTTATGGGCTTTAATCGTTGTTATTGCCGTTCCCAAACACAAGAAATGTAAAGCACTTTAGGAACAAAAACCGCTGTGAAGGAAATACGTTAAGCCTTCTCAGGTTGTTGCTAATGTTTCAAAAAGACCTAGAGCTTTTCTGGAATCCTGTAAAGAAAAATGTGTCACAAAATGCCTTTTTTTCTGCTTCTGGCCAGTCAGGGCAGGAAGACACCGTGCTGGGAGAGCATTGTCACACACCGTAGCTGCTGCTCTAGTACAGGAATGAGATATTCACACCTTTTGGCTGGGGTTTTATTAAGGTTTTAGGTGCCTACCTTGTCCCTTCCACTCCATTTAAGTAATGATGACCAAGGCCCAGCTCATTTCTCGAAGATTAACAGCTTGCTGGGAATATTTAATTGTCTGGAAACAGAACTGAAGGATCCTGCAGTAAGTCCCTCACTCCCAGGGAAGACCCTGAGGTCAGGATTGGTGCCGTCATTTACAGGATTAAAATCCCAGTGTGTCCCAGTGCAGAGGTGGCTGAATTCCAGTAGGGAGAAAGTGGTTCCAAGCCAAGGACACGTGGCCTTGACAGCAGGATAGAAACTGCTTTGCAATTGCTGTGAAATCATAATGAATTATTATTATGGGATCTTGACATCTTGCAGCAAAGCAGTGCTAAATTATTTTGCACTGCTGGTTTTTGTAAGCCCATGGGCAGCTATTGCAGAAGCACCAGGGACATGAGGGTCTCGGAGAAGGTCTGGTCCTTGGCTGGTGGCTTTGCTTGGGTGTTGCAGCTCAGTGTGCATGTGTGTGTTTGTATGCAGGTGTGTTAGGGGAGCATCTTACTGCAGACAGGGTAACGTTTGCTTCTGTACATGTGAAAGACCCTTACATCCACTCTCCTACTCATTATCTTCATGTGGATTTGTTCTTGTGTTCGAGGCATCGAGGTTAGCAGCAGAAACCTCTTGTATCTGCATCCTTGTCCCTCTTACCCTCACATTGCCATTCTCTAGTGCCTTAAGTGGTCACTTAAAAAAACACAGTTACACAGACTTTTTCTGAAGAGCTGCCCTGCTCCTCGCAGCCTTACATGCCCAGGACTAACGCTCAGCAGAACCCTCAGATTATTTCCCTCACTACAAGGCTTGCTCCAGCCCAGCAGAGAAAGGATTAAAGCTTGGACTGGCTCCTCTAGTCCCATATACGTGCTCCAGCCCTCAGGGTATGGCAACACCTCCTCTTTCTCCCTTTTTTCCTAAGGGAAAGGCCTGCCCTGGTGTAGGTGTCCATCTTCTGAAAGTTCCTGTCTGCCTTTTACGGTGATGTTCAGCTCTGCCCCAGCCCAGGATTTCTTTTGCTCCTTTAGGCTGACCTCTGGTCGGGTCTGTGATCCCATTTCTCAGGCATTTAACTCTTTGCCTCTGTACTGCAGGAGATGCACAGCCTGGCGCTGAGGTTTCTGCGAGGGCAGCCAGGTAGGATGCTGCTGAGCTCAGGGTCCCTGGGGGGGTTAGGTCGGGTTTGGGAGCTGTTTGCTGAAGGCAAGGAGTAGCTGCCAAGGCAGGCATTAGAGCCCTTTGCGGAGCTGGCCCTCCGCCTCCTCACTGCACCTCTTTAATTCAAGTGGTGACTCACAACCTGGAACTATTAGGTAGATGGCATATGCAGTTAGAGAGTGGTATTTTTCAGTGCTCATTTTACTTATTATATTATATTTTGATTTATAATTATATATACAGTACATTCCTCTCCTGGGCTCCAGGCATCCTTGCCAAAATAAAAAGTACAGTTAGCAAAACTAAAGCCAGCAGATGCTCAGAGCTCTCGGTCAAAAATAACCAGCCAGAGCAACTCTTTTTTCCACCAGTTCTTCCTATATTTTCTGTTCTCCCTGCACTTTCCTTCCCGTGGACCTCAGGACAAGGAGAGCAGCCCTGGACCAACCTCTGGGCCCCACAACACCAATGCAGTGAGAAACAAACCAGCTCAAACTCATTCTTCTAATCAGGAACAGCATTTGCTGGTATTCCCAAGTCTTCCAAATTCATTTACTTTGTGCTCCTGGGGGTTTTTAATGCTGGGAGAAGTGTCTGTGCAATCATTAGGTGGGATTTGCAAGTGCCTGTGAGAGGGAAGCAATGAAGTGTCACGCTCAGTCTGGAAGCTTTTCTTTTTTCAAGGAAATTCGGTTTGCTGTGAAGATCAGGGGGCCTAGGGTGGGATTACTGGAAAGATGACAAGGAGCAAGTCATATACAAGATGTCTCTATACTGATGTATTTGTATAAACAACACAAGTTATACTTAGTCCAGAATTGCTGCTCTCTCCTTTCAGGGCACAATGGCTGGGGTGGGTACTACCGTTAGAGATGAAGGCAGTAGCTCAAAAGCTGTCTTTGTAGTCCTCTGGTAAAGAGGCAGCTCAGAGGGCTTCGCTGGCAAGGGCTGTGCAGCCAACACCAACAAATCATCCCCTGAAAAGTCCTCTGTGAGGTTTTTAGACACGGTGAGGTAATATTTACAGATTTACCTCTACAAAGTATGACTGACAGCTGGCAGGATGGCGTCCAAAGAGCCAGTCAGAAGGTTGTTAAACCTGCCAGCAAAAAAAAAAAAAAAAAAAAAAAAAAAAAAAAAAAAGGCTTCATAATTATTTCAGGTTTCCCTTGGAGATCAAAGAGCAAAGCTGATACAGGGCTGGTAGGGAATTGTCTAGATTTAGTGCAAGGCAAGAAGAGGCTAATGCTGTGATTACTGCTGGAAAAGATTGATAGGGGAACACCTATGGAGCCAGGAGCTGATTTAGGGGAAAAATAAGCCTTGCCTTTTCCTGTTACTGAAGTAAAAAAGAGACACGTAAGACAAGTAAAAAAGGCTGGCCAGGACAGCGGGCTTTCATGGGAATGCTGCAGCAGGGACAAGTGCGGAGCTCTAGCAGATCCCAGCAGGTCTGTGACAGCGCGGGGTCACACATCTGGATATAAGGCTGATGAGTTTGATGGGGGAGATGCTAATTTGGGTGAAACTTGCAAATTTCAGTGAAATTCCTATGTGTCCCTGAAAGCTGCTTGTAGAACTGTAACTTTTCATCAGCAAATACTGTGAGAAAATCTGATATGCACTGGGTGTCATCCCAGGAGTTACATCTCTAGATATGTTCACGGTTGTGTCGTGTCCCTTTGGGAAGGGAATCAAACCACCCAAAAGCAGAGGAGGTCCAAGCAGGGAATGGGCCAGATCTCCTTAAGGAGCAGGTAGTAGAGTGGGAAGGTACAGGAAATAGTTTTCTTGTCTGAAATGATTTTTGATACTTCAAAAATTTTCCCTCCTTAAATCATGCAACCTTTTTTTTCCCCCTAAATCCTACATTTTGGGGTCTGAATGTTCAAGATACTTTAATTCAGTAATTTCAGACCAGGATACTTCAAAAACATCCTTAATTTATTTAAAATTAACTAATCAATCTAGGGAAATAATGCATTTTGGGCTCAAAAGAGAAATTTTCATTAAATGTTGTTGAAAGAAACATTCTGAACATGCAGAAATACACATATATTTTTTTAAACAGACCACAGGAAGCCAACTCGTGTTCCCAGACTGTTTCTGTTTTGATAAACGACCATATTGTGACAAATGTTGCTATAATATTTCTCACCTGGTCAAGTTCAGAACAATCACATTGATCCATCAGGCAAAAGGAACTGAGTTTTGTATGGCTGGGAAGGGTAGTAGGAATAGGAGTCTTTAAAAATCAGAGTGGAGCTAAAGGGTGAATTGAAAATGCGCTATTGTATAACTCGGGGTGAAAAATCACACAGGTTTAAGTGCACTGTGCTGTCTTTGTACTGACGGGCAGGCACCGCTCCTAAAACCAACATCACACATTGGGGCGAGCAGGGGGGAAGGTTTGACTGCTTCTGCCTCTCCTCTGCTCATCCTCAGCACAAGCAGACCCGTATAACCCCAAGGACCGGCAGCACCTCGCCATGTTAAACGCACTCAGAGAAAGCCACTCTCCTTCACTGTTTTTTGCAGTCTGGGAATATACTGAAGCTGGCTGCTGGAGGAGTAAGGTCAGTGCATGGGCCAGACAACACCCAGAGAATCTGAGTGCAGGAGGGCTTTTTCTTCTCATTCTGAAGTTCATGCTTCAGTCACAGTTTCTCTTCTCACCAGTACACTGCTGGTTGCTGGGAGGTCAGACTTGCCGTGGGCCCAGGGTAGCATTCATGTGCTTGGTTTTGCTTTCTCTGGAACAGATTTAGACTTTTGTTTAATAAGCACAATTATAGCTGCAGTTTTGGTGTGTTGATGAAGCTTCCAGATGGCTACTTGTGTTTTTTGAAGGCAAAGGGAAACTCAGCAGCCAGTTGTATCGAAATCCAATGGAGAACAATACCTCTGGCTCCGGGACCACCTGATTCCTGGAGATGTGCTTTTACTAGCTCACTTTAACAAATAGATCTTGCCTTTGTTGTGATATAATGGCTTGAGAATTTATCCATGTAACAACTGAGACAGGAATATAAGAGGATTATGATAGTGTTTTCTCTGGCCCATGTGGGAGGATGTAATTTCTGCTTTCATTAATTCACTGATAACTGGACTCTTCAGCAGGCAGGCGCTTGCATTCCTGGTGCAGGTTCCTGGAACAGACGGTGATCTATCTAATTCACACGGCAAAATGATAAACCATCCAGCTATGACAGTTAATGGAATCTGGGGAGATATTTGTTGCAATGTCGCCCTGCCCTGGTAGCTCCCAAGTTCTTTCCATCCCTTGTCTGAACCCAAGGCAAAGGCAGCTCCGCTGGGCACCAGCAGAGCTTGACCCAAGCTCCTTGGCCATCCAGAATGGTTTTTGCTATGCCCTGCAGACATGCTCAAAGTTTACTCTGCTGTTTTATGCTGGTTTAAAATGAGTTTTAGGCACCCAGGGAATTAACAGTGTTGTTACTCAGTAAAGTTGGTTTGTGAAACTGTTTTCTAGTTTTCTTTCTTCAAGGTTTTTTTGAGCAGACTGGGAAAATAAATTGATACAATTTGTACTGATAAGAAAAAGCATTTCTAAGAATTCAGCTGATAAAAAGCACCCTACCAGCAGTTACTTACATGCCACCTTGCTGAGATTTGTATTAATCAGAAATTTATGTTGCCTCAGTTCCTATAAAGTTAAAACCCAGCATTGGCTTTGTTTACAGGATGGTTGGCTTTTAGTCACAGGGGATCTTGGAAAGGGGGCAGAACGTGACAGGGACGGGGCATCTGCTCAAGAAGGTGGTGGCCACCTCCTAGGAATGATACCACCAGGAGATGCACCAGCTGACAGTCCCAGTTTCTCACAGCAGTGGGCTCCAATGTGGAGACAAAGCCCTGTCTCTTAAATGCCTTCACAGAGATGTGATTGAGCACCCATATGTCAGAGAGCTTCTGGCTGCAGACATCAGTGGACAGCGATGTCATTGACCCCATGCTTCATGGTATCTCCTGGACTTTGGCTCCCCAGATGCTGTGTGTGCTCAGGTTAATGCATGTCTGACAGTACTCCCACCAGTCCCTCTCCAAATGCTGACCCCGCAGCCCACCTCCACCTCCCTCCACTCCAGACAGGACCTGCAGGGTGTCCTCAGACGCACTGACCACTGAGAGTGCCACAGGGAAAAGAGACACTACTTCGTATGACTGAAGCATCCATAATTACTGAGCTGGAAAGTTAATTAATCCCTTAATTATATTGAAACTGTGATCAGAGTTTTTAAAAAACAACCCCTTCTGCCTGATGCCTCAAATCCAGACCCTGCCCTGGCACAGCCTTGCCAAAGCACAGTGAGATGCTAGGGCAGGGCCCGTGCTCACCGGGCAGGATGTCAGTGGTGGTGGGTGCCTTGGGGGCTGCAGGGCAGTTGTCCCCTTCCCCACTATGGGCACACACTACAGCAGGAGCTGTGAATAACAGGGCCTGGGTTGCTTAGCCTTGATGTAACAGCAGCACCACATGGGGAATTTTGCAGCAACCAGAGCCATGGACCAGCCATCAAGAAAAGTTTCAGCTTGAACCTTGATGAAGACTTACCAGCATACATGAAATTAGCTTAGGAAGCATGAAAGCTTCCTTTTTAACAATCAGTATTGACCTCTATCACAGTTGCTTAGCCGTAAGGACACAACCATTTCACGTGTTTGCATCCAGCAGCAGCCAGGATGGTGCTGACAGGGCTCGCCTGGAGAATCGGGGGGTCCTTCCATCCTCTGTTATTTCAACAGCACTTACTGTGGTTTTGGGCAATGCAGAAAACCAATGGATGTTGTTAGGCTGTGTTGCTGGCCAAGCCTTCTGCTGGCCCATGCGAACTGGGACGAGCACTGATCAGGCCATTCACTGGGCATTTGCTCCCCCCCTTGGCCTTGTACTTGCCACAGGCCCTGCCTGGCCTTCTGAGCCTGAGGACCCAGCCTTCCTTCATCTAGTTTTTTTTTGCTGCTAGTGTCAACATGAATAAACCACATTCCTTTCAAGCTACCTACAACTTTTGACAGCCACAGTGATGTAAATAAAGCAGCTAACGCAGATGCTAATATTAATTCACATGACCCAGTTGTGCTTCACTAGTAGTATCTGGGTTACCAGCCGAGCAAGATGAGAACACAAAATATTTAGCCTGTCTCAGTCCGTTACACCAAAAAGCAAGCACCTGAAGGTATTCATTTCTAGAGCCAAAGCTCAGAGGTGCTCTCCATTAGGAAGAGGCACGAGGAAGGTCTGAAAAGGTCACAAGAATTTGTTTAGCGATGGTCAGTGGTTAAGCCATGCTGGCCACGTGCGGGGTGGTACCAGCACCTCTTGCTGCGCTGGGACACCCTCAGGTCAGGCCTTGTCCTGGCCGGGACTGGGGTGCGTCGCACGGAGTGCTGCGGCAGTCAGAGATGTGCTGTTTGCAGCATTGAACCTTGAGAGTTACATTGTGGGTTTTAAGTCAATATTTAAGATATTAGTTAGCAACATTGAGGGTTTCTGTCATTTCAGGAGAATCACCCATATAGCTCTTTCTGGCTGCAGCTTGTACGGTCTTGCTCATCCCTTTGGTTTCTGCCCAGGAGCTTCGTCGGTGTTCAGCTTTTTCTGGAGCAATTCAAAGACTGTCAAGCGTGAATAGTTTGAAAAAGTGTAAGGGGAGAAACACGAATGTTGTCATCCAATTGTAGGCAGCTGAAACCAACTGGCTAGGCCATTCAAATCTGCCGTGACACCCATGGCACGGCCTGACACAGCTGTTCAGCTCTCCGTTCTGTATGGGCGAGCTGAAGGTTCACACTGACGTTCAGCAAAAACTGTCCATAAAGGCACTGGGGCTGCTGCTACCCTGCTGTTTTTCACCAGCTGTAGGTGTAATATGGCTTCTTTACTGACTTGCAGAGCCCCTCAGAAAGGCCAGGCTCAGCATCTGCCTGATCGGCACTATTTCTGTTTATCCCACAGCTGTGCAATTAAAAAGCTGAAGTCTATGAGCAATCGGTCAGCCTCAGCAGAGCTATTTGCAAGAGCAGAGTTAATGCTGTATATACGTGTTCATGGATTTGGGCTCTCGGTGATAAAGAATTAGCAGCATAACTCCTCCTGCTTGCCATAAACTGACTGAGAACAAGCTGGTACAGGTGTGTTGTTTGGGTTTTCTGCGATAACACGGCCGTGCAGCTGTAGAGAGGCAGGATTGTGCTGTTCACAGCAGGCTGGGAGGCTTAATGAAGCTTCTAGTGTTCTGTGAAGTTCATTTCACTCTTCGGTGGAGGACAGTTTAGGATAAGCATAATAGGATTGCCACTGCTATATACAGCCGTGTAAGCCAGGAAGTCCTCGTAATGGGCCTTTACCCAGTAGGAAAATCTTTTCAGAGGATGCTTTTTATAAACTGAGCAGTTACGCACGCTATGAGTGTTTGGGGAAGAGTATCCTTCCCCACGTAGGTTTGCCGGAACCAGCCCAGGTAAGTCCTTTGGAAGAGCACACATTTCACCGTGCCAGGCATTCTGGCATCTGCCACGAATGCTGCGGGTCACGTATTTGCTATCCCATGGAACAGTCTTTCCTTGTAAGCGCTTCCCCTCATACTAATCCTGGGACTGAAGTCCAGGTGTCTTCAGGAAGGTAAGCCCCGGCGAGCCTTGCCTGCCCGGGCTCACGCGGCACCGCTGAGCACCGCTGCCCGGCGGCTGCGGGAGGCAGATGTCTGCCTTCCTGTGGGAATTATGAGATTCAGTAAGTCACAAGGCAAGAGCGGGGTTGTGTTCATGTGCAAACGGCTAATTCATCAGCACGTCTCATTAGGAGCTGAGACGAGACTCCTGGGCTACTGCCTCCGAGAGCCGGAGCCCTGCTGATCCTTCAGGAGTGGAGCCAGGCCGAGCCTGACGCTTTGTCACTAATTGGGAACAGCTACAAACTCTGACAGTTATCTGTGGCACACGGAGGACCAAGCTGCGCTGAAAACAAGATGGATTTTTGAAAGCACCCTGTCCTGACCTCTCACTTAGGCTGTCCCAATGGCTCTTAAAACAGCTGCCACCTGGGAAAGCCACCTTCTCAGCCACAAGGGCTCAGTAGCTCAGCCACCCCGGCAGCTGGCCGAGCCGTGGCACGTGTGCAAGGTGGGCTCTGCACACTGAGAGCCCCCCATGGCCCTGCAGCCCCATATCATGGTGCAGCCCCCCGTCCTGCCCAGGAGCTGCCGTGCCCATGGAGCTCATGCACGCAGAGAGGGCTCTTCCCCCAGCAGCACCAAACTGAAGGAGGCACCTTTAGCTCTGGCCCTAAGCAAGAGCCCTCTTCTCCTTGTCTCTAGTCACTACAGCATTTATCACCATATTTTTTTAATGCACCGCGGGAACCCAGGCCAGCCCCGGCCACAGACTGTGCGCATCCTGGGAGTGTTGACCTGCGAGACATGGTGCTGAGCATATGGAGAAATGCCAGCTGGTTTACGGGTGGCAGGTATTTCTTTGGCTCCCCTGGCTCTGGAGAGCAGCATCCCTCTGTGATACTTCCACATCACCCTGAGAAGCAGAGGCAGAGCTCGGTTGTGAGCAAATAATCCTGCTAATGCTGTTCCCAACAAGGCCGATTCAGGCCGGTTTCCTTATCTTTGCCTTTTCTGCACAGCAGCAGGTAATTCATAGATAAAACAATCAGTGCTTATACACACAGACACTCAGGAGCTATTCTTAATCTTTCTAAATCCCTTAATATATCTTATGTATAAAGTTTGGAACTTGTAGATTTAGCATGATAGATTGATTTCACCCACTATCTCAATGGAAAATGACATTAATAACTACATTCTTTTTTTTTTTTTTTTTTCAGCCCTGGCTAAGCTACTGCAGAGCACTGAGCTGTGGTAAATCTGTCCAGGGCAGAGCAGCAGTGCGGCCAGACCAAGTTCTCTGATTGTGTCTGGTGTTACTGCCTGGATTATATAAAGCCCAAGTTGTGGTACAGCCATAGGAGAATTTGGCCAAGTAACTGAAGTTTGAGCATATGTTATAACCAATCAGCTAGAATGATTGTATTTATTTTTCACAACTCCCCCAAAATGGAGAAAATGGATGAGAATTGAGTGGGTCATGCAGATTGACAGGGGAAGCTGCTGTAGCAGTTTGAAACAGATGGCTCAGTTTTTGCTTCACGGCTTTCCGCATGCACCACCAGGAATTTCCAAGAGGTTTCTCCAGTAAAAGCAGGCAGGTAAAAATACAGAACTTCCTTGCTAGCCAACCCCATAGTGAAACCGGGCACACGTGCTCCTGTCCCTGAGCTGTCCTCTCCTCCTCGGCACTCGTGGTCTCACCTTGAGCAGCTGGTGTTTTTAAGAAGCATCTACAGTGCTCACACGTGGGGCACGCCGTGTGTTTGGCAGCCTGGGGAGCTGTGTCACTTGGCTCTCTCGTTGAGCGGCGCCTGGCATGGCTCGGGAAGCAGATGCCCGCAGGCATCGCCCAGCGCCCGCTGCTTTGTGCTAGCTGAACTCCACTATTGTGTGAACTGGGAACTTGTCTGCACACAGATGTTACCCCATGGCAGCTGGAGATGTGAATTAGGGGCACCATCTGCTTTGTACGGATGGCACGGGGGGGCCTTCGGTTTGCAAAGCAGCTCAGGTTGCTTTTGGAGCTACCTTGCAAGTGGTGGCCAGCACAAGCAATGCAGACTGGTCCCTGTGCACCAAGCCTGCTGCTTCGGTGACAGCAGCCGCCCTCTTCCACGCCAAGATGTCTAACAAATTATCTGGGCTCCCCTTTGCTTGCAGACGCAGCGATGCTGGCTTATCTCACAGAGCCCTGGGAAACCTGTTGCGTGAGTGCTCGTGAGACAGCCTCACGCCAGAGCCGCAGAGGCTCGGTGTGCTAGGGTACAGATGTTCTGCATCTCCAGTCGCGATGCTCTGACTGTCCTACCGAGCATAGAGCCTTCTGTGCTTCTTGCCTTTGCCTTCAGAGAGAAAAATGTTTCCACTGCGTAAATCAAGCTATGGCCAATCCAGGCTATTGTTTTGTCTATGTTTTTATGTCCCTTTCAATATACATGTCAGCTCTGCCACGTTCAGTCTGTTAGTAAATGCCTGCGTTTACATATTACCTCATTAGTCTTGCTGTCTATCCAGCATTTTTTCCATCCTACAGGCTCCTCACTCCTTTTACATCACTGTGATTAAATCATTTGCTTAGGCCATTAGCAACAAGGCTTGGTGTTTTTATACTCCTGGCTCTGTAGGAGATGATGTGGGAGAGGGCTGAGGAGGGGGAATATGTTGACTTTTAAGTCGTAAGCCAAGGATGTCAGAGCAGAGCAGCAGCAGGAACATGTATTTTACGGTGCCGCTGTCGCAGAGCAACGCAGCAGAGTGGTGGCTTTGTGTCAAGAAACACTGTGCAGAGCCGTTTCTGTGTTTATTTTTTGGAGCAGCCTGAACTAGGAAAAGCAGCAGCCCAGAAACCTCCCCCAGCAAGCAGACACGCTTGGCTATTCTGAATCCATTTCCCTCAAAAACGCAGGTCGGGGCTCGCGACCGGCACAGGTGGCACAGCTCCAAAGCAGGAGGTGCACAAGGCACGCGGGATTAACCGGTGACCTTAAAGCAAAGGTTTTCCGAGGCTTGATTGTACTGCTGCCGTATCGCCCACTGCGGCTGCCGTAATTACGGCTCTGTCAACTTCCAGCAGCCGCCTTTACACGCTGTGATTTTTGTGGGGGTATAATTTAATCCAAAGCTCTTGCTTGGCAGCACGGTATTTTACAGGGTTACTTAAAAATATGTTTAAATAGTTTCAAATTACAGATTGCCCCCCCTCCCCCCCCCGCCCCCAAAAAAGCTTTTTTAAACTAGAGTCACCTTTTTAAATATAGGCATCAAAACTTGGCTGGTAAATTATCTGGGTACCTGTTGGGTGTGGGGTTTTCAGGGGGCAATTAAGGAGCTCTCAGAGGCAAGAGCCTGTAACAGCACCAGTCTTTAGTGTAGCAGCAGGCAACTAACAAACTCTTAAAAGAAAGCGATTGGGAGGGAAGGGATCTGCCTGGCTCCCTGTGGGGCTATTGCAGGTGATCTTAAGACCAGCTTGTGGAAGCCAGTGCTGGGGAGGGGCACATCTGCACCACGCACATCTGTGCACACAGAGCAGCAGTGCCCTGCCTGCGGAGACCGGGGAAAGGCTCACAAACACTGTGCATGTGCACAGAGAGACCCTCATGGAGGATTTTTACTTTAGCAATGTAACAAGGGGTCTATTTTCTCATTAAGTCCAGGTCTCACACCGCAGATGCTCGTGAAGACAGGGATGGGGCAGACCAGGGACGTGCACGCAGGCACCCGCTCCTGTGCATCCCTTTTCCCCTGGCCCCAGCATCACATCCAGGCTGTACAATCCATTCGGCAGGATTTGGCCACAGGGGATATACCCTTAACGTGGGGATAGACCCTGAGAGCCCATAAAAGCCCCTTGCTGTGGGAGGGAGAACCCTGTGCCAGGGCACCTGGCCCCAGCAGGAGGAAGGGACTGGTGCGTTGAGCCACTGTGCCACCTGGAGTCCATCCACTCCGTGTTCACACAGCCGTTCCTCTGCCAAAACAAGAACACTAATAGACTTATTTTCTTCAGAATAATAAAACAGAGAAACAGCAACAAAGCCAAGAACGTTGAGATGGTGACAGCAAGAGTCTGGCTTAAACTCCCCAAAATAACATCAGCTGGAGCCTGATTTCAAAGCAGCAGACACCACGCTGCAAATGCAGAGACCTGATGGTTGTTATTTTTTTCTTCAATAGAATTTTCTTCAGCAATAATACTTGACATTTTTCTTTGAGTAACTATATCATTCCCTTCAAATTTCACATTTCTTCTACATTTTCCATCTCACGGAGAGAGATTGGCTGCAACTATTTTCTGCAAACAGCAGTTTTGGAGGGTGATACAAGGTCCAACCTGGACTCCTCTGAGCCTCCAAGCCTGGAAGGAGAAGTCTTGGAAGAGAGGGGTGAGCCCTGCAAAAGGCACTCCAGACCCCTCCTTCCAGGCTGCCTTTCACAGGGGCTGAGCATGGTCCTACACTAGTTCCGAGCTAATTTCTTTGGGAATTAATTTTTGGTGCAGGGAGAGGAGATTTTGCAAGAGACGTAAGTATGAGGTGGAGGTCCATTACCTCATATGTTGCCAGCTTTGAAATCCTCTGTTTAATTGAGCTTTGCTCGGGCTGCAATGGTGGCATGCTCAATGTATGAACAAGGCTGACAATCTCCCACCCACGGGAGTGCGATGGCAGGGGGAGGGGGGGTCCCGCATCCTGCACCGGATGTGCACAGAGCAAACCCTCCTGGCATGGCCTTCAGATGCTGCTGCTGGCAGCGTGGGGAGACGTGGCCTTTGCTGTCGCTTTGACAAAGAGACCCTGCTGCTATGTTGCTGTTTGTGTTAATAATATTTTAGAGATTTTCAAGGGTTGTTTTGTTTGAGAGATTTGGAAGGTAAACTGTCAGCATTTCAGTGCTCACCCATGGAGCAGTGAAAAAATTCAGGTGCATAGCTTTGCCAGCTAATTTTTTTTCTTTGTATCTTCATTATCTCTCCTCTTGGTATCTGAGGTCTTTGTTAGCTTAGTGGTTTGACTGGATTTTGGAGGAAAATATAGACGTGAGATTGAGACATCTTTAAATAGGAGCTTGTACTCTCTGGTCCTAAAATGGGGAAGCTGATGTTTAAACCCAGCTGTCCATAGAGTGTGTATCTCACCTACGTCTTCCATGGAGCCACACAAGATATAGTCCACACAAGCCTGGCTTCTCTGGGGCTCCTCTTAGCAGGGAGCCTGTGCTGGCACATTCACATAGGCACAGGACAGGACTGTCCAGAATGGAGCATTATTTATGCCTTCTGCAAAGGTGCAAAGCCTTAGAGGAAATGAGTTAACCCAACCCAACGCCTTCAGTCAAGCTTAGCTGCAGCAGCAGCAGCCCCGTGCCTGGCTTATTCACCCCTGCGTGCCCAGGGAAAGTGTCTGCTGCTTGCCCTGCTCATCTTAAGTAGCGATTTCCTAAATCAGCCCACCAACTACTCGATAATCTGATTAAAAAGTTTCTGCCCAGAAGACAGTAGAAATCTCACATCAAAGATTTGAATCTCATTAAACCTTCCTAGCAAAACTCTGCAGAGAACAAGCTAATCCTCTGGAATATGGCAGGGAGCGATATATAAGGTGTGAAATTAAGAAAATAATTGTTTTATGTAAGGCATTTTTAGCCCTGCACCTTCTTGTTCGTGGTTACCTAGCCGGACAGGGTGAAGTTGAACAGCATGGTACAGGAGCTCCGGATTCACCACTTCCTTTTTTTCTCTTGTGCTTTCAGTGACCTCTCACTGAAAGTTACCATTTGGGAATTTCCAGTCCAGGTGGAAACCCTTCAGGAACTGGCTGTAGTTTTCATGCAAATTACACAACTGCATCTTGCTACCCATAAATTCATCCACAGCAAAAGTTTGGACCAGAGCACAATTGTTGCTGTTTTACAGAACTGAAGCCAGTGTTTGGTGTGTGCAGGGATGCTGGGGTGCTGCCATAGGTTCCCAGCTCTGCAATGAGTGAGAATCCCAGGCACCAGGATTCTTGAAACCTGGCTGGGAATGTTTTGTTTCCTACCACTGAAATAATAATCCAATTGCTATAGGATTTTTTTTCTTTTTAATTATGTGTCTGAAATGATCAAAGGGGCTTTTCATGTGATGGGGTGTGCAAAGAAGCTCTCAAGGTCAAACCCAAAACAGCCTAATGACTCTGGGACTGGAATCTGACCTCCAGTAGCTGCAATGAGCCAGGAGAAGATGAGCAGTTCAGGAACCAGAAAATGAAGGTTTTGAAGCCAATAATACGCTCTGGCAGCAAGCAATCAATTGACAGAGAAATGAGAGAGAGGGGAAAAAAAAGGCTGACCATTCAGCCAGGCTGCAGGAAGGGCAGCACCATAAAGCAGGACTGTCTCATACACAGAGCGGCACCTTTTTTCCTTCCCCTCTCTTTCCCAGGGAGAGTGGCCATGGGAACAGACACGCTTTGTGCCCTCTGAAGGGGACGCAGGAGAGAGCAGCCTGACCCCACCTGCAGCAGGTTAATTGGGACACACAGCTCTGGTACAGCTACCCTGAGGATGCTTTTTCCTCTCTGAGAAGCAAAGGGGAACAGTAAGGCAATACTGGCTCCTCTGATGAGCCGGGCCCTTCGGGGCTGCCTTGGGAATTGCCAGCTCATTCCACGTAACACACGGAGAGCCCTGAGCCGCTGGGGACTCTCATTCACATCTGTCTGTGCCAGACTTCAACCGTTGAAAGGTTATTCTCAGAACTTATTTCACTGGCATGCTGAGGGGGGTTTCCCTTAGTATTTTGCCTTCTTTAAACCACAACCAGTTTAGGCTGAATTGTTTTTCCCACTCAGCAGTGGGTTTCTCCCTGTGCCGGGCTTCCTCTCTGTCTCTTTTCCAAACGTGCTGAGCAACTTCTCACCAGACCAGGTCCAGCAGCTTGCGTTGGGCGGCAGGTGATGGTCACAAGTGTTGTCAATAAGAGATGTTGCTATTGCTTGCATTTAAAAGCCATGTTTTAATGCTTAGAGAGGAGCTGGGATCTTTTGCAAATTTTGCTCTGTTGGGGATTTTTGGCATTTTGTGCTGCACTCACGAGGAGGCCAAATGGCGGCACAGAAATAGGCACCCATTTCTGCAGATGTGCAGAGCACCAGGAGAGCCCGGGATCAGTTCTCGCAGCAGAGAGGCCGTGGGGTAAAGCCCCCAGTTCAGCAATCAGCATTTTGTGGTACCACAAGCAATTTCCCTGCCTTGTTCAGGACCCAGTTAACATCTGGCCTTCCCGGTGGACAAGCAAGTGGACGTGGAAAGGGTTAAGCGCTGCCCTCGGGAAAGTGGAACTTACCAGTTTGTCTTGATGGAGGAGCAGAGAGCTGAAGCCCTGCCGGAGCTCATTAGGGATAATGCAACCTGATTGGAGACAGAGCTTTATCCAGCGGCTAAAGGAACCCACAGGGTGGCTTTCGTCTGACCTTGCGCTGGATTGCAGGGCCTCTCCATGGGCACAGCCCCTGCAGATCCCTCTCTTTTCCCAAAGGAAGTTCCTGCGGACGGAAGGACGGATGCCTCTGCAGCACTTAGCAGTTCACTGTGTCACAGCCCACGCACATTTAGAGGGACAGGGTATTTTCTGCTGGCCAAGCAGAGCCTTAATAGAAATATCCAAACCACGCTAGGGCTGCTTCCCTGCAGTGACTCAGGAGCCACAGCAGGATGAGTCAAGCGTTCGAGAGGAAAACACTGGGCCCGGCCGCGGGCTGGACTGCAATGACATTTCAGTACAGAAACACGAAAAACAAGTGACCTGGCCCCAGTCCATGTGCGGTGTGTTTTGCAAACCCCAAAGCTGCCGTGCTCACAGTCTGCTCGATGTGCGAGATAACGGGACCACATGCCTGCCAGAAAATCCCAAGTTTCCCAGGACATCAAAACCGTGCGTTTCCCTGGAATGACAAGTTCTATCTTTGGCAAAGGAAACTCAGGCTCTTTAATGCGCTTCTCCCCACACGCGCCATGTTAGCCTGTGTTTGTTTAGCAAACAGTTACTAGGAGGCCTCAGTAGGATTTAAAAAAAAAGTGATGCTGGGTATTATTATTCATGGATGGAGGTGGAGAGGAGAAAGAAAAACAGTGCTAATGTAGCCAACAAGTTCAAGTAAGGTTCAACTTTGCTATTCCAAAGTCTGCTGCTATGATAATGAGACAGTCAAATCAGCTCAAATTAAGAGCTCAGGAAGGCTCAGCCTTTCAAAGAAGTACATTCGTGACAAGATTAATTTCTGCCAGCCAGTATAAAGCATGCCATCATCCTATATTAACATAGAAACCCCAAATAAAAAAAAAAAAAACACAACTGAAAAATGCACTAAAAGTGTATCATCTGCCTTAATCGTCACTGCTGGTCTTTGCTATTCTGCACATGGATTAAAATAGGATGTACCACCTGGCACTGTTCTGCTGCCATTTACAGGAAACTTGGCCTCCTCTCCTCCCCTCTCTTCAGTAAACATTCACTAAAAGGCAGCACACCTGCATTTTTCAAACAGTTTCAGGTGACTTTTATTAGGGTAAAGGGCAACAAAATCAGTAAAAGAGCCACTAAAAAAACAAAAGCCCCCAAGAAACAGTATAAAAACCAGCTCTGCTCCCTATCCAAATGGACAAAGTAGCTTTTTTTCTTTTTCTACATTTTTTT